>JAJPUD010000212.1:465435-475884 GCA_023553655.1 Myrmecobius fasciatus | reverse complement strand
TTTTTTTTTTTTTAGACAGTGTGGAGGTCTGTTTAAGGCTAGAAAAATGGCGGCTGTGGTATTTTGCCCTGGGGCAATTTGGCGAATTAACTTAAGGTACTGTGCCAGTGGGGGCTAGGACTATGCCTGAATTACTCCTTAAACAAGGCAAGTCTGCCAAAACACCTGCCCCAAATCAAGGTAGAGTGCCTCAGACAAACTCCAGATGTTTGGGGTTTGGAGTTTGGAATTTCTGCCATGCTGAGCTGAGTCCCACCCTCACTTCCCGGTTGCACCAAGTAAACTGTTTATCCCTCTGTCCAAGTTAAACAGACCTGATATGAAGTTTTTCAGAGATATCTGCAAGCAGTGTCCTAATATTTCTGGAGTCGTTGACTTGAAGATCAGTTCAAAGGCTTATTTTATTGTTGATTTGAGAGATCTGAGGAGGATGCAGAGAATCACGTTTTCACTCCGCCATCTTGGCTCTGCCCCCTGCATGGATAATTTTCAACAATCATCCTTGCAAAACGTTGTGTTCCAAATTTTCTCCCTCCTTTCCTCACCCCATCAACTAGACACAAGTAATCCAATATATGTTAAACATGTATAATTCTTCTCTACATATTTCCACAAATATACTGCACAAGAAAAATCAAATCAAAAAGAAAAAAATGAGAAGAAAACAAAATGCAAGCAAACAACAACAAAGAGTGAAAATACTATGTCGTGATCCACGCGCAGTTCTCACAGTCCTCTCTATAGTTGCAGATGTTTCTCTTCATCACAGGACCATTGGAACTAGCCTGAATTAAGATACTTTCTTAATCAGAAAATAAAAGATGCATATTTTCAAACACTCCTTAACCATCCAAATGAGTTTTTATGTAATTCAATTCTGCTTCTCTCCCTTTTATCTTCCCATCAAATGTGGACTGCTTTTAATGCAAGACAGATTTATCCTCTGAAAGTCAAATCCTTGTTGACTGTTCCATCATACCAAAGGACTAAGGGACATAGAGAAATTTGCATCATGGTCTTCAATTACTTCGCTCCCTGTATTTATTCTTAGGTTGTTGGTTATTGGTTTTCTCTGTGTTTTTTTTTTTTTAATTGCAACAGATTTTAAGAGTAATTGTCAACTTTCTCAAGTTTGTAATTTTCTCTTTCCTATTATACAGAGATGAGCTTTTCCGACAGAGCCTAGCAAAATTACGAGAGCAGTTAGTAAAAGCCAACACCTTGGTGAGGGAAGCAAACTTCTTAGCTGAGGAAATGAATAAGCTCACTGATTACCAAGTGACTCTTCAGATTCCTGCTGCAAATCTCAGTGCCAACAGGAAGGTAAGAGCAACCAGTTATAAAGAAAATGAGAGTGAATTGAGAAGGATAAGAAACTGTATTAAAGTAGAAAAACTGTTATACTGAAGTACTCATTAAAAGGGGACATTGATGGAAACCAAAACCTCATATCCACAGCTGATGAAAGATTTTCAGCCATTCACATTATTTAGTTTTTTAATCATGTTCTTAGGTCTTTTACCACCTAAACTGAATCACTATTAAAAATGATTTTAGTTTTCTCTTACATAAATTTTATTTTCTTTAGATATTTGTGTTATATATTAAAAATAGGAGTTTTATAATGAAGGGAGACTAGTGGTAACTGTCAATACCTCTCATTCTCAGTCCTATCCAGATGTGTTGGCAGCATCTGATTTCTTTAAATTAAGAACCTGATGAGCAGCAGCTCATTTTTTTTGCAACACCCCTCTCCCAATACACACGCATCCCTAAGAAAAAGAAATTGCCTAAATAATTTATACAGATTTAGGTGTGAGTTGGAGTTTTTGGAAATATTTGGACTTCCCTATCCTTGGATTTAAGAGAGACTTTTCCCATCCACAAGGAAATTGTTAAAGAGTACCCCTATAGGCTCATCATACAGTTACCTTCTAACCTACATGCTGGACAGAAGGATGCAGGTGTGAGAATTCTCTTACACTGGGTATTAACAGTCACTTGAAGAATTAATCTTTGTGTGTGTGTGTTTGTGATGAAGAGGGGTGCCATAGTGAGTGAACCTGCAATTCAAGTGAGGAGAAAAGGGAAAAGCACCCAAGTGTGGAACATTGAAAAGTTGGAGAATAAATTAATTGACATGAGAGACCTCTATCAAGAATGGAAAGAGAAGGTTCCTGAGGTAAGGAAACAAAACCATACAGTGACACTTTATGGCATTTAAAGTATAGAATTAAAATTATAAGACTGTCTGAAAATGTATATAAATATACATGTATATATGTATGTATAAATGCATAAATACAGACCTATATGGAAACCTATATAAGCCCACTGTAAGTCTCAATTTTCTTTCCCCACCCACAAAAGAAAAAAAAATGCTTTATAATAAATCTGCAGTCCCAAGCAAAATAAATTTTTTACATTGGCTATGTCATTTTTAAAAAATGTCTCCAACTACATCAGGAGGTGGATAGCTTGGAATTCATCACCTTTGTAATTATAATTGGTCATTGCATTGTTCAAAGTTAAATCAACCTATTTGTACCTGTTTGATTATATTTCTGATGCATTTTTGGAGTCAAATGCAGTAAAGACAAAGCCAATTTTTTTTCTTACTATTCTATAAATTCTGGAGATCCTTTTTAGAGATAGCATGGAATTTATTAACTTATCAGTATTCCAGTACCTATAACCAAAGATGCACCTCTAACTACTGAGTGTGTCCTGCTAGGTTACTAGATAGGAGGTTAAGTTTGGAACTGTAGCAATGGCAGTAAAAGACAATGTGCAAATTAGCATCTGGTGATTAGCACACTGCTGGCACATGATAGGCACTTAATAAATGCTTATTGAACAGAATATGGAAGTAGCTATTCAATAGTGCAAAGAGCATTTAGTTTTAAAGTAAAAAATAGTCTGAATCTCAGATCTGGGATCTTAGGCCAAGTCACCTACCCTCCCCGGGCCTCAGTTTCCCCTCTCTGTCATGTGGGGATTGAGCTAGGTGATCTCTAAACTCTTTTGCAGATTTAAAACTGAGTCTGCAGGTAATCATAGAGGGGAGAGGTTAGGATGGGGAAGCAGAACACAGAATTAAAAGGAAGAAAGATTAGTGAATAATTAAAGAGTACAAGGAAAAGAATGCTGGGTTTGGACTCTGAGGATTTAAGTGGAGATTCCAGCTCTGCCTCACTGTGGGAGGTTGGGCGGTTGTCCTCATTTTTTAAATGAATACTTTGGATTGGATGACCCTAAGGTCTTGCCTTAAACCTATGATATTAGTATGGCTTTGTCTGTTTTCATCTTCACTATTTTCAAAAGTGCGGAAGTGAATCACGGATGATTGCTCTGTTCATTACTATGAGTCAGCTTTTATTATTACCGTAGAAAAATATTTTTAATGAATCTTTGCTATTAAGAATAATAATATTTATATAGTGCTTTAAAATTTTCAAAAAGCTTTGATTCTCACAATAACTGAGAGGTAGGTGCTATTGTTAGCTTCATTTTACACTTGAGGAAACTGAGGCAGAGAGTGAGTTTTTTAAATTACTATGGTCACACAGCTAGTGTCTAAGGCTGGATTTTCCAGTGCTCTGCTTCTTAATGTCAAATATTGCTTATTTCTTTTTATTTTCTTTCTCCCCAAAGGTAAAGAGACTCTACGGTAAACGAGGAGACCCATTTTATGAAGCCCAGGAAAACCATAACCTAATCGGTGTGGCTAATGTCTTCCTGGAATGCCTTTTCTACGATGTGAAACTTCAGTATGCAGTCCCCATCATCAGCCAGCAGGGGGAGGTAAAGGCAAAGCAGCTTTGGTTAGCTACATATTTGTAACGAGATTTAAAAGCCTTAGCCACGTGGTCCATCATACCAAAAACTTGAATGAATAGCTTGAACCATGAAGTCATGCTTCTTACACCACGACTTTTTTTCCTTCAGTTAGCTAAGAAAAAATATTTCAATTATCTCAATTATTTTAGGTTTTTTTTTTTCCTCTCAATTTTCAGGACTAAGATAGTACTTAATTTTTTTTTATTAAAGCTTTTTATTTTTAAAACATATGCATGGATAATTTTTCAACATTAACCCTTGTAAAACCTTGTGTTCTAATTCCCCCCTTCCACACTCTTCCTCCATCTTCCTCCCCTGGATGGCTAGTAATCCAATATATGTTAAATCCAATATATGCATACGTATTTATACAACAATCTTGCTCTACAAGAAAAACCAAATCAAAAAAGGAAAGAAAATGAGAAAGAAAGTAAAATGCAAGGAAACAACAGTAAAAAGAGTGAAAATGCTATGTTGTGATGTACTCAGTTCCCACAGTCCTCTCTTTGTGGGGACTCTGTGCGGTCCATCACAAGATCATTGGCCTCAGTCATCTCATTGTTAAAAAGAACCACGTCCATAAAATAGTACTTTTAAAAAATATTTAGGAAGTTATATTTTATTTTATTGATCTTCAAGTTTTTTTCCCCTGAGCAGGGCCTTTTAAAACTTGATTGACTTTCTTGAATTCTAAACATATATCTTTATCTCAAAGTTTTGATTCCTTCTTCTCCTTCCCTCTGTATCTCCAAGCCCCAAAACCCAAAGGATGCCTCAGCAAGAGGCAACAGTAGACTCATAGGAAAGATTACCGAATTTGAACTTCTGAATATTTAAAGAAGCCAATTTAAATCTGTCCACTCTTAACATTTTTTTTAATTCAGCTTATTTGTCCAATTTAATTATAAATTTCAACCATTCCTATAGTATGCTGAAATTCAAATTGCTTCTATTTTACTCTTTTCATTAGTTCCATTCTTTTCATTAATAATTTGAGTAACATTTGTATTTTCAATGTTTTCAATTAAACAGAACCAAATTTTAGCATTCAAAGTGTTGTCCTTTGACTCCCCAGATCTTGGTACCCCATCACTTGACCAAAATGGAAGTGGTCAGCAAATTAAAATACAGTGTAGTAGATGTGCAGTAGTTCTGTACTTACCCTACTTCCCTGGATATCTCATCACAAACAGCCAGTAGCTTTAAGAGAGAACTAATGAATACTGAGTGCAGATTGAAGCATAATTTTTTTCCTTTTATTTTTCTCATTCCTTTCCCTTCCCCCCACAACATGACTAATGTGGAAATGTGGTTTCCATGATTTCATATGTATAATGTTTCTTGCCTTCTCATTAAGTGGGGAAAAGGAAAGAGAAAAAAATGGAACTGAAAAAAGTTTTAAATAAAACAAGATGATCCCCCCCTCCAAAAAAAAAGTAGACTCCTATAATGAATAGAGACAATAGCTGCTTCCTCTAGCTGCTTTTTCTATTTTCTCTGTTGCCATTCTCTAGACATTATTCCTTACAGAGTTGCTGGGAGAATCATCTGAGATGATGTATATAAAACTCTTTGCAGACTTTAAAGCACAACGTAAATACTATTATTAGACTTATTCTTTATTGTTGAATATTATTCATCAAGCCTGCCTATGTCCATGGTACCCATCCTGAACATGGTACCTGAATACTAGACTAAGCAAATCAAACAGATGGAGTGGTCCCTGCCCTTGAAGAGTAAAGTCCTGAGCCAGCCACTGTTCACTCCAAGGTTGTAGCAGTGCAGACACTTCTGGATGTGTTCTTCATGGCCTCTAGCCACTTATCTTTTTTGTCCCAGGTTGCAGGACGCCTACATGTTGAAGTGATGCGTGTCACAGGAGCTGTTCCAGAGCGTGTGATTGAAGGCGATGACTCCTCAGAGAACTCCAGTGAAAGTGGGAGCCTCGAAGTCATGGACAGCAATGGTGAAATCATTCATCGAGTCAAAAAGCTGACTTGCCGGGTGAGATGAGTGGTGGGGAGGATGGTCTTATGTGGGGGATCAGTTTTGAAAATGCATATTTACTAATCTAGCAAGAACTGTTTTTTCACCTGAGACAGTTAAAGATGAATTGAGAATGGATATAAAATCTGAGCATTTCTAAAATTGGTTTGCTTTACTTAAAAAAATTGTATTTTGCTTTGAAGGATGTGATTTAAAAAGTTGCATAAACTTTTTCCTGGAAAAGATTGCAGTCATACCAGAAACTAGTTAGAAAATCTTTTTCCATGTGTATGATATTTTTAAAGTATGTGTGTTTTAGATTGAGAATGATGGCATAGATATTATTATAGAGGTAATGAGTGAAGATTTGTCAAAAGATTTGACAAAGATAGTGTCAAAGAGTCAGATGGCTGATTAATTTTATTAGCCAGTCAGTCAGATTGCTATGCACCTACTCTGTGCCAGACAGTGCACTAAGCTGTATACAAAACTATGGTATATTGCTACTCATAATGGAAGCCATTCTAATCTCTGGGGATACAGAAAAAGACGGGGGAAAAAAAAAAACAGTTCCTGTCTTCACAGAGCTCATAGTTGAATGGGAAACACAACATACAAACCACTGTGTACAAACAAGTTATATGCTGGGTAAATTAAAGATAATGAATAGAGGGAAGGGACTAGTAATCAGAAAAGGCTTCTTGTAGAAAGCAGAACTTTATTAATGCTAAGGAAGCTAGGAAGCAGAGATGAGGAAGGCAAGAGTTCTGAACATGGAAATGTATTTCATGATTTACATTTATATTTGAGGATATTGAGAGAAGAAATACTTTTCAGATATTTTTCTTTTTGAAGTTGCATTACATTTTTTTATTTCTTCAGGTTAAAATTAAAGAAGCAACTGGGCTACCACTAAATCTCTCAAATTTTGTCTTCTGTCAATACACATTCTGGGACCAGTGTGGGTCAACAGTAGCAGCTCCATTGGTTGATCCAGATGTGCCCTCACCTCAATCCAAGGAACCTCAGTTTACAGTCATTTTTTCTCACTGTGAGGTATCAATTTCATCATTTTAATTTAAGAAACATTTATTAAATGATTACTACATAGAGAATAGTCTGCTAGATAATAGGGGAAGTAGAAAGGCAAATAATAATAAAGCCAACATTCATTTAGCACCTTAAGTTTTTTTTTTTTTAATTTTTATTTTATTTGCATAACATATGTGTGGGTAATTCTTCAACAATAACCCTTACATAGCTTTCCGTTACAAATTTTTCCCCCCAACTCCCCACCCCTCCCCTAGATGGCAGGATATCCACTACATGTTAATTATGTTAAAATATTGGCAAATCGAATATATGTATACATATTTCCAAACTTATCATTAGTGTAGCACCTTAAGTTTTGCTGAATGCTTTATATACATTATTTCATTATTCTCAGTTTACAGATGAGGATACCAACTGAAGCTTGGAGAGGTTAAATGCATTTCCCAGGGTCAAATTGCTATTAATTATCTTAGGTGGAATTCAAACAGAGGTGCTTTTGTCTCTACATTATCATACCTTTGATAAACTAAGACATAATTCCTACCTTCATGGAGCCTATAGGGCACATACACAATTATTTCTAATAAAAATACATAATTATATAAATGAGAGAGGAACAAGTTTTATGAGTGTCTCGAGGAAAAGAAAGGTATTTATTTATGAGAGAATTGATGAAGGCTTCCTGAAGGAAGTAAAATTTGAATTGAGTTGTAAAATATGAGTGGACAGAGATAGGGAAAAGACATACCAGACATTGGGAATAATGTGAATAGAAGCACCAAAAAAGGAATGGAGAGTCATGAATGGATGGTCAATGATTAGGCCAATTTAGAATACATGGAAGAGAGTAGTAGGAAGTAAGGCCAGAAGTATTATTAGTGCTCTTTATTACTAAGCTAAGAAATTTAATCTGTACATAGTAAGCAGTAGATAGCCTTTGAAGAATTCTGAGATAACTTATATATGTAAGGATGGTAAGTCTGATAGATAGGAAGGGTAGACAGGAATGGTAAAGGAGATAGATTAAGAGGCTCTTGCAATTATTGTTAATAATCAGCTTAGCAATTCTGATCAATTTGGAACAATAGTTCCAAAGGACTGATGATGAGAAATGATTGGCACCTTCAGAAAAAGAATTGATGAATTCTGAGTACAGATTGAAGCATATTTTTTCCTCTATTTTTCTTATTCCTTTTATCCTTATAATATGTGGAAATGTGGTTTGCATGATTTTATATGTGTAATGGATATCATATTTCTTGCCTTCTCAATGGGTGGAGGAGGAAGGGGGAGAAAAATCAGAACTGAAAATAAAAATTTTTTAAATAAAGTAAAATATTTTCCACAAAAAAGAGGCTATTGGTATAATTGAAGCATGCCATATAATAATGGGAAAGGAGAGAAAGCAACAGATACAGGAATTATTACAACAGTAGAATCTTGTGGACTTTGTAGTTAATTATTGTCTGTGGAAAACATTTGTACATTTAAAGATTTAATCTTTCTAGCCTTCTTTGATACATAAAGCCCAATTTCTTTACCTCTCTTGAGTAGGAGTAATGTTACCTGCTATTAATCAGTTAAAGGACAAAAGCCAAGTCATTTACTTTTTCTAAGCTTCTCCTTCCTCTTTTCTAAAATAAGGAAATGAATCAAATTATTTCAATGATCTCTTCCAGTCTTACTCTTTTCCAGGTTCCATGCCTGAGTCTGGAGTTGTCTACCACCCAGCTTCTTAAACTGTGGGTCATATCCCCATATGAAGTCTTGTAACTGACTGTATGGGTCACAAAATTATAATTTATTTTCAGTAAATGTTTGATTAGTACACCTATGTTATAGACCTGTAAAACCAGAATTGCATAAAAATTTCTCAGGCAAAAAGGGTTGTGAGTAGAAAAAGTTTAAGAAGTTCTGGTCTACTCATGGAGTGACACTTTAAATTCAACATGTTCAGAATTTAACTTTATATTTCCCCATGAATATGCTCAATTTCTGAGTCCCATTGCTGCCATTGTCACCTTCATTCACCTAGCATTTTAAGTTCAAAAACATGATGGTTTCTTTGATTTCTATCACATCAAATTATTACAAAGTCCAGAAAATTTGACCCTCTATCTGCTGAGTATCAGACCAGAGGAAATAAGCTATAATTCAACAAAAATAAAAAGCATGGGAGGGAACAAGCAACTCAGGTTTATTTTCTAATAAAAACTTTTTAACATGAATTTTTAGAAATAAAATGAATCGTGAATAGGTGAACATAGCCAATACTGAGCATCAATTAAAATTGGTAATACCTAATAGTCAATGAATATTGTACTGTAGTACTTCAAGAAAGCATAATATATCTGGACAAGATCGTATCTGAGCAAGAAAGTAATCTATGTTCTTTTAAATATCTTGAAAAGGAAATTCTCTAGCTTCCTTTTTGAACCTGTTTCTTTTCTTCATGAAGTCCTTCCTAATAGCTAATTTATATCTTTCCTCTTGAAAGTAATTCATCCTTTAGTCTTTTCTCTCTCCAGTTCTTTTATGTGTCCCGACTAGAAGCCAAAAGACTTGGGTGTTCTTCCCAAGCTTTACCACAGATTTGCTGTGTGACCACACTTAGATCACATACTAGACTTTGCCATTACCCATAAGTATTCACTTTCCCCTATTAGAAATCAATAGTTATTTTTCTCTATTTGATTCCCAATTTCATTGTTCAGAGGAATCACTCCAAACTTTTGATTCCTTTATGAAAATACTTTTAAGGAAATGAATAATGAGGTGAAATCTGAATTTGTTTAAAACATAAGTGATAGATTTGGTATTGGCATTTACATCAGCAAGTCCATTATTATATATTTTTATTATCAACTTCAGTTTGAAGAATTCAGTCCAAATCCCTCTCCTCATCAACTCTCTCCATTCACATAGCTACTACCATAGTTTAGACCTACATTTCTCACTTGGATTATTTCATTTATTACAAAAGCCTTTTGGTCTTTTTGATTGTCTCAAGTCTCTAGTCCATCCTACATCGTGCTGCCAAAGTATTTTCCATATGTTATAATCTATCAGAATCATTCTCTTTTTAAAAAATAGCTTTTTATTTTCAAAATAGATGCAAAGATAGTTTTCAACATTTACCCTTGCAAAATCTTGTGTTCCATATTCTTTTCCCTTCCTTCCCTACATCCCTTCCCCTAGACTTCAAGTAATCCAATATATGTTAAACATGTGCAATTCTTTTATACATATTTCCACATTTATCATACTGCCCAAGAAAAATAGATCAAAAAGGAAAAAAAAAATGAGAAAAACATAAACAACAAAAAAAAGTGAAAATACTATATTTTGATTCACATTCAGTCCCAATAGTCTTCTTTCTAGATGCAGATGGCTCTCTTCATCACAAATCTTGTGGAATTGACTTAAATCAAAAGAGCTACATCCATCCAGGGTGATTCTCTAAATCAATAAATGTTCATGGCCTCCTATTGCCTCCAAGATAATACATACACACACACATACACTCTCTCTCTCTCTCTCTCTCTCTCTCTCTCTCTCTCTCTCTCTCTC
>JAJPUD010000212.1:390247-465425 GCA_023553655.1 Myrmecobius fasciatus | reverse complement strand
CTCTCTCTCTCTCTCTCTCTCTCTCTCTCTCTCTCTCTCTCTCTCTCTCTCTTTCTCTCCACCTCCCCCTACCCCCTCCTCTGTATTTGGATTTTAGAGCCCTTTACCATCGTATTCTGCAATTGTTATTTCTAGCCTCATTGGCCATTGCTTTCTGTTCCATACTTTGTGATCCTGCCTAACTGTTCTTTATATTCCTTTAAATCAGTTCTCATTCTCTCTTCTGCCTCTGGACCTTTACTCTGTCCTTGATTCATTCCTGGAGTTTTCAGGTGCCATCTTCTGCGGAAACCCTTCCTGAACCTTCAAAAGCTATTGCTCTTTTTTCATACTTCCTTGTATTTGACTACTTTTTATATATTTGAAATTTGTTAGCTTTATATATATGCTGTTTACATTTATTTATGGATTTTGTCTCCATTAGATTTTATGCTCCTTGTGAATATTATTTGTTTCTTTTTTTCTACTAGTATATCCATCACCTAGCATGCTATCTGACACACAATAGATCTTTAGCAAGAAGATCTTGCTTATTGATTCATTGATTTGTCAACTGATCTTAGAGCAATTTATCTAACCTTTTAGCACCTTAATTTCCTTATTGGTAAAATGGGAGAAGATTAGGCTAGACTATCCTTCTATTTACTTTTTTTTTTAATTATTGTCTTTTGGTTTTAAATCACCTTTATAAGCTCATAGATTTACAGATGGAAGATATCTTAGAAGTCACTGAGTCCAACTCCTTCTTTACCCTTTTTGGGAAAGTCAGGCCCAGAGAAGTTATTTCACTTGTCTAGGCTCACATAGGCAATGGTAGAGCAGGGATTTGAATAGAATTCTATGTGCTTTCCACTGTACCATGCTGTCTACTTTTTTTTTTCTTAACATAACTGTCACCCATCCATCAACCCATCCCTTGTAACAAAGAATAAAAAACAAAAGGAAGGGGGAATAGGAAGAACATTTCAGCAAAATTAACCAATATATCAACTGAGCCTTATAGTATTTATATGCCAACCTATAAAATGGGATGGACAATTTCAAAATAAGAATACAAATCTTTATGCAACTAAGATTATAAAGAAGTGTCATAGAAATTATTCTTCCCTGTTGATCCCTTTTTTCCATGTTTTAGGACTATGTTGTGAATGTCACGGAAGAATTCTTGGAGTTTATTTCAGATGGAGCTCTTGCAATTGAAGTGTGGGGTCACAGGTGTAGTGGAAATGGAAGTTCCATCTGGGAAGTTGATTCTCTTCATGCTAAAACAAGAACACTCCAGGACAGGTTTGTAATTGGAAGGCAAGCCAAGGCTTGGGGCGGGGGGTGACTCAGAGTTTTATGGGATGACTTGTTATGTTGGTAAGCACAGCCTAGATCCAGTGCTCCAGAGCGCTGCAAGCACTGTTGGCTGATATGGTGTCCTTTTAGGTGGAATGAAGTTACTCGAAGAATAGAAATGTGGATTTCTATACTTGAACTCAATGAGATGGGTGAATATGCTGCAGTGGAACTTCATCAGGCAAAAGATGTGAATACAGGGGGTGTCTTTCAACTAAGACAGGTATTGTACCTGGATTTTCTCCATCCCTGTACTTCTCCATGTATTTCCTTGACTTTCTTCACAGTTTCAAACACCTGCATTTCTCTGTGTCTCTTTCTCTCTTTTCCTCCCTTTTCTTCTTCCCCTTTACTCTTTCTCCCATCCCTTATCATTCCTTTTCTCCTTACCACCACACCCATTTCTTATTCTGTGCAGGGTCATTCCCGCAGAGTTCAGGTAACAGTGAAGCCTGTTCAGCACTCTGGTACATTGCCACTTATGGTGGAAGCCATTCTCTCTATCTCTATTGGCTGTGTAACTGCAAGATCTACTAAACTCCAAAGAGGATTGGATAGCTATCAGGTAAGGAAGCAGAATTTGAAATGAAATTTTTAAAGGGTTATTTGAGAGTAAAAGGTGTTGATTAGAGAACTGTGATGAGGCTAATTTGGGAATGACATCAACCTTCATAACAGTTTGAAAACTCAAAATTCAGGTTTGTTCATGGTCTCCATTTTCAATTTTTATATCTTTGCTGGGAACTGTAATATAATGGTTATATATTCTATAATATATCTCTTATTGTGAGTGGTTCTTTTAAAAATGGCTCAGGTCATATTGAATATTAAAATTTACCACCCTGTTCTAATATCTATCCATCTCCTAAAGTTTTTTTTTTCCATTTTTTGGCCTAATAGTTATATGAAATTGTGGCAAAAGAACCAAGAGATGAATTCAAGGTCTTTTTTTGTCTAGTAAGTCTAAGTGTGATAAGGCATTTTCAAAATAAAGGAAAAACTCTAGGAAGCAGTAGTCAGTTTAGGAATCACAAATAATGGCTTCTTTTTTTTTTCTTAATAGTAAAGCATTCCATACAAAAAGATTTGATCTTTTTGTTCAGTCATTTTTTAGTTATGTCTGACTCTCTGGGACCCCATTTGGGGATTTCTTGACAAAGACACTGAATGGTTTGCCATTTCCTTCTCCAGCTCATTTTACAGATGAGAAATTGAATCAAGAATGGTTAAGTGACTTGCCCATGCTTACACAGGTTGTAAATGTCTGAGGCCAGATTTGAACTCATAAAGATGAAAGTGGAACTTCCTGATTTTAAGCTGTGTTCTATTTACTGTACCATCTAGCTGCCCAAGAATAAGGTAGAATATTTATTACTGGTCCCTGACAAGTCTGAAAGAGGTGATGGATTTCACCAGACACTACTTATTATTACAGAATGACTTCTACTCCTAGAGAATGACTCCAGTACAAATGACTGAGAGTATGAAATTCTCCAGTTTGGATTCAGATACATCCTCTCGACCCAAGGAGCCTTGGATAGAAGAAAATCATCTTTCTTTCTGTCCTCTGGCTCCTCCAAGAAAATTGGGCATAAACCCAGCCACTTCTGTTTGTCTTTTGACTCAGCCAACCTCAGCATAAGCAGCCAAACAAAAGCATTTCTGCAGACCTAATATAAGTATGTTAGGCTTCTTGAATGGGGAATACTATTAAGTACCGTGCTCCTATCAGCCCAGTCTTCCCTACCCTCTGACTGAACTTTCACTCAGGTTTGGAAGGCCTGGTGAATGTAATAAATAGGGTAGCTAAAATACTGGAAGTTGTCTCCCTCTCCCCTCTTCAGACATAAAATAAGTTCCCTATTCATCCTTGAGTTTACAACAGCTCATTCTCTACCTATGAAATTAAGAAAGGGGTTCAAAGTTTTGTCACTCTAATTCTGCCACTAAATTGTTAGTCATCCTTTAACCTCAGACAAACAAATGAACCAACAAGTCTCAACAAATAATTGAACCAACAAGTATCCAGGATAAAACCTATAAGTGCAACTAACTTAAGTTCCTATTAGGGGATGTTATAACTTAATAGGTTGTTTTTTTGATTTTTTTTTTAAGGTTTTTTTTTTTTAATGGATTTTCACATTTTTGTCAAAGCTGGCTTCCATCAAAATTTAAAAAAAAAAAAGTGTTGATGAATCAGCCTATCACGTATAATTTAGTTATTTTGCTTCTTTTTTGGAAGGGGGGTAAAGAGTATAGTACCTGCTGGGAAAAAAAAAAAAAGATATTATTTGGTATTCTCTCCCTTTTTTTCCCCTTTTGCTAGCAGTTCTCCCCCAATCGTCTTTTAACTGTTTTTGTTTTTGTTCTTAAGAAAAGGCCTATAGTGTGCCTAGAAAGTGGAAAAAGTGCTGGATTTAGAATCAGAAGATCTGAATTCAAATCCTGACTTTTGGCAATAACAATTTATGTTGCTTTGGGCAAAGTACTTACCCTTTCCTTATCTATAAAATGAGAGAGTTGAACTGATAGTCTATAAAATCTATAAGGTTCCTTCCAGTTCTAAATCTAGGATCCTATTAAAAACCAATCCATAACATGCCTATTTTGCAGTTATAGATAATAGTGGCTTTCAGTCTTTAGAAGCAATTCTGGAGAATAAACAAATGAATGTAGAAATACAAGTGATTCTTATGTAATATAAAAGTCATTTAAGAGAGACTACTATTCCCAGAATTGTAATTGTATCTACTACAGTAAAATTCATCCAGCTCATAACCCAGAGACTCTTATGTAATAAAAATTTAATAAATATTTATTGAACACATGAATGAACTAAGTTGAGATAGTGATTAATTGAAAGTAGACTATTCTTAGATAAGACCAATTTTTAAGTTCTGCCTCCCCTCCTCCCCAGATACAAAGGGGGAAAAAAACAGGATAAAAACTGGTGTATGTTCATGTGGAAGTGGTATCAATATGTCTAAACATAGCCTTATGCTTAGTTATAAAATTTAGTCACCTTTAACTCGTAAATGGTGGAGAATAGGAGACAGGTATTTATGCATATCAATGGCACAGACTTGGGATTCATTGTGGGGATGATTAGGTTTTCTTTATGTTCTTAAATATGTACAAGGAATAATCCTTATTAGCAAAGAGATTACAGAAAATCATTCCTAGAATAATACACCATGACCAAGTAGGATTTATACCAGGAATGCAGGGATGGTTCAATATTAGGAAAACTATTAACATAATTGACTATATTAATAACCAAACTAACAAAAACCATATGATAATCTCAATAGATGCAGAAAAAGCATTTGATAAAATCCAACATCCATTCCTATTAAAAACATTAGAGAGTATAGGAATTAATGGACTTTTCTTTAAAATAGTCGGTAGCATCTATTTAAAACCATCAGCTCGCATCATATGTAATGGTGATAAACTGGAACCATTCCCAATAAGATCAGGGGTGAAACAAGGTTGTCCACTATCACCATTACTGTTCAATATTGTATTAGAAATGCTAGCCTTGGCAATAAGACAAGAAAAAGAGATTAAAGGAATTAGAGTAGGTCATGAGGAAACCAAATTATCACTCTTTGCAGATGATATGATGGTCTACTTAGAGAACCCTAGAGAATCAACTAAAAAACTATTAGAATTAATCCACAACTTTAGCAAAGTTGCAGGATACAAAATAAATCCACATAAATCATCAACATTTTTATACATCACCAACAAAATGCAACAGCAAGAGATACAAAGAGAAATTCCATTCAAAATAACTATCGATAGTATAAAATATTTGGGAATATATTTGCCAAGGGAAAGTCAGGATCTATATGAGCAAAATTACAAAACACTCTCCACACAAAGTCAGATCTAAACAATTGGAAAAACATCAAGTGCTCTTGGATAGGTCGAGCGAATATAATAAAGATGGCAATACTACCTAAACTAATCTATCTATTTAGTGCTATACCAATCAAACTCCCAAGAGATTATTTAACTGAACTAGAAAAAATAACGACAAAATTCATCTGGAAAAACAAAAGGTCAAGAATTTCAAGGGAATTAATGAAAAAAAATGCAAATGAGGGTGGCCTAGCTGCACCAGATCTAAAACTATATTATAAAGCAGTGGTCACCAAAACCATTTGGTACTGGATAAGAAATAGAGTAGTGGATCAGTGGAATAGGTTAAGTTCACAGAACAAAATACTCAATGACAATTGTAATCTAGTATTTGATAAACCCAAAGACCCCAGTTTTTGGGATAAAAACTCACTATTTGACAAAAACTGCTGGGATAATTGGAAACTAGTCTGGAAGAAATTAGGCATTGACCCACACCTAACACCATATACCAAGATAAGGTCAAAATGGATTCATGATCTAGGCATAAAGAATGATATTATAAACAAATTAGAACAATGTAGGATGGTTTACCTCTCAGACCTGTGGAGGGGGAAGGAATTTGTGACCAAAGAAGAACTAGAGGTCATCATTAATCACAAAATAGATAAGTTTGACTATATCAAGTTGAAAAGTTTTTGTACAAACAAAATGAATGCAGACAAGATTAGAAGGGTAGCAGTAAACTGGGAAAATATTTTTACATCCAAAGGTTCTGATAAAGGCCTCATTTCTAAAATATATAGAGAACTGACTCAAATATATAAGAATTCAAGCCATTCTCCAATTGACAAATGGTCAAAAGATATGAACAGACAATTTTCAGACGAAGAAATTGAAACTATTTCCGGTCACATGAAAAGGTGCTCCAAGTCACTATTGATCAGAGAAATGCAAATTAAGACAACTCTGAGATACCACTACACACCTGTCAGATTGGCTAAAATGACAGGAAATGATAATGATAGCTGTTGGAGGGGATGTGGGAAAACTGGGACACTGATACATTGTTGGTGGAACTGTGAACGGATCCAACCATTCTGGAGAGCAATTTGGAGCTATGCTCAAAGAGTTATCAAACAGTGCATACCCTTTGACCCAGCAGTGTTTCTACTTGGGCCTATATCCCAAAGAGATTTTTAAGGAGGGAAAGGGACCCACATGTGCAAAAATGTTTGTGGCAGCCCTTTTTGTAGTGGCAAGAAACTGGAAATTGAAAAGATGCCCATCAATTGGAGAATGGCTGAATAAATTATGGTATATGAATGTTATGGAATATTATTGTTCTGTAAGAAATGACCAACAGGTGGATTTCAGAGAGGATTGGAGAGACTTGCATGAACTGATGCTGAGTGAAATCAGCAGAACCAGGAGAACATTATACACAGCAACAAGACTATATGATGATCAATTTTGATGGACATGGTTCTCTTCAACAATGATGTGATTCAAACCAGTTGTGCTGCGATGAAGATAGTCATATACATCCAGAGAGAGGCCTGTGGGAACTGAGAGTGAACCACAACACAGCATTTTAACGCTTTCTGTGAACATTTCCATGCATTCTGTTTTCCTTCTTAGGTTGTTTTTTTTTTCTTCTTCTCTTTCTAGATCTGATGTTTCTTGTGCAGTAAGATAACTGTATAGATATGTATACATGTATTGTATTTGTCATATAATTTATCCTATCTAGCATGTATTAGATTACCTGTCATCTAGGGGTGGGGGTGGGGGGAGGGAAAGGAAAAGCTTGGGAAAAAAAGTTTTTTTTGCAAAGGTCAATGTTGAAAGGTCACTCATATGTTTTGCAAATAAAAAGCTTTATTAAAAAAAAAAAAAAAAAAAGGAATAATCCTTAAAAACCATTCTGCACTTCCAGGAAAGAGGGAGACCTGAAGACTGGTTGTGTTCTGAATCATTTATATCACTAATTCAAACATTCTAGGCTGATAATATGGTGTATTTCTTTGAATAATGGAAATTGGCAACCACATGTCTCAGATGTATTCAATAATATAATTTCATTTTGTTATGGACATAATTTTGGATTTACTCAGATTATTTATCTGTACAGCTGAAACTAAAAAATTCTGAATGTTAAAGCAAATTGAGACTTTTATAAATTTATCTTTTTTTCTACTCCTAATTTGTGATCACTTTTTGGTATACCACTATAGTGATCATGTTGTTTATTCTAACAAAGCCAAAAAGCTTTCAATTAAAGAAATGATTCTTAAAATGTTGGCTAGTCACAGAATTGTTCTGTTGAAACATTATATCCAGTATCTGGAACATGTATTATTTTCTCATCAACATTAATGCTTATTAACATGGGAAACAAACAACTCCATCAATCCACAATGATGATGTGTGCTTTTATTTGAATGATATAACTGTATCTTGCATTGTAGGATGCTTTATACATTTCACTATCAGATAATAAGTTTGTATTGAAGTCCTTGCTGAACCAGCTGATCCCAGCTTTGGGATACCAAACCCAAGCACACAGGGATTTATCCCTTTAAGTAGCCAGGACAGTTTAATGTCTAAGTCTTTTATCACCTTAAATTCCATTAATATTTGTATAAAAATGACCAAATTCACTTAGTGCATAGTTTCATCACTGTGATGATATACGTAGATCTGTAAAAATGCATATGAGTTGAAGATTCCCTTTCCATGAATGCTGTTTGAGAAAAATGCATGTCCTTTGTGTTTATTTTCTCCTACCAGAGAGATGATGAGGATGGTGATGATATGGATAGTTATCAGGTATTGCTGCTGCTGTTAATCCTGTGGCATGGGGCACAGCTAATGCTAACTGCCAAAATTAAAAAATAGAGGGGTAGGGAGGAGGAGGAACATCAAAATAAAGAAGGGCAACAACTTTTCTGTGGTGGTGATTATGCTTTAATCAAGGGATATGATGGTATTGTATAGATCTCTCTATCTGTCCATATCTGACAGCATTTTTTATATTTCAATAATTAGCTCATGAGGATTTCCTAAATAAAAATCAAAATTTTCAACATGGGGGAACCCTGATAAACACAATAAAGACCTACTTCCTAACTTTAAACTACTTTTATATCTTCTGACACCAAATTTTTTCAGAGAAAAAGTATGGCACATAGTAGTATGATATAGTGGAAAATATTTTTCATTTGAAATCAATGGATCTGGAATCAAGTCCCAAATCTGCTACTTATTCCCTAGGTATCCTTAGACAATTCATCTAATATTTCTCTGGCAAATGCTTTCCTCATTTGTTAGATGAGGTTGGATTCTGAAGTCTAGTCTAAAGTTCTAGTTCTAAACCAGTGTTCCATGAAAGAAAGAAGACTGGATTTGTAGTCAGAGATCCTGAGCTAGAATTGTATCTCTCCCACTTAGTAGCTAAGTGACTTTGAACATTCACTTTATATCACTTTGGGCTTCAGTTTCCTCAGGTTCCAGTTAGGCTAGATGGTCTCATCTTAAGGACCTTCCCAAGGTCTGTTCCGGGTCTGGAAACTGAAAATATTTTTAGGTGAGACCTTGTAGCTAGGTAAGAAAACCAAAGAATTGTTTGTGGGTTGGGGTTTTTTGGAGATCTTTTTGTTTTGGCTTTTTATCATTGTAATGACCCTTTATATTTAGAAATAGGCTAAAATTCCTAAGGAGTGGGCATTTCTAATATAGAAATGCAGGTTGGGAAGAGGTAGGGAATACATTCCTGCAGGAAAAATTTTTGTGAAATTTTATCCTCCTCATGATCTTGATGTCATGTGTAGTTTGATGTTAAGTGTAGGATGATAGGGGTCAGAGAGGCAAACTAAAATAAAGGTTTCTGGGTTGGTTCCCAGCCTTTCACAAACTGACCTCTTTGTGTGTCTCTGCCTGTAAAATCTAAGTCTCCACATGGCTTGTGTTCTTGTAATCCAAAATTCTGTTTAAGAGAATAAGACCTAACCATGGAAAGATCAGTCCAAGAAAGCAGTTGTTAAGGTTTCAAAGAGAGTTTTTTGTTTGTTTTCATTTTCCCCCACCCTTAATAATAGCAACAACAACAAAAGTTTAGAAAGAGTGAAAATCTCCCCGTCAATCTTCACACCTGCTCCAGTGCCATTACTAACTTCCTGCGGGCTGTTTGTGTGCTTCCTGCCACTTCATGTCACAGGGAAGAGTCAGCCAGACATTCCTGTGATTTCCTAAAGCATGACTGACTGCATGTTGGGTTTTGCATGGAAAATTTATTGTTTGTCCTCTTGATGATTATTGGAAATAAAAATCTTTTCAGCAAGTTTGAAGGGTTCCCTGCTGACCTATTCCTTATGTTCCAGAGATCACATGGCCATTGAACTATGAAAATGACTGTCTTTTTTTTTTTTCACTTTATTGCTACTCCATGTAATTTGGGTTCTGTTCCTTGGATTCTTCTGCTAAGAATCCCAAATCCTTCAGATGATGTACAGCTATAATTTTAAAATACTCCCTCTCCACCCTTCCCTAAAAGCATGGAAAATCATCCAGCGTC
This sequence comes from Myrmecobius fasciatus, assembly GCA_023553655.1. NCBI lineage: Eukaryota > Metazoa > Chordata > Mammalia > Dasyuromorphia > Myrmecobiidae > Myrmecobius > Myrmecobius fasciatus. The sequence continues at coordinate 455,641 of JAJPUD010000212.1, read as the reverse complement.
TGGTGAAATTTGATTTCCTTTTGCTTTTCAATAGAAATGTCCTTTTCAGAATACTGCAGGGTAAAGGGGACTCTGATTTCTGAATACTGGAATCTCTAAACAGCATGTGGTGTTATTGAAGGGTTCTTGCTCGCTTACATTAATTATTAAGCACGGTTCAATGGCCCTTTCTAATGAAGAGTTTTCAGATCATTTAAAATATTCTTAAGTAATATAGAGAGAAACTAGTCAATCTTGTAATCTCCAGGAAAATGTTTCCTTACCTATATTCAGGAAGAAGATTTAAACTTCGTGAGAGAGAGATGGTCTGATGCCCTCATTAAGCGTAGAGAATATTTGGATGAACAGATTAAAAAAGTTAGCAATAAAAAAGGTAAGCTCCGAGAGCTGCTTTTTATCTTGAAGATTCCAGAATGGTGGAAAATTACTCTTTTTTACTTCTTTATCATTAATTTGAAATGGTGATAGATCCTGAAAAGTTGTCCATAAGCTAGTCTCTGTTAAGGTGATAGAAATAAAAAGATTTCACAAAAATGAGTTAAAATAGCAAGATATTTTCATATTTCTACCATATTTAGCATATATTGGATTACTTGCCATCTAAGGGAAGGGGTGGGAGGAGAGTGAAAATTGGAACACAAGGTTTTGCAAGGGTTAATATTGAAAAACTATCTGTGCATATATTTTGAAAATAAAAAGCTTTAATTTAAAAAAAAAAGAAAACTATCTTTGCATATATTTTGAAAATAAAAAGCTATTTAAAAAAAAGAATGTAACTGGGGAGGAAGAGGATATTAAATATTTTTTTTAAAGATTCCATCTTAGAGAGGACTCCCTGGCAAGCAAATCTCTCTAGTGGGGCCCAGACCAGATTAAAATGTAATTGGAAAATGTTTAACAAAATAAACATTTATGGAAAATATAATTTAAATACAAAATAAAGATGTATACAAAAATGCATATAAATTAAAATAGAACAATATAACATTAATTTGTGGTTTCTAAAGTCAATGAATGATCTGCAGGGATCTGTATAGAAGAGTGTAGAAATATGACAACATTTATGTTGTGTGTGTGTATGTATGTATGTGTATGAAAAATATGAGAATAAAGAAACTTGATTTTGTCTTCGAATATTGAGGAGCTAAGTAAATTTTCAAAAATTATATGAACTAACATATATCAGAATTAGGATTTGAAGTCAGGTTTTCCTGGCCCCAAGGCCACCTTTTATTTTTTTTAACTAAAACTGAAAAGCAGTGGGAGGAGGGAAGAAGAAATTACTCAAGCTGGGGTAAAGTAGAGAAGGAAGACTAGAGAGAGATTAAGAATGAAGGAATGAAATTTGGTGGCCTGGGCATTTTACTTAATTTGAAGAATCCTGGAGGAACTGAACAATTAAAGGAAAGGGCCACAGGACTAGCGTGATCTTCTAGTGTGAGAAAGCTGCTGGGTCATGATCAAGAGAGAAATTTTAGAGAGTCAGGAGCAGAATCTAGAAAAAGAATGAAGGAACAAAGATGGCTGGAGAGGGCTCCTTTCCTTGAGATGGATCATGTGAAGAGGAATTGGCCAATCTAAGGCCTAGAAGCTGAGGTGTGAGGCCTCTGAAAATTAGACATTAGTGGAAGAGGTAGCAGTGTGGTAGAGTGGGAAAGGTCTGGATTTGGGGCAGAGAAGGTGGGTTAAAATCCAAATCTCTACCTCTGTGCCCTTCCGCAAGCTTTGATTCCTTATCTCTCACACAAGATTTGATCTGTAGATACTATTTACAGATCCTTCCATCTCTTAAGTCCTGTGACCCTATAAGCATATAAGCAAATCCTATTTTTTTAAAAAAGAGAATTCTCATATTTTCTTTCCTTTCCCACTTCAGAGTGAAACTAATTGTTTCAAAATTCTTGGATGTTTGTCATTTTTACTAAATAAAAGCTAACTGGTTGGCTTTATCAATTATAATTTTTAGGAATTAATTGAATTATTGGTTGGGGGGAATTTCATAGTATCTCAGATCCAGAATTTCTTATGAAGGGAAGGAATAAACACATATATTGTGCCTATTACGTGCCAAGCACTGTGCTAAATGCTTTATAAATATTATTTTATTTTATCCTCACAATCCTCCAAGATAGATGCTATTGTTATTCTCATTTTAGAGTTGGGGAAATTGAGGCAAATAGAAGTCAAGTGACTTCACCAGAGTCCCACAGCTAGTGGATGTTTGAGGCTGCTCTTGAACACAGGTCTTCTTGACTCCAGGCCTCCTACTTTATCCACTGAGCTACAAAGTTACCTTTGTAGCAACTATCTTCCTCATGATGGAGAGAAGAGGTATTCGACCATTTTTCAGTCGTGTCTGACTCTCCACGACCCCATTTGAGGTTTTCATGGCAGAGACACCAGTGTGATTTGCCATTTCCTTCTCCAGCTCATTTAACAGATGAGGAAACAGGTTAGGTGACTGGCCTGTTGCCTCCCAGGTAGGCAGTATCTGAGGCCACATTGGGACCCAAGAAGATGAGTCTTCCTGACTCCAAGCCTGGCACTCTATTCGCTGGGCCACCTGGCTGCCCCAGAAGAGGTTATTATTAGGAAAATCAAATCCGTTGGGGAGGAGAGAGATATGAATTTTTTTATTGAAGCTTTTTATTTGTATAACATGTATGGGTAGTTCCCCAGCATTAATCTTTACAAAGCTTTCCATTACAAATTTTACCCCCAGTCCCCTCCCCTAGATGGCAGGAAGTCCACTACGAGAGATATGAATTTTAAAAGTATTAAGCCCTATGTATTAAATTTTTATACATGTTATTATACTTTCTATTAGACAGTTTCTTAGTTTTTCTGACTTCTGTGAAATAAAGGAGCTGGTACTCAAAGCTGCATTGTTACAAGGATCACTGAAAATTCATCTCTCTTTACTTTAAATGATAACAATTGGACTTTCTTCCCCCCTTGCTTTCTGTTGCCCCTTGCCTTTTCATCTTTTCCTGCAGAGAAAACAGAAGATGACCTAGAACGGGAAACACGACTCGTCGAACAGTGGGTGGGCTTGACAGAAGAAAGGAATGCTGTGTTGGTTCCAGCTCCTGGGAGCGGGATTCCTGGTGCTCCTGCTGACTGGTAAGTGCATCCTGAGCCACAAAGGGAGAGCTTCCTCCGATTTCTCCCTAGCTCTAGTCTCTTCTTCCCTAAGGAAATCTCAATGTCTTCTCTGCCTGCTTCACTCGTTCCAGATCCACATTTTTCTAGCTTTACCTCAATCCTACCTTCCTGATTTTGGACCCTATAAAAGAGCTCCCAGAGGAGAGTAGTAGAGCATGGGAGGTCAAGAAGTCCTGAGTGCAAATCCAACCTCTGCATACCAGGTGCATACCAGCTCTGTCACTCTGAGGAAGTCGCTTAACTGCTATCTCAGTCTCCCCACCTTTAAAAATAAGTGGGTTAATAATAAATAACACCTACCTCTCAAGGTACTTATGAGGATGCAGTGAGATAAGATTTGTGAAGTGCTTAGCACGTTGTAATAAATACCTCTTTTCTTCCTTTCACAAATACATTTAACACATTTTAGAAAGATTCCAGATAGTTTAAATGGAACTTATTTTGCAAATGAAGTTTATTTTCTACTAAATTACATTTCTTATATGTAGGAGAGAAGGCAGCTAAGTATAAAGTACTGGGGCTGCATTCAGGAAGACTCATCTTCCTGAGTTCAAATCTGGCCTCACACATTGACTAGCTGTGTGACTCTGTTTAACTCAGTTTCCTCATCTGTGAAAATGAGCTGGAAAAATGAAAAAATGAACCACTTTAGTATTTTTGCCAAGAAAACTCTAAATGGGGCCCATGAAAAGTAGGACACAACTAAAAATGACCTAACAACAACAATATGTATCTGATTTTTGGTTATGACTCCCAAATCCTGAATTTTTCTACTGCTGTACATGATTGTTTCCCTCTCTGCATTTTTGGGTTTTGTTGTTTAACAGCATCCACGACAGATTATCTTTGTATTAATGTTCTATTATAATAGAAATTTGTTATTGGCCTTAGGACCCCCCCTGCTGGGATGGAAACACACATACCAGTCCTTTTCCTTGACTTAAATGGTAAGTAGATATTGAAACTACATCTCCAACAATTTGTTTCATTTCAGGGTTTAATAATTTAGACCAATAAGTCAATAAACTAAGATAAGGAGAAAGAAGGAAAAGGTAAATTCAATATTTTTTTCCCAAATAAGTCACATAAGAGTTTTACTGAATAAACTTTCAAAACATGTAAATAAGTGTGGCTTTTGTGTAGTTGGGGGAAGGGATTGAGACTGAAACTATAATTTCACTAGTGTAGGGAACTCCAGCATGAGGAAACTCAATGCAAGTTGGCAGTTGTTGGAACCTTTTTTATTAAGTGTAGTCTCATTGTAGGTTAATTGATTTGCTCAGGGTCACACAGACAGTATATATCATAAGCAGGTCTTGAATATTTCTGATAGTGAGGGTGGGCTTCCTATCTACTTTCATTGTGCTGTCTCTCATGAGGCTAACCTCATGTTATTTTACAGGTATGACTGGCCTCAAGAATTTGCAAAACTCTAGGATGAGCTTAACTTAATTAAAAAGGAGCAAACAAGATTATTTTGTATCTAGTGATAGTAATTTTTTCTATGAGGAGAAAAAGCATCTGTTTCATAATGTGTCTCATAAAATTGCTTAATTTTCAACCTTCAAAATAGTTTTTTTTTCCCAAGTAGATGTAGCTTCTCTAACTCTTAAACTAATAATAATTAAACTGTAATTTGAATAATATAACACACACATCTCTCATCCTGATGAAAAAATGTATTAACTAAAATTACCATTAAAAAAAAAATACAATCCTCAACTTGGAAGAAGGAATAATAAAAAAAAGACTTTAATTCATTATGCTTGTGTTAAGAAATAGGGGTCGTTTTTAAATTTTCTTTTTGTTTGTTTCAAAACTGACCCTTTTTTTCCTGAATCTTTTCTATGTGCCATGGATTTTATTAGCTGATGATCTCAGTGCAAATGAACAACTCATAGGTCCTCATGCATCTGGTGTTAACTCTATACTACCGAAGGAGCACGGAAGTCAGTTCTTCTATCTGCCAATCATAAAGCATAGTGATGATGAGGTATTTGACTGCCTAACATTCTTTGATGTGGCTTTGGGTTGCTGTGTGATGCTATGCAGTCTTATAATCAGGTGGAATGGAATTCAGAGTTAGGGGTGAAAGATTTAGTTCATTGAATTTCAGTTCTGCTCTCTTGCTCATTTGCATTTACTCTGGGGTCACTGTATTACAGATGATTTATTCCCTATGTCCAAAGTTCTATCAAACTGTACATACCCTTTGATCCAGGAATACTGCTACTAGGTCTGTATCTCAAAGAGATCATAAAAAAGGGAAAGGAACCCATATGTACAAAAATAGTTATAGCAGCCCTTTTTGTGGTGGCAAAAAATTGGAAATTGAGGGGATGACCATCAACTGGGGAATGACTGAACAAATTGTGGCATTTGAATGTAATGGAATATTATTGTGCTATAAGAAATGATAAATGGGACATTTTCAGAAAAACCTGGAAAGACTTAGATGAATTAATGCTGAGTGAAGTGAACAGAACCATAAAAACATTGTACACCATAACTACAATATTGTGCCGTGATCAACTATGATAGACTTAGCTCTTCTGAGCAGTGCAATGATGCAATGGACTCATTGCTATACACATCTAGAGAAAGAACTATGGAATCTGAATGAAGTTTGAAGCACATTATTTTCACTTTTTTGTTTTTGTTTGTTTTTTGCTTTCTCTTGGTCTTTACCTGTTCTGAGTCTTCTTTCACAGCGTATCTAATGTGGAGATATATTTAACATGATTGCACATGTAGTTTAAAAATTATTTGTTCCTGTAGTGGACTTCCTGCCATCTAGGGGAGGGGAAGGGACTAGGGAGAAAATTTTTACTGGAAAGCTTTGTAAGGATCAATGTTGAGGAACTACCCATACATATGTTATGCAAATAAAAAGCTTTAATTTAAATAAATGAATGAATGAATGAATAAATAAATAAAATTATTTGTTCCTTGTTTTCATCTTTCTATCCTTCTATCCTTTTGTTTCTTCTCTCAGGTGTCTGCTACTGCCTCTTGGGATTCCTCTGTCCATGATTCAGTGCACTTAAATAGGGTTACCCCCCAAAATGAAAGGATTTATTTGATAGTAAAAACCACAGTCCAGCTCAGTCATCCTGCTGCTATGGAGTTAGTATTACGTAAAAGGATTGCAGCCAATGTTTACAACAAACAGGTAATGTGGGGCCCATTTCTGCCATTATGTATGTGGCCTTAAAGCTTTTCATTTTTGTTAGAGCTATAAAATAATTGGCTATATTTTTAATCCTGAAAGCAGTTTTTCTGATATACAAAATCAGTCAATAAGCATTTATTAAGTATTTGCTATATGTGATGACTAGGAATATAAAGGCAAAACTGAAATAGCCCCTATTTTCAAAGAACTTTTAATCTAGCTTGTGAGACAATGTTTACAGTATGTTTTTTTTAAAAAATGGATTACAAGATCATTTGGAAGGTGTGGTATTGGTTGATCCAGAAGAATTCATGTAGAACATGATACTGAACTGAGAACAGAAAGGTAGGGCACATTCCAGACATTTACCTAGATATCTCCTTTGTCCACACCCACATTACCTCTTACATTGAGGTTTGCAATGACCTATGTATTTGAGAAATTATAATTGAAAATGCCTTTAAAACTTGCAATATATTTGAATTTGAAATTTTGTATGGAGTTTAATTATACTTTCTCTCCCTACCAGAGTTTTACACAAAGTTTGAAGAGGAGAATATCTTTGAAAAATATCTTTTATTCTTGTGGTGTAACCTATGAAATAGTATCCAATATACCAAAGGTAAAATAAAAGCTTTCAATTTAGAAGTTTATTTTTAAAATGTATTATTATTTGATAATCATAAATTTATATTTGCCAATTAACTAACAACAGACCCAAACATGTAATAAATTTAAATCAAATAAAAGAAAAGCAACAAAATTAAAATCTAACATTTTAGCAAGCGAAGAAAAACACATTTATTTATTCAATCTGTGTTCTTAAGGGACCTTTGTTGTGATTAGATTTGTTTTTTTGTTTTTTGGGAGGTTTGTTTTTTGTTGGGTTTTTTTCTCTTATTCTGTATCTCTAAAAGTGTTTCTGTAATCTCTAATGCTTGGATATAAACAATGTTTCCAGTTTTCTACAAATAAAGCAACTATAAATACTTTTTTATATTTTATATTTCTTCCTTTTCATCAAGACCTCTTTATAATAAGTCCTAATAGAATCTCTGGATGAAAACTGGACTTATTTAGCTTTATTTATGATTCTCACTTGATGTTGTCATATTGCTCTTGGGAAAAAATTGCATCAGTACATAGCTGTCTCAATATGTGTAATATAATATCTGCAATTTTGGCAAGTCATGTTTTTGTTATTTTGTCCGTTTAGTAGACGTATGTTAGGTTACATCAATGTACATTTTACTTATTACAAGAGAATTTAAATATCTCTTTATGTGATTTTTTTCCACAGCTTATATTTACTTATAAATTTTTCTTTTTTCCCTTTGCCATTTCTCCATTAATGCAATATAATGTTTTAATATTTGGGATATAGAGCATGTATATTTAATTTATAACTACAGCTAATGTGACAGTAAATACTTACATGGCTAACAGCTTTGAAATTTAAAATGTGTATTTCTTACTAGTGGAAAGGAAAGGCCTCATATTGTAGCAATGTATGAAGCTGGATATGCAAATGTATAAATTTTTCACTCCTTTGATGTAGCATCTTTTTAAAAAAAGGTCACAATTTCACACAAAAAAATTAAAACTGCATAATGAGAAGACTAACCATATTTCCAATAATTGCTCCACAAATGATCCAGTTAAGTGAACAAGACAACAGTAATTTAATTGCTGGCAATAGGGCTGTCAAAATTGGATTCTCTTCAGATTTTTTTTACTATGTACTCCTATTCATTTAATAAAATAGTGACCAAAAAAGGTCAAAATTAAAAGACTAACATTTCCTTCTTGTACATTTTAGGCAACAGAAGAGATTGAAGACCGAGAAACTTTGGCTCTCATGGCAGCAAGGAGCGAAAATGAAGGTACATCGGATGGAGAAACATATATTGAGAAGTACACACGAGGTGTACTGCAGGTGGAGAATATTTTGAGTCTTGAGCGGCTCCGGCAGGCAAGTAGCTGGGCAGTCGATGTAAAAAGGGGAAAAAAAAAATTGAACAATAAATCCTATTTGTTAATTTAATTTCCCCAAACCCTATACAGATCTTGGAGGGTAAAGGCTGAAAAAAGATCATTGTATTTTACAATTTAAAAGTCTTTGGCCTTTGGAAAACCAGTTCTGGGAGAATAAGTCTAAAAAGAGATTTCAAATTTTAAGAGTGGGCATTCAGCCTAGACCACTTTGTGAGGAGATTTGTCTAAGAAAGGGAGAAAAGAGATGGGGTAGTAGCTGGGTAGAGATACAGGGTGAAAAGAAAAGTGAAAATAGTTATTTGCAGATGGAAGGAAATCAGTGGAGAGAGGCATTGAACATGCCTCAGAAAGAAGTATTTCATGAAGCAAAATTCTAAAAATAATGGGGAGATCAGAATCAAAGGTAAAGCTGGTGGAGGAGAGAGGATTAGTTTTAACAAGAAGTCTTTTGAGAAAAAAAGCTAAGTGGAGAAAATTGATGAATGACTGAGAAATTTTGGAAATGCAGAAAGATAATTGAGGGAATTCCTGTCAGTTGGCTTCAGTCTCAGTGATATAAAAGGTTGTCATATGCTAAGTATAAGGAGAAGCTATGTTGTCAAAGTGTTGATTGGAGTTTCAAGAAAGGAAAAGATTTAGTACCATTGTGTGAGGAATTAGGTTGAAAGTCAATGAGTTCCGATTAGAAAGATTGTAGAGTTTCAATGAGAATCCAATTGATCATCGAGTGGTGTATGTGTGTGTGTGGTGTGTGTTGTATGTATTATAGGCCAGCATTGAACATCATGGTAGTAGGAATACAAAGGGATATATAACTTGTTAGGCCCTGGATAGCAAGCCATGCCCCTCCCTCCCCTTTTTCATTTGTGCAATTAGACTTGGAAAATTGAGTTTATAAAGGAAACTTTAAACATTGAGGCTCTGACTCCCCTTCACATACCATTGCAACACAATGAGGAATAGAAAAGAAAAACAGTCTCCAAGTACTTGCCCTTTGACTTCATCCTTGTCCAAAAACTACCCTGGGAATAGATTTCTTGTCAAGGACAATCTCGTGTCCTGCAGTTATGCCCTTGTGCCCCTATCTATCCAAGAATGATCCTACTCCCCTGTCTGACAGGGCCTGAGCCACAATCTCCAAGCTGTAAATGCCAAGTTCACTCCTCTCTCCCTGCCCTCTCTTTGAAGTAAAGATAAAAACAGCTGCAAGACTAATTGCACTCTTGTTTCTGTATTTTGCTTACTAAAAAACCTTATATAAATGGTTTGCCTCAGTTGCCCTGGACTGAATGCTTTGGAAGTATATTCCCATTTCAGCCAGCTAGCTTAAACTCTCCACATTAAAGATGAAAAACAATCTCTTCTCGCCTCAGTTTCTCTGGTATTACAGACTGGATGCTTTTATTTTATCTGAACCTTTAGCCAACTTTTGCTCTTAAAAAACCTTCTAACTGGGTTATTAACAATATTTTTTAAATGACCCCGTTTTATTTCTTCTTTCTTCCTATTCTGGCAAATATACCAGTGATGATGTAGATCTCAACCAGAGAAGGGAATATATAGACAATGTATGTAACTGGATAAAAAAGACCCAGAACAGTTGAATAACCTTTAACTTAATGTTCTTGGTTATCACATATGGGACTACTCTAGTGATCATTTCTCACCTAAAAATGTGACTGTCAATAGGACTTAGCCTCTAATTATCGTATGATGACTTAGTGCTTAAAAATTTACATTTAGTTTTAGTTGAGAGACAGCATAGTATAGTGAATAGAAGGCTGACCTTGGACTGAAGAAGACCTGGATTCAAAATCTATCTATCATACACTGACTAGATGACTGATGAGTGTGTCAAGTAACTAACTGGTTAAGTTATTTAATCTCCCAGTGCCCCAGATAGTTCTCCAAGATTCTAAGTTATAGAGAAAATTTTAATTTGAATTGGTAAGAGATCCTTGCTTATCTGAGGGTTCCCTATATCACTGAAATCATATTCTCAATTACTGTTTTTCCTATCCTGACTTTCACTCATCCAGCCGGTCATTTAAAAAGCACTTAAGTACCAACTGTTTGCAAGGCAGTATGATTGTCAGCTGTCAGATTGATTATGGATCTTTAGTTATAATCAAAAGTTTATTTCTGAATATATAGAATCATATCAGGACAAAAATCTAAGGATTTGTCTGGCCTAGTCTCTCTTTGTCATTCAGTCATGAGAATCTATCCTGTTTTTAAAAGCTCCTAGAAAAGTATTCTCCTTTAATAATCTATTCCAATCTCACTTTATAGAAGCATCTTTTTCTCAATAGAATTTTATTTTTCCAAGTACAGGTAAAGATATTCTACATTCTACATTCATTTTTATAAGACTTTCTATTCCAAATTTTTCTCTCTGTTCCAAATTTTTCTCCCTCCTTCCTTTATTTCTCCCCTCCCCAAGACAGCAAGCAATCTGATATATGTTAGACATGTACAATCCTTTTTAAACATATTTCTATATTTGTCATGCTGTACCAAAAAAAAAAAAATCAAACCACAAGGAAAAAAAACGAGAAAGAAAAAGCAAACAAACAACAAAAAAAAGTGAAAATACTATGCTTTTCTCGATTGATGTTTACTTGCATTGTGTTTCCTTTATCTGATTTTTCTTTCTTGTAGATACGATTTTTCTTGCACAACAATGATAAATGTGGAAATATGTATACATACATTCGAATTGTCAATTATTTTAACATAATTAACATGTAGTGGACTTCCTGCCATCTAGGGGGGAGGGGTGGGGACTAGGGGTAAAATTCGTAAGGGAAAGCTTTGTAAAGATCAATGATGAGGAACTACCCATACATGTGTTATGCAAATTTAAAAAAAAAAAAAAGAAAGAAAGAAAATACTATGCTTTGATCCACATTCATTCTCTATACTTCTCTCTCTGGATGCAGATGACTTTTTCCATCTCAAGTCTATTCGAATTATATAGAAGGCTCTTTTTGGGAGGGTGTGAATTTATGATTTCATTGTGGCAGGGAACTCCCAGAAAAGAAACTCTCTTTACCAATGCCATAAATATTCTACAAATTTTTGGTATCAGAGAATTGCCTACATCACTAAGACTTGCCCAGGACTTGACAGACAGGAGAGAGACAGAGAGAGAGGAGGAGTGGGGAGGAAGAGAAACAGAGACAGGGTTGTGAGGGAGCTTGAATTCAGGTCTCCTTGATGCTGATCCTGGCAATCATGCCCTACTGCTTCTCATGTTATAATTTTCTAAAAGCAATGAGCAATTATCTATTGATACTTCTATCTATATTAGTGTCAGTACTGTTGCAGGCATTTTGGTGGACATTAGAGAAGTAGAGCTTGTTCTTTATTCATAAGGGGTTTGCAGTCTAGTTGAGAAAAAAGTTATGAAAAACTGCAATTTTCTAAACCTTTAAGTAATAATTATAAGTAAAACAGACATATAGAGAAGGAAAAGATCAAGTGTGAGTTAAAGTACTTAGAAAATATTTCAAAGACAGAGGATTTGAGAACATAATAAGTAGAGAATTTAAAAGAAGATATGCCAGGTGGAAGGGTAAGCCTGATCTAAGATTGGAGGGCAAGGTAAGGACGTGCATTGTATGCGGGAGACAGTGAGAAAATCTGTCTGACTAGAAGAGAGGAAATATATTATATGATAAGCAGGCAAGGTGATAGAGTTCAAATCCAAGTAAAGGAGTTTGGAATTGATTCAGTAGACAAAATCATTTCAAGTTTTTGAACAAGAGGTGTCATCAAGCCTTGTTTTTAAAAAAATAATCTGATAGTTGGATTGGAGTAGAGACTAAAAGTAAGGAAAACAATTTAAGAAGTCATTTCAGTAATATGTTTGAGGTGATAAGAACCTTAACTAAGGAGGTGGGAGTAAAAATTGAGAAGGAAGTCAGATTTATAGAGTATAGAAAGCTAAAGTTGATCATAGCTTCAGAGTTTCTAATATTAGATAATACCACTGAAAGGAGATAGAAAAAGAGACAGATGGCAAAATGAAGAGAAGAGTGATAAGTTAAGTTTTGGACAGACTAACTTTGAGATGGCAGGATATTCAAGTGAAGATGTTCTATATACAGCTGGAGATACCAAGATTTAGAATTGTGGAATTAAGATTTCAGCTCTGCCATTTATAGGTCATTTTTATGAACAAATCACACATTCTTTGTACCTCAGCATTCTCACATATAAAATAGCTATAATAATATTTGTCTCACCTAACTCTGGCTGTTATGAAGAAAGTGCAATGTAAACAAAAGTTGTTATTAAAAATATAGGCCTAGAGTATAGTTGAGAAATCAAGCCTGACTTGAAGCTCTGGAAGTGAATGAGTTTAATGAAGGATTGGGTGTAGAGACAAAAGAGCAGAGTAAGAACATGAATCTTGAGGGAGGAAAAAACCCTTTCATTTAGAGATAAACCAACTCTAGGACTTTTTGTCAAAATCTAATTTCTTCACCTTTACATGTAAAGGGTAACATAGAAATCCAGAACAGTTTTTCTTCACTTTTTTTTTCCTGGTTAGGTGTACAAAAATTTACAGCATAAATCCTTATGAGTTTATCTGGATGTTGTGTTCACAGGCTGTCACTGTCAAAGAAGCACTTTCCACCAAAGCCCGCCATATCCGGAGGAGTCTCAGTACACCAAACGTTCATAATGTAAGCTACAGCCTTCCATTTCACTTGTTATCAATTGACCTTTTTTAGAACAGAGGACCAAGGGCAGGGTTAGGCAAGGTGGAAAGAAAGCATATTTCCCCAAGTGACAAGCATGCGAGTTTTCTAACATGTCTATTTTATGCAGTTTGTATTAGTGCAAATTAGACTTGTACAACCCAAACTGCCTTTAAAAATTAAGGGGTTTTTTTTATTCATTTTTTCCTCTTAATAGTATCGTCTTTTGAAATTATCATAGAATATAAGCACAATGTTTGGTTTCAGATGCAAGGGAAAAAAGATCTGACTTGTTGGCCTCCCCACCCTGTGCCTTTTCTATTCAGTCACCTTTTGCCCTCTGAGTTCTTCACTAGGAAATTGGAAAAAAGTTGAAAGGGACTATCTGCTTCTGCCAGCACTGACTGGTTGCAGCCACTGATAGGGGAAGCCTTAGTCTGCTGCTCATCAGTTGTGCAGCCCAGAGCTTCGCCGTTCTCTAGTCCAATCCCAATTCATTCCCTTCCTCCATCTCTTTCTCCTCACCCACCTTCTTCAAACCACTCCGGCCTGCAGAGCTCTTTTGTTGTTGCCTGCCTGAAAAAAGTCCAGGAGGGAGACTCTTATAGTGCCGCTCTGAGCAGAAGACATAGCACAGATTTGAGACTCATGAAATGAACTTCCCCACCTCAGATCTGATAGGGATTCTCTTTTGCTCATTTGCTTGTTTTTTTAATAAATAATTACATAAGACTTCATATCCTTTTAGGTATCTTCTAGTAGACAAGATCTCTCTGGCTGTGACGAAGATGATAAGGTGAAGAAGATAACACATGAGAATGTGTTTAATAATGAAATGATCAAACTTCTCTGTGCTCCACACCAGGCCCTGGGCCAGTTCTGGAGACTATTAAGATGCTGCAATGTCAGTTGGGGGTGGGTGAGGCAACAGCAAAGACTTCATATAGGAGGTGATAACAGAACTGACAAAGAAACTAGGATCTAAGGGAATTCTGAAAGTCAGAGGTGAAGAAAGAGTATATGTGTTCCAGCCGGGAGAGGGGAGAGGGGGGGAAAGACACATAGCCAGGACAAGAGGGAAGTACCACGTGTGGAGTATAGGAAGAAGGCTGGTTTGGTTAGACCACAGCATGTGTAAAGGGCGTGAGGGACAATAAGACTGGAGAGGGAGGCTGGGCCAGGTTGTGAAGGGTTTTAAATGCCAAGCAGAGAGGTTTATAGTTATCCTTCAGGAAATAGGGAGCCACTGGAATTTATTGATCAGAAGATTGATGTAGTCAGACCTGTACTTTAGAAAAATAGCTTTGCCAGTAAGAAAATAAAATCTAGTCTGGCTTAAAGTATATGGAATTAGGACTCAGAATCGGGTTAGGAATCACTCGATTCTCTACTGTGAAAATAGGACAATTATAAGTTAGTCATTTAGTCTCTTATTTCCTTGGATTTTTTTTTTCCTATTTTCTGACTGGAAATCCTTAGAATAAAATTCTATAAATTACATTGATAGTATAATGCACTCACAAGAACAATGTTGTATTATAGCTGCATGTTTTTGTGAATTTGAACAAAAGTGTACTATAGCTATTAAAAATGGAAATTAAACACATTTTTTTGAGCATCTTCCAGAAGCAAAGCATTTAGATACCACCAAACTTACATAGATGACTTAGGGACCCTGTCCTTAAAGAAGTTACAATCTAGGCCTTTCTATAAGTGGCCAATTTCAGATTTCCTGAAAGTCAGATGAAGCTAAGTAAGTTTATTTGATAAAGGCAACTCTTTTTTACTTTGTTACTAACACCATGATATCAGTTTGAACTAGTAAATCTTTAATCTCTTCCCCTTTTTTGATCTGATTAACTTTTGCTTTCTTCATAGGGTTGGTCTGAAAGTCATTTAGAAATGTCAGACTGTAGTTCCAGTTACCAAGATATATCTTGTTATGGTACATTACCCAGGGATTCTCCTCGAAGAATTAAAGAAAATACTGGTGAGATTATCTGAGTTATTTATTTATTTACTGCTGCTTTTGAATAGTATGAAGAAAGGTTTTGGGTTTTTTTTTTCCTGGTTATGCACAAGTATTATGGGATAAAGAATATGAGATGAATTTTTTTTTAAATCTTATTTGGTTTCTTTATGCTAAAGAGGTCTAATGTGGTATTTGAATTAAAAACTTTTATTTGTAAAGCATTTTACTTTTTATCACTAATAAGGTAATCGGTTGTAAATCACAAAATGAAACTCATGTCAACACTTTTATAACTATGCTCACCTTCAGAGGGATGAAAATGTACCCCTACGAGAATATTCAAGTGCTCTGAAGGAAGTCCCAAAAAACCCTTCCAAAAGCATCATTGCTTTAAAAAAAAAAGAAAGAAAGAAAGGAAAGAAAAGAAAAGAAAAGAAAAGAAAAGAAAAAAGAAGAAGCAAATATTTCCAGTATCATTTCTTTTCAAGAATTATTATAGTACTTTAAACAGGAAAAAAATCTCATAAACTTCTCCCCAAAAAAGTCCTAACATGCAACCTCACAAAAGGATTACTTTGAAATAAGCTTGTATTTGAGATAACAGGGTGGTACAATGCATAGAGAGCTGAGCCTGGGCTCAGGAAGAACTGAGTTTAAATCCTGCTCAAGATACTTTCTAACTGCATGATTTTGAACAAGGCATTTAAGTAGCCTATGCCTCAATTTCAGTATCTATATAATGAAGATAATAGTCACACCTGCCTTGGAAGGTTGTTGTGAGAATCAAATGAAATAACATGTAAAAAGCTTTGCAGACCTTAACCAGCTATGATGTTAGTTCTTCATACTAGCTCCAACACTGTGGAATTGGTAAGGAGAATCCCCAAATGAAAGGAAGGCATGATAAAAAGAGTGAGAAAAAAACCCCATAAAATCAAAAGTGAAAACTGTTCTTCCTTATTTGTTTCCAGCAGTGAGATCTGAGGGCAAGTATTAACTCAATTTTTATTCATTTGATCATTCAAAAGTATTTATGGACTACTTTCTATGTGTATAACAATTGGGAGACCAAAAAAAAAAATCCCAAACAACAACAAAATCAACAGGTAAAACACGGCCCATACTTGGTACTTGTGGTCTAATTTGAGACCATAGATATGTGTAAGTAATAGGCAATATATGAATTGCCAATATGAGTAATAGAAATAATCAGCATTATGAAAGGAAGAGAACAGAAAGATCTGTGTGGACTGATAGAAAAAGATAAGAATTGAATCACACCCTGAAGTCTGGGTTATGGAAGTATTGGGTTTGTCACCTACTTCAAGCAATCCTTGATAAGAACAGAATGTGATTGCACAGATTACTTGTATGCTTAGCTAGATGTATCTTCATTCCTATCCAATTATTAGCAAATTCATTTCTTGGTTAACCAGAAGTCTTTCTTAATATACAACATATCCACATTAGTTTTTTTAAAGTACATTGATAAAATAGTGACATTACAGACATTCTGAACTTTTTACAGAAGTCTGCCTGAAATTAATTAATTAATTATCTGGGTCCATCATTTCTACTTATGGAAAGAGAAATCCAAATGGCAAAGTTTTCCTCATGTAGTTAGAAATCTCTCTGACCTAAATCTTTTCTGCTTACCATTTATTGTAATCCAAAAACAAAATTCCACAATGAAATTTAACAGTTACAATCTTCAACTTGGGAGTTTTATCATGATAGAAATGGTAATGGTAGGACAGTGTACCCTTAAAGCTTTCCTTGGAAACCAAAGTCAGATCCAGTTTGCAAAGCAAAGATCTCTTTATACAAAAAAGAGAAGGAACACTTCCTTTGGTTAATCACTCTCCTTTGGGAATTTTTATTTCAGAATGGACATAAATGAGTAAAAGGATATTTAATTGAACTATTAAAGAATATCCTTATTGAACTATTAAAGAATGACCTTAACCTGGTCAATATGCAATCATTTCTGAGCAGGATCAGTGTTTCTAAAAGGGTGGGGTGGGGTGTGTTTAATGTCTCCACAGCTGTCATTACCTCATATATTCTGGTTTTCCCCTAGGTTGTACTTCAGAGAATCCTCATGCCTTAACAGTCAGTCCCTTTAAAGCATTCTCTCCTCAGCCACCAAAGTTTTTCAAACCTCTCATGCCCGTAAAGGAAGAACATAAGAAAAAGACACCCCTGGAATCCAGACCTCTTCTCAGCCAAGAGGTAAATGTTTTACTTTTTCTTCATTGACCCTTGCTATTTAAAGAATAGTTGGTAATTTGCACTAATCAACAAGTAGCTCTGAATGTGTGCACGTGAATGGTGAATGGAATAGCACCTCACTAATCCTATTCTGTAATATAACTGAAGTCTTGGTGGCAGTTTTTGATTGGTTAATTTGAGGGTTTGGTTTGGTTTTGGGGGGTTTTTTGGAGGGGAGGGTATTTGAGGGTGGTAGCCTTTTTCATTAATTATATTATATCATTTCAAATTAGAGAGACAGGTCCTTTGGACCTTCTTTGAATCATGAAAACTTTTTTTTTTAAGATTTTGGCATAATCGCACCTAGATAAATGCTAAAAATTCCATTTGAAGGTCTTGTGAAACTCTATCCATGTCTCAATTCAGACCATTGCTAATCAGTTGCTGCATAATTCACTTTTAATGAAAACTTCAGCATTGCTTTTCTAACTTGCATGATTTAATATGTATTCCACCCATTGGTGTCTTCTGTGTGTGATGTATTTGTGTGTCTTAACCTTTGCAGAGCATGCCTTCACCTCAGGTACATAACGCTGGCTGTGTTGTACCCTCAGGAAGTAATGGCAGCAACCTGCCAGTAGAAAACAATAGAATACATGAGGAGAAGATTGTAAGTTCCGGATCAGTTTCTGTCATAATGCCTGGTGGTGGGTTTAAGGCCCTTTCACGGGCAATTATGCAAGTGCAATAGAAAAAAAAAATTTGCTTTGATTGTTTTTATAATTTTGAATATTGACAATATTCTTTTGCATGAATATAAATATGAGCTATCATTTTCTTTTTGTTGTTGTTCTGAGTGTTAGGCAGAGAGAAAAAGCTTCATTGTAAATGATTCTAGACTATAATTCATAAAACAAACAGCACAAACTAATATTGAAATCTTTCTAATGTGTCTGTACATATTGCTTAGATTCTGAAGTTAATCTTCATAGAAGAGTTGAGCTCAATTGGAGTAAGTAACTCTGTCTTTAGCTGGGAGTATGTTTGAATGCTTTTTGTTTTGCCTGATGCTCTTGCCAGAATTGTTTTCAGTTCATAGCTGTACTATAATCCATCCCTACCACCATTCATTCTCATTATCTTCATCTCTATAATGCAGGCAACTTTTTTTTAATTTGCTGTCAGAATATATTTTGTACCTCTTAGTGCCAGCTGTGCTTTCAGGGAAGGTTTTTCCATACTTTAACCACAGATGATTTGAACATAATCTGAAAAATCTCATGCCCCAGAACCTTGATTTGCAAATTCCACGCTTGGGGGAAACTTTTAAATATCCAAGGGAGCCTGGAATTTTCCTGCAGGTATGCAACCCGGAAAGGGTTATCTCAAGGTAGAGACCCAGCTGGGGTGGTTTCCCAGTTTCTGAATAAAGT
This sequence comes from Myrmecobius fasciatus, assembly GCA_023553655.1. NCBI lineage: Eukaryota > Metazoa > Chordata > Mammalia > Dasyuromorphia > Myrmecobiidae > Myrmecobius > Myrmecobius fasciatus. The sequence goes on along the minus strand of JAJPUD010000212.1, from coordinate 436,984 downwards.
TTAACCAGCTCTGGTAAAGCTTGGCTCTGTGGTGTTTACATTTGCATATTTTTAAGTTCTGTGTAGCCAGAAATAATGAAGAATTAATTTCTTCAGCTCCACTACACATATTAGTTCCCTAGCTTAATTGAAATAGTTTTAACAATTCCAAGCTGCTCATGCATGTTGTGTGAAAACTAACTGATACTTTATGCAGACATGCATCCCATTGTCCCTCCTACACTCCAGAAAGATCTCCAGAGGTGATCTTTCTGGCCCTACATTCTGTTCCAGGGAAATCCAGGCTCTTCTCCCTCCCCCAGCTGTCACATGATTTTTCTAGTGCAGAGAAATGCTCAGGGCCCTTGGCCTTAATTCTTTTCCCTTATCTCCCAAATCTGTTAGCTCTCTGGTATGTCCCTTAAAAATGACTCCTCCCCAGGACAGGGGCAGGAGCCAAGAGGCTGACAGACTAATTTTTTCCCCCTTACTTCCTCTGGTTCCAAGATAGATTTAATCTGTCTATTTATTTATGTAGTACCTATCACCATGGCATACACTAAATTTAAATCAATTTTAAAAATAAATATTGGCTGAAATGATAGTGAGTCATTAAGAGACCCTGCCATGTGCTCCTTTAAAAGCATTTGTTTACAGGTTTTACCTGAATGTTTATTTTTGTTTTCAAAATTTGTTTTTCTTCCTTGATATTCTCTTTACTCCCTTTATAATATTGTGATAAAATAAAGGAAACCATGGTAGGGTCTCCAGTTATCAAATGATAAGAAATATAGTAGTGTTAAAAGACCTCAGTGCAGAAAACCAAAGCAACATTTTTCTCTATGTACAATTTTTAATAATCATGGGATCATAAATTCACATCTGGAAAAGACATTAGAAATTATGTAGTTGAGTCCTTCATGATATGAATAAATTCATATTTTAGTAGTAATATTATTACTAGAATCTAGAAACATCCTTTAGTAAAAAAGGCCTATTAACCCATTTATTCAGAAAGCATTTTTAAATGCATAGATTACATACAAGGCATCTAAAGTTTAAAATTACTGTTCTTCAAAGAGTTTGCATTTTACTACTAATGTATATTTTTACACATTATCATAGATAAATACAAAGAGGTAGGACACAAAAACAAAAGATACATGTATCCACAGAATAATATATCTGAAGAGAAAGAGAATAATGGAAAGATCTATAAAGGTTTCCCAGAAGAGATGATACCGAGCCTTATAGGAAGAGAAGCATATTGAAAGGCAGAAATTTGGGTGGAGGGAAAAGTGCCTTGTAGGTAGCAAATTCTGCATACAGAATTTAGGCAGTGTTCTGCTATCCAGAGATTGTATTATGTATAGTTGTATCATGTCGTTTTTCAGCTTGACATTTCGGATTATATCTGTGCTCAAAGATTTTTCACTAAGTTTTAAATGAAGACATAATGCCAGCAAAATAACAATATCTGCATAATGTTTGAAGTGGAAACCTTATCATCACTCTTCTTATCAAAGCTTCCTGTCTATCCCTGATATTTTGAAATGGATATGAATCTACATTTTCTTCTATTTCTTCTCTCTCCCCCAAACCCAATCTAATGATTAGGTAGCTGAAAACTCTTCTTAGAGATATAAAACTTCATTACTTTCTGCATATATGACATCACTAGTGTAAGTTCTCTCCTTGCATACAAAGACAAATTAAACATTTTAGATAATTTAGATAACATTTAGATAAACTCTTGCTAGAGAGACTAAATGGCAGGCATGTACTATCTGTCCCTTCCCCCTCCCCCCATCTCCTCCCTCCATCCCTTCCTCTTCTCCCCTCTCCCCCTCCCCCCCCCATCCTGAGAAATGAGTCCAGAGGCATAACTAGAACTGTGTACAATTCCTTCTGTGGAGAGTACAAGGGGAGCCATAACACATAGGGACAAGGAGAGGAAAAACCTGAGAAAAAAAACAAGAAAAAGTTAGTTATACATAGCCAATCCTCAGTGATCATCCTATAGAGGGTAAGTAAGAACCGGAATCAGGGGGGGGAGAAGAAGGAAGAGGGAAGAGAGAGACAGAGAGGAGAGGGAAAGGGGAGGAGAGAGGGGAAAAGGAAGGAGAGAGGGGAGGGGGAAGAAAGAGGAGGGGGAGAGAGGGAGAGGAGGGAGGTATGGGTGTGGGTGTTGGCAGTGTAAGAACACAATCCAAGGAGATGAGCTAGCAAGCATGATCCAGAATCCCACCCGGACTATAAGGAACCTTGTATACAGATTTAGGTTGAGATCATCCAAAGGTATTGTTTGATTCATTCAGCAGGAGGGCATGCTTCCTTTGTTTCTGGCCCTAGAAACTAGCTTCCTTTTGATCTGACAGTTTCAGCTGTGGACAGCTCCTCATTACCTTCAGGGCTGGCAAACAGCCGAGTCCATACAGTGGCAATTGGCCCTAGTGTACAGTGATGATGATAGGATTAGTGAGAAATTATTTCAATTATTTTATGACCCACTTCAAGTTAATGGAAGGGAAGATTTGAGAGGATGAGTCAGTTCAATTTTGGACATACTGAGTTCAAGATATCTAATAAATTCATCAATTCAAGATATCCAAGACATCTAGAAATATAAAACTAGAAATCAGGAGGGAGATTAGAACTGGATAAAGAGATCTGAGAATAGTCTGTTTAAATATGATAATTTAATCCATGGGAGCTGATGAGATCACCAAATGAAATTGTAAAGAAAAGGAGAAAAGGACCAAGGGTAGGTCATTAGAGGATATTCATATCTCATGAGAAGGGGCAAAGAGGGAAAGGAAGAGAAGGAAATAAGTATTTATATAGTAGCTAATATATGGTAGAAACTGTTTTAAGCTCTTTTTACAAGACCTGGATGAAGGTCTAAATAGAAGGCGAAGTAGAAGTTATAGAAAATACTAATACTTTTCTCAGGGTTGAGGCGGGACAATCTCCAGTAAGAAAGTATCCTTTATTCTCAGTACTCACACATAAATTTGGTTTCTTTTAGTATCAAGGAGTAATTTTTAAATTATCGATTAAAGTAATGAATCTGAGCCCAAGAGATTGTCAACAGTACAACTTAAAGTGAAAGGAAAAGCAACCTGAAGACCCTAAATTAAGACCATTTAAATTTTCAATGCTCTCTAAAACAACCAATATTTTTCTATTTGTATTAAAAGGTTCTTTCAAATATAAGGAAAATAGCAGGTCCTGACTAAGCAAGAAAATATAATCAGATATAAACATTTAAAATTCAATGTTGTCTGTTGAACATGAAAATTAGCAAAATCTATAAAATGTGTGGCAGAATTATCTGGTGGCTTTTTCCTTTCTTATCCTTCTTCCTCTGACATACAAAAAACAAATCTAACACACACACACTAAAACCTACAACTATTCTTATTTGATTGTTATTTTAGAAATCAGAGATAGTCCTAAGGCAAGGTGGAAATAAAATCCTGGTTGTTTATTACTGGATCTTGTCCAAAGCAAGGATGTGGAGATTAGTCCTTTCAAATTCAGGTTCACAAGCCTTTGTTTCCAGCCCCAGTACTCTATCCACTGTGCCTCTTAAGCAATATAGGCAACTACCTAGGTGACTGTACAAAAGGCTGTCGAATAGTAAATATAAAATGAGAAAGAAAACTGTTCTTGGAAGAAAGCATCGTATTAGATAGAAGAGAGAACAATGAATGCTATGATAGTTATCAGGTAGGATTTATATTTACTTCTGAATAACCACCTCCAGTCTAAAAAGTATGTTGCAAGTGTGTTTTTTCATTAGTTGATAAATGCAAATTTCATGTAATGTTGGGGACTAGACTCTGAAAAGCATATTGGATTTTCATTCTCCAAATAATTACACCCACAATTTGGCTGACTAGTTCTACTAAGTAACAAATGACAAAAAAAATTACATTGATATCTTAATCTGATTGATCCACAGCTTTTGGGGAGGCTTTGAAAATTTTACTTCTTCTCCCTAGCCTCCCACCAAAAGTATGAGCACAATTTACCTCTTAAAAGAGTAACTTATTTCAGTTAAAGTTGCAGCAATAACAGCACAAAAAGTCAAAGGTGTTTTTTTTTTAAATTCAGAAATAGGAGAAAGGAATTTTTGAAATGTTGCATATTTTTCATATATATACACACATACAATAAATCAATATATGCTAAATATATTATTAAAACACACATAACTACAGGTTTAATAATTCTTTAAAATAATTTCATATATGCAGAGCGTTTTGCAAACCTACCTCATTATCCACAAAAGAGGATTCAATCAGCCTAAGAGAAGATTTTTGTCTATGGAGAGGATATTTGGGTATAAGAAAATCCCCCTTCATGCACTAGACTATTTGAGTTGTTTTTATTTTCTTATGCTTTCAGTTTATACAATAGACTAAAGTGAACCCAGTGTTGTTATAGTTGTTAGACCTAGAATCAAGAAGATCTGACAAAATATCACTGCACATATTTACCAGCTGCATGACCCTAGGCAAATGGATTAATCTCTAACTACCTCCATTTCATTATCTGTAAAAAGATAATAAGGGCACCTGCCTTCCAGGGTTATTGTAAGTATGAAATAAGATGATGTTTGTGAAGCACTTAACAGACATTTAAGTATTATATAAATGCTAATTATTATAATATCATCATTACTATTGTTGCTTTAATAGCTGAATAGCAATCGATTATATCATTAAAATAAATGTACTTCGCATTATTATCTTCAATAATTATATAGCTGCTGAATTCCTTGGGATTTTTCCTTTCTATACACAAAATAAAATTAAACATTATAAAAAGAAGTGTTTTTATTACCTTTGTATTAGACAGCATTTGAAAGACAAAGAGAACTTTTAATCAAATGGTTGTTTGCCTACCAGAATATATCCCACTTATAACTTCAAGACCTTATCTTAACATATTCATTTTGAATAAACATATCAATAAATGAATCAATAAGCATTTCAATCAATTAATAAACATTTGTCAATCATCTACTTTGTAGTACTGTGCTAAGCACATTCATGAAGGATTTAATGTATAATGGATACTATGCTAAATTCAATACTGGGGATCCTAAGATAAAAAATAATCCTTGGCTTTGAAGAATTTACATTCCAGTGGGGAGAAAACATGTAAATAAATAAATATGTACAAGATAATGTAAATAGAAGCCAGTCCTAGAGAGGAAGGTTCAAGCTTCTGAGGAGAACCAGTAAAGGTCTCCTAGAGAAAGTGGTACTTAAGCTGGGTATTGAATGGAACCTGAATCCTAAGAGGTACACATGAGGAGGAAGAACATTATAGATATCTAGGGCAGAAACTAGAGATGGAGTGCTAAGTAGTCCAGTATTGTTGGAGGGGACATAAGAGGACTAGAAAGGAAGAAAATGTGCCAGGTTGTGAAGAGCTTTGAATGCCAAAGAAAACAACTTTATAATTTGCTCCTAGAGGTAATTTTCAGTCATTAAAAATAATTATATTATATATCATCTATCTGTGACTAATGGTAGCCAACTCTAGAGTGAAAAGAGGAGAAAGGAAGAAAAAAAATTTATATGGTAACTTTATGTAAAAGGAAAAACAATAGTTATACATAAGAGATTTGCAATTTTATGTGCAATCATCTTCTTTATTATATTGTTATAGAAATGCTTGTTTTATTCCATAAATTAAAAATAAAATATTTGCATCTATTTAAAAATAATATTAGGCAATGCCCCTCACAAAGTAGTTTCCTAAGTAGCTACCTATATTGCCCAAGAGGCACAATGGATAGAGTACTGGACCTGGAAACAAAGGCTTGAGTTGAAATCCAGCTTCTGGCATTATCTAATTATGTGAACCTGATCAAATTAACTTGATCTCTGTATATCTAAATTCCCTAATATTTGTGCATGTATGTGTGTGTATATATATATGTATATATATATAGAGAGAGAGAGAGAGTATGATTATAAATTATTATAAATAATATACATAATAAATTTCCTGTAAAATTGGAATAACAATAGCACTGACCTCTCATAATTCTTACAAAGATTAATATTTACAGAGTGCTTTGCAAATATCAACTCTATAAATGCTTATTATTCTTATCTTTATTACTGCCTATCCCAAGAATTGGTTCTGCTGACATGAATGAAAAATAAGAAGTCATCATTGGTTTTTCATCAGTATTTCTGAAGTTGTTAGAAATGCATTTTTGTAGGTAACATTTGTCTTTGATGCATTCTAACAAGTGGTTTTCCCCAAGGTCTTAAACAATACTGATCTTCATATCCTAACATGGACTTTTATTTTTTCCTTTACAATTTTATTGAAATATTTTCATTCATGTTTTCATTAATGAACATTTAGTTTGGTCACTGACTTTGAGAATATTGTAAGTCTTTAATGGGGACATTTAGAGTTTTAATTGTTGCATATTTATCTGTTGGCAATAATATACAGCTAGTTATAGTTAAATCTAATTGACATAATATGTTTTAAGATTTTTTTTTCTAATTGGGCCAAATACCATCTAAATATTTCTGATTAAAGGTAACCACTAAAAGAGCCAATATTTTATTTATTTTATGGAATAATAGAAAAAACTATGGTGAGGAGGGTTATATTTGGAGAATGAGGACTAGATAATAACATACCATATTTTGTCAGTTTACAAGCTAAAGAAAATACAGTATTAAATTTCTGGTGCATCCTATTTAGAGAGCGCTTCATCCTAATCCTGATGAAAAAGTCTAGATGAATACAGTCATGAAGATAGTTGTAAAACTTTGTGGTTTTTGGCTTTGGAGCTGTTTAGAGTAACATTGCATGCAGGTGTTCCAAATGCTATTCGGGGCTTCAACTCCTTTCTACTGTCCCAGTATTAGTTTTATTGCTTTTTACTTCCATAAAGCAAATCTAAGTGCTTTTCACACATTTCTTTTATTGTCCCCCTTTCACTTTTTAGTACTGCAAGAAAAAAAAAAAAAAAAAGGATATGGCCCTCCTCAACCTCCTTCCATTTTTCTGCTTATTTGATTTAGAAAGGAAAAGTATCACAAAACACATTATTAATAATAGATATATAATTGAAAAACATTCTCTGTTCAATTTCATACAAACTGCTAAAACATGAATATAAGGTTTAACAGTAGTATTTGTAAATTAGAGAGAGAAATATAAAATCTAAGTTGATAGGCAGTTTCTATTATAGGATCTATGACAATGCATCCCGATTTCATAATATTTGACACCAAATAATGCAAAAGAGATGTTACTTTTAAAAAAATAAAAATAAAGAAAAAGAAAAATTAAAATATAAATGAATTCATATATGAGTGAAATATTTTAATCTTATCTCAATTCAAAGATTATATGGAGAAAATGACTAATTTTTGCCTTTTCCCATAGGACTCTGAGGAAGAAGAACATGAACTGGAGACTATTAGCAAAAAGCTAGTAAGCTCACAGCCTTATGTTCCAGTGGAGTTTGCTGACTTCAGTGTTTACAATGCTGGCCTGGAGAACAGGGAGTGGTTTTCTTCTAAAGTTGATTTCTTGAACTCCCGGGTCTTAGAAAAAGAGGTATCCCGTAGCCCTACCACTAGCAGTATTACTAGTGGTTATTTTTCCCACAGTGCCTCTAATGCCACTCTATCTGACATGACCGTACCATCTAGTGATAGTTCAGATCAACTAGTCAATCAGGTGAAGGATTTGGACGCCAGTGAGCATTCAGGACCTTCTCTTGTGCATGACTACAGACCTTTCTCCAACAAGGAGTTGGCAGAGCCAGATGGAGACTTGGCAAAGGATAAAATAAGCACAGTGATACTCAAAGAAAACAGTGCCTTAGTCAAAGGGAGTCCACTATCCCAAAATACCATTAAGAAAAGTTCCAAAGAAGAGGTCTGTAGAACTGGCTCTTGTTCAGGAAAAGATCCCTGCTCCAATAAAAACAGTCGAAGGCCTGTGGGATTTACTACTAGGGAAGTGACCGTAGAGCACATGTCAGACATTGTTGAAGACCATTCTTTCACAGAGTTCATGGGTGTCTCCGATGGGAAAGATTTTGATGGGATGTCAGACCCCCTATTCTCACCTGTTGGAGATCTGTCAAGTGTGAAGAAGAATCTCCCAAGGAAAAGTAACACTGAGAGTAATGTGGATCGGTTGCTAAGTCTTGGTCAAGCAGAGTCTGAGTCAGAGAGTGATCGATTGTTAAACTCCACAGTCAGTCCTTTGTGTTCAGAGTTAACAAAAGAGGATCCTCACTGTCAAGCAGACCCTGATGCCTCTCACCACAAAGACTTGCTGAGAAAGAATCATTTAGACATTACTGATGAGGACGATGGCCTTTCTATAGAGCAGGTCTACACCCTGCCTAGCTGGATGACTGTGGGAGAGCAAGTCTGCTTTGGTAACAAGACTGGAATCGTGAGATATATTGGACCAGTGGATTTTTTAACTGGCACATGGGTTGGTGTTGAATTAAATGTTCAAATGGGTAAGAAATATTCAATAACATATGGATTTCTATTGCTATTTATTTTCTACTCTGAGAATTAAACATGTAGTATCAAAAAGGCATGATATTGAATATTTTAGTTGTCATACTGGTAGAAGTAATAGATGCCTATAAATTTTGCCTGTGGGAAATTAAATTGGCCAATTTTGTTTAGCATTCTAATTAATTTTGTGAAGAAGTAGAACTTACTATCATTCCTAATGAAAACAGCTAATTATCTATTTGAAAAAAAAAAGACCTCTGAATGTCATAAAATAGAATTTCAGTTCTTTCTACTTCACTTGCTGCTTTCTTCTGCAGTCCCATTAACAAGAAACTCAGGTCTACTGAAGCTATCTAGGGATTTAGGGAGGAGTTCAAGAATGTAGAATATTTTTAAGGTAAAATTAACTCCTTTTCTGTTACCAAAATACTGTTGTTTCATATTGGGGGTGAAGGGAATTATTTTTTCCCAAATGGGAAGCAGCTAGAACTTGAAGTTGTTAGTTGAGGAAAGGCATTCATGAAGATTACTTGCAATTTTTTTTTTACCTGTTCAATATCTGAACTAGGAAAGAACAGTGTGGAAAAGAAAACCATAGAACAAGGCTGATTGTAAGCAGAACCGTGAACCAATCAAAAATAATCTTTGACAGCCAGCATTGCATCTTGGAAAGAGTAATCTTCTTTCATTTAGGACACCTAAGTTTGGGTTCTGTTCAAACCTTGAATATCTCACCTTGAACAAGCCACTGAACCTTCATGAGTCTTAGTTTCCTCATCTATAAATGAATCCTCCATAAATCTTAAAGTGCTAAATAGGTATGAACTATTATCTTCTTTGCTTCTTCATCCCTCTTCATCCTTGAATCCATAGACTGGGTGCCTGGTACCCTCATACTGCTTCCTAGCTACCCAATGTCTTTTTTATTTTATTTTAGCATTTTCTGCACAGTTTCCTGGGCTCTTTACTTCAAGATTTTTTCCAGATTTGTCTCCTCCTTTAAAACAGAAATACATCCTGCTTTCCATTCTCTTGCCAAATGATTGCTTAATGAATTTGATAGGATAATTCTACTCAATACATATCTATTGAATATGATGGCACAATGGATAGAGCATCAACCCTAAAGTCAGTTCAAATCTGGACTCAGACACTTGATACTTCCTAGCTGTGTGATTCCGGGCAAGTCACTTAACCCCAATTGCCTCAGCCAAAAAAGAAAAAAAAAAGAATATGTATTGGGTACAAGAGAGTGTTATGTTGTAGGTTCTTTAGGGTTACAGAAATAAGCAGGGTATAATCCCTTATTTTGAGGAATTTTTAATTTAATAGAAAAGCTAAGATAAGTATACAAATAACTATAATACAAATTTGAAATTGATCAGTGCCTCAATACCATTATGGGAATTCAAAAGAAAAAAAAGACCATATTAAACTGAAGGAATCCAGAAATAATTTGTAGAAGAAGTAGAATTTGTGTGTGGTCTTGAAGGATAGGTAGGGTTTCAATAAAAAAAAAAAAAGGCTTATGAACATGGCATTCCAGACAAAAGAAATAGCAGAAGCAAAAGGGCCTAGGAAAATATAGAATGTATTCAGAGAATAGTGAAGAAACCATAGAATATAGAATATATTATTATATATATATTCTCTCTCTATATATATATATTCTATATTCTATGGTTTATATTATATACATGTAATATATATATATATTCTATATATATATATATATAGAGAGAGAGAGAGAGAGAATATAGAATAGAAAGGTAGTAATAAGAGATGAAACTGGAAAGATAAGTTGGGGGTCATATTATTATATGGAACTTTGAATGCCATGCTATGGAATTTGGATTTTGTTTTCTGGAGGGAGCCACTGATAATTTTTACCAGGGAAGCATTGTGATTCAAAATTAATTCATGCTAAGATATAATGGCTGATGATTATTTAATATGCTACCCTTTCGCCAACCAAAAAAAAATTATCATTTTAAAGGATTCATTCAGTGTCTTTACAAAAAACAAAAACTAAAAAAATTAGTATTTCTGGTTTCTTCTTTCTTGTTTACCCATACAAGACTATAAGCCCTTGAGAATAGGGATTATGTCTTAATTCTTTCTTATTTCCTGAGGCAGCCAATATATGTTTGTTGAAAAAAGAGGCCAGCCCTAGAAATAGGATTCCAAAGTCATGAAGCCTTGTAATAAGACAAGGAAGAGTGGGTTTCTTCCCTTTCTACCTGAAATTAGAAATGGAATCACTCTTACTACCTTTCTTATACACTTAAACATTCATAGAAGCAAGTAATCATAGTGTTCAAAGTGATCTTACGATTTCATTTAGTTCATACTCCTACTTGAAGCAAAACATCTGTATAATACAGTTGAAAGAATTCTGAATTTGTGGTCAGTGTGAGTTAAATCCTGGCTCTGCCATTTGCTATCTGTGTAACCTTGGGCAAATCATTTAATCTCTGGACTTCAATTGCTCTTTTGTAAAATGATATAGATTAAGTTCTATCCCCTAAATCTGGCCCTAACTCTGATCCTGCCATCTTGGTTTATGAATCTTTAGTGTCCATCAAAAGGAATCATCCAAACTCTGCTTTTAATATCTCTAGAGAAAGAGAAACTTATTGTCTCATGCTAAATGTCAAATTGTTAGGGAGTTCTTCATTTTTCTCCATTGAGAGCCACTGTTGTTCAACATGTTGAGAACACAGACTGAGTTCAAACGATGATTTTTGTTTAAACAGTTGATCTCTTTTTGTGTTTTATACACACACACACATACACACACATTTTATGGTTAATAGATTACCAAAAATTTGCCTTCATAATATTTTGACTCATTGGTATTATTGCCTTCTGGGGCTAAGTAGGATCAACTTAATGCCTCTTTAATTCAACAATATTAATAAAGCTGGATCAGGGAGAATAGAGATACAATCACAAGTCCACTGAGGAGCCATCAGATATAGTAGTCCAGAAGTGACATGTAATAAAAACCCAAACCAGGATAGTAACCTTGCAAGTGAAGAGAAGGAAACAAATGAGCGAAATGTTGTGGAGGTGGAATTAAGGTGACCTGGAAGTTAACTAAAACTGAGAGGTGAGGGAAAAATAAAAATCAAAGATGACTCTAGATTTGAAGTAGGGTAACTGGAAGGGTGATGATAACATCAGCCAAAATAAAGATGTTTGGAAGAGGAGTGGCTTTAGAGGAAAATGGGTGATCCAGCAAATGAAATTTTGAGGAACAGTGAGACAGGTTATATCTGTGTTTGGGGAAGTAGAGAGCATTGTCATGAAAACTGAAGAAAGTATACACTTCAAGAAGCTTGTCAACAATGTCAAAAGTTGCAGAGACATAAGGAACACAAGGGCTAAGAGAGGAAATAACCCACCATTAGTTGTAATGGTTAGCAAATAATTAAAACTTATACATATAAATACAATTCTATGACAGCCCTTCTGTATGTAAAAATACTTCTCTTTTCCCAAAAGTTTTCTCCAGGCTACATATCCTCAGCTTTCTTTTGATTCTAATATAACATGGTTTCTAGTTCTTTCATTGTCCTGACCTCTCCTGAGATATGGTTTAATGAATACAGACTATAGTAGGACTGTTACCTCCTTTGTTCTGCATATTAAATTTATATCAATAGAGCCTAAAATCACAATATTTCTTGTGGCTGTCATATCACACTGAGTACTTAAGTTCGCATTCAACTGAGTCACTTGGGTCATTTGTTTCAAAGACTTCAGCCTTGCCTTTTTCCTTTATCTTTCATTAATCCCTTTTGACATATTCAAATACTGTACAGCCCTCCTAGCTGTCAACAGTTCTCCATGACCATCCACCATTTTCCTTTTCTTTGAGAGCAAAATCTCTCCTTGTTCTTCACCTTGGAACAGGCACGGGATTCTTAACATCTTGGTTCCATACTCAGTTTCTTCCAGCCCCAGCCAGTATCCTAAGAATGCTTCTAGTTTTAACTCAGAAGCACCTAAAGGACTTTCAAGAGGAGGCACAGGGAATTCAAAGTTTTTAGTCACAAAACGGGAATGATATTCTCACAGTCTGTGGTATTTTAGCGTTAGGACAGAGAAATATTTTTTCCTTTTTAACCTTAGTTTCCCAAAAAATGTGCATCTACTTTATTACTCGTTAACTCTTTCATGTCACACTTTGTTTTGCTTTTCTTCTAATATGCTGTCCATTCTTGGTTCCTTTCCTATGATAGGTTCCAGGTTTTTAAGCCTTTTTAGGAAAGGAGAAAAAACTACTGGCCTCAATACTATGACTAAAAGTGAATGTTGAGCTTAAAATGTGACTTCCTGGAGAAAAAGAAAGAATCCAGACTAACAGCATATTTGTTTTTGTATTAAAGGGAAGCATGATGGGACAGTAAAAGGAAAAGAATACTTCCGGTGCAAACCACAGCATGGTATCTTTGTTCGCCCTGGGCGCCTTCTGAAAGCACCAGCTCCCATAAAGAAATGCAGCAATGCTTCTCGACCTCAGGCAGCCTCCAGTCTTGAGAAGAGGAAAAACGTCGTGGTTCTAGGACCATCTCCTTCTTCCTCCAAAGCCGGAGAAACAGCACTTTGTCACTCAGGTGACGCAGCAGCTTCTACTTTTTCCAGGAAGCAGGAGAATAGAAAGTCATGGATTAACTAAGCAGCAGTATGCTTTGATATTTGCACTTATGACACAACTCTCCCCATTCCCCCCACCACTCTGTAGGAACCTTTATAAATTTAAAAAAAAAAAACTTTATTCTTGTATATTTTTAATTAGTCCTTATTGGATGTGTGCTCTTTAGAACCATGGACTTAATTCTCTAATTTTTTTTATAAATAATATATATATATATATGAATATGTGTATCTATGATTTGTCTGTCAGGAGGCAGGCATGGCTGCACACTAAAATAGATAAAGATGATTTGTAGATAACTGAAAGGTACTGAATTCTTTGTTACAAAACAAGTTGGGGGGAAATCTTATTTTAAACGAACAAACAAATATTTTATTGCAGAACAAGGAGGATGCAAGTCCCTCTTCGTGGAAAAGGTTACAGTATGCTGTTCTTTATAACCAAAGAACTTGTATTAGACATTTGCTGTCCTGTCTTATTTTTTCTGTAAATATACATTTAACTGCAAGTTTGGTGCCATGATTTTCTTGGTCACTGGGCACCATGCTGCCTTATCTGTCCTCTGTTCAATAAGCACACTGAAAACCTTTTTTTTTTTTTTTGTCTTCCAAGTGGCCTGCCACTGTGCTGACCTGCAATTGTATTGCTTACATAGACAATGACTGAGGCTGTGAGTTTTATATTCCATAGGCATTTGTTCCAGCCTAGCAGTTAGAATACAGAGAGCAGTATTACTGTAAGGGAAAGCCAGGACATATCACCTTGGCTTGGGGTTTTTTGTTTTGTTTGAGGTAGGGGTTTGTTTGTGGGGTTTTGTTGTTATTGTTTTTTAGTGACTCTGGGAAATGAGGAAGAGACAGGGTGAGCAAGCAGCAAAAGTTTGTGGCTGTGCTCGTTACACTGGGGATGGCATGAGATATCTGCTCCAATACAGATGATGCTGCCCTTCGTGACTGCATCTGTAAATGTCTCCCACATGGGAAACATGACAAGACTCTGGTTATGTGTGTGTGTGAGCATGCGCATGTGCGCAGATGTGTGTGTATTTTTTTTTAAACTGCTTTGTATATCTATGCTGTAGTTATTTGTAAAAATGTACTGGAGGGACAGTTAGAAATGTCTTGTTTCTAAAGAGAGAGTGTACAGTCTGTGGTACCTTTTTTTCCCCTTTAGTCCGTAGCATCAGTAAATGAGTGAAATACCTGGGACCTTACTGAAAAGCTGCTGTTCTTCATATGATTTTGTGTATAGTAATCTGATGATAGTATTTCACTATTTGCTGTAAAGAATTGTAATTTATATTCTATTTCAGTCATACTGTATTTAATTCATACAGATTTTTTTTGTGTTTTAGAATACAGACTATAATTCAAATTTTACAAAGATAATTGTTTGTTTTTAATGACACCAGAAGTATGGCGTGAGGACAGATTGTGGTTTAATGCATTTGTTGATAAACATTCTTCCCTGTTACAGTTCATTTCTGTATTATTTTTGCTACCTGTCATTGGTGCTCCAACTCCTTTGAAGGAATTTTTAAATTCCTTAAGGGGAAAAAAGCTTTATACTAACTATAGGTGCTGATGGTAATCTAATCAGATATTGTGTATGCTACTGAAATTTGAAAGGCAAGCAACATCTTGCCTTTTCCATGCATGAAACATGAAATGGATAAACATTATTTCTATCAAAAATTTTCACCTGAAGAACATTTTATCCAGGAATTTCAATTGAAAGTATTTTCAGCAGCTCAGAATAGTCCATTTTTCTAAAGTAACAGAGAATTTTACTTTGTTTTTCCTATCTAGAAATGTTTGTTTGGGAAAGGCCTCCAAGAAAAATTATGTAGAGAAAATTCAGATGAGGATACATGGATATTAAATAAGATACAAAGTGATCAAAGGGTCCAGTAATCAAATAAACTATGTTAATGAGCATACTACTTAAGTACAAATTAACAGGTCATCCTTAACCCAAACTTGTTTGAAATTTACAGTATAGCAGATCATTGATATTATCACTTGAAATCATAGTGAGTAAACAACATGTTTCATTCTGTATTTGATTTATAAATAGAATGGTGCTGATGGGCTTAATCATTTGTTTCTAGACTAGTCTGTCTTGGTTTGTATTTGTTTTCAATTACCCTGGTCCATGCATTATCATAATGGTGATGAGTGAGAATACAGTACAAAGATTTCAAAACAATGTGACCACAAGCATGACACTTTGCTTTCAGGTTCCTTATCTGTAAAAGAGGATGATAATGGTATATGTGCTTCCTTCCTCATAAAAGGGGTATTATAAGAAAAGTACATTGTAAACCACAAAGCTCCTCAGAAATCTGATCTAGAATCTTAGCTTTCTATGGTACTAGTTTATGATTTATTAGAGATATAGACATATATGGGTGTGTGTGTTTGCATATGTTCACACACACACACACACACACACACACACACACACACACACACTCACTCTTTCTCTCTCTCTCTCTCTCTCTCTCTCTAAATTTGTGATTGCCTCTGTACCAAACAATTGATTCCTTCTCTGCAACTTCTGGTCTTAAGAGAGTTACCTAGGAAACTGAGAGGTTTAAGTAGTTTGTCCAGGGCATCAGTAGCTGGACTTGATGGAAATCAGTTCTCTACATAATGACTCACTGCCTTTCCATCTGCTTCATAGATAATAGATATTTGGAAGAAATGAAGGAAAAAAAAAAGGAAGGAAAGAAGGGGGAAGGGAGGGATAAATGATAGAGAAACACATATATAGACATAAATACATATACAAACATATTCCACATCAAATATATGAGATATTTATTTTAAATTTTAAAGCTACATCAGTCAATAAACATTTAAGAACCTACTATATTCCAGTTATTGTGCTAAGTGCTACATCTAAAGAAGCCTTCTTATCTCTTTAAATACTAAATGCTGATAGCTATGCAATGTCCCCAAACTTGCACAACCAGCAGAAGAGATAAACTTGAATAAAAAAATTTCCTCTCTTCCTAGAAAAAAAAAATGGCACACTATTGGTAGAAGATGTGGAAAAGTTTCTAGAATCAACTGGCTTGTACTGCTAAAGCAACATTAATTCTAGTTGTTTTTTTCAAGCAATGCTAGACCTGCCCTACCAATATTTTTTTTAAAGAGTGTTTGTAATAAAAATTTGAATTAAGTTTCTCTCATATTCTAGTAGAAGAGAGAATCTGCCACAAGATCTCAGGGATTATTCAGGAATGATATATGGATACAATAGCCTTCTGCTAGTTTTAGTTAAAATAAGATATAGAATGTGGAAAAGGGAAGTGGGAAAGAAAACAAATAGTTATTAGTCAATAAACATTTATTAAGGGCCTATTATGTGCCAAATACTGTACTAAAGCACCAAGGATTCAAAAAGAGTCCAAAGACAGTTCCTGCACTCAAGTTCACAATCTAATGGGAAAAGCAACGTCTATGTGTATCATATATTGAGTGTGTGTATGTGTGTGTAGCATACATACATGCATACATACACACATACACACACCACACAGAGGACGTGATTGGGAAAGGGAGGCACTAGAATTAAGATGGATTGGGAAAGAATTCTTGTAAAAGATGGGATTTTAGTTATCATTTAAAGGAAGCCAGGAAGGAGAAATGAGGAAGAAAAGCATTTTAGGTGTGGAGGACAGCCAGAGAAAATGCCCCAATCTGAGAGATACTACATTTTCTTTCAACAGCAAGAAAGTCAGTATCTGTGGACAGAAGAGTATGATACAGAAAAAAGTGTAAGAAGACTGGAAAGGTAGGAGGGGGCTAGATTATGGAGGGCTTCAAATACCTATTAAGCACATATTATGTGCCAGGCACCATGATAAATGCTTTACAAATATTTGATCCTCACAACAACTCTGGAAAGTGCTATTACTATCATCCCTATTTTATACTTGAGGAAACTGAAGGAGAGAAAGGCTAAGGCACATTCCTAAAGTCACACAGCTAGTATACACACTAGAATATAACAGTAAGTGTATATGGATTTGAACTCATATCTTCCTGACTATAGGCCCAGCACTCTATTCATTGCACCACATAGATTTCTGTCCATAGGAACCTTTCAGAAAGAAATCCAAGAAGAGCTTAGAAAAAAAAATTCCTAAAGTCTACATTTGATTTATTCCTCAGCTACTCAAAAAGGAGGATGCAAGTAAGAGAGTAAATTTGAGTTCCATTTGATGGTGATTGTTCCCTATTATATGATTGAAACTGTAATCAAATTTCTTGATTTCTTTTGTCTATTAGGAAGCAATATTGTCTTGTATTTATGGTTGGTTAATTGATTTTTTTAAGTTAGTTTTTTTGGAAGATAATTTTGCTCTTTTACTCCCTACAAATAGACCTAATACCTAAAAACAGAGCAACTAAGAAGATATACTTGTATTCTCATTCTATATAATCTGAAATGGTTTGGCAGCCACTGCCATGTTAAAATTTACAATAGGATTTCTCGGTGGCAAAATGTCTGAGTCTTTTGGGAACCCTATTTGTGACAATATTGACAAGCTGTTTAACAGAATAATGATTGCCCTAAAGAGCATAAGTTAAAGTTAGAAACCAAAGAATGTGGAAGGACAAAAGGTGAACTTAGAAGAAAATAAGAATTAAGTGGTAGCACAAAACCACTTGGCTGTTTCCACAAAACCTAAATGCTTTAAACTAAAACACTTGATTTTTTTATATGTATATCTAACTTTTAATTATTACTTATGTTATTTTTTAACTTGAGTTTTGAAAATCCTTGCCAGGATAAAAAGTAAATAACTTTTTAGTTTATTTATAGTCTACGAAGCAGTCCAGAAAATATCAAATCAAATAGTTGTTTTCTCCATACTTTTAATAGTAAACATTGTCATAGAAGGAAAAAAGTATGTTTTTCACAATCAAAGCTAAAATTCAAAACTAGGCAAGCAAGACATTTGCTGAGAACAGTGTTTCATTTCAAATGGAAGGAATCCTTTGCATCTAAAGATCTATAACTAATCTTACATTTTTCAGTTTTTTTCAAGCCTGGTAATGTTACATTTACCTAATTATATTCTCTTATCTATTATCCCTTGCAACAAATGACAATGCATTTTTGAGAAGTCTAGCTAGAGTTAGTACCTGTGGCAAAATAATGCTAATAGACTTTAAACTACAATAGAAAAGGATTGCATTTTACCTAAACACTCTCTACTCCATACTCTCTAACATATAGTAGGAGCTTAATAAAGTTGGATTGAATTGAAGCTAACTGAATTGAATCAAACTTAGGGACCTACATTTGTTAGTAAATTCATTTATATATGTAGATTTCAAAGGAAGTTAACAATCCAAAGAATAATTGGCAAATTCTAATTGGTAGTAATTCAGGAACACTGCTTTTATGTAATATTGCTGAAAATTAAACTGCCCCAATATACCCAGAAGAGACAAATTATTTAAAATGAAATTATGTTTTTATTTAGCATATTCTCAAACTTTTTTTTTTTTTGCAAACTTGGTATACATTGGATTAGAACTGTGAACAGCAAATGATGCCATCTCCTTAGTACATAGGCAGCTAGCTGGGAACACAGTGGATAGAGTACCTGGCATGGCTACAGGTAAACTTGTGTTTAAATCTCACTGATCCTGAATAAATCAGTTAATCTTTCTCTATTTGATTACCTCAACTGTAAAATGGGGATGATAATAATAATAATAGCACCTCCTTGCCAACGTGATTGTGAGAACCAAACAAGATAATATTTGCAAAGTGCTTAGCACAGGGTCTAGCATGCAGCAAGCACTTAATAAATACTTGTTCTCTTTACTCTCCTCCCCTTAGTATAAGGTGAAAGTAAATTTATCATACTTAAAGTAATGGAAACATACTTTAATTTATTAGACAGAAACCCCTACCTAAATTATTAGCCTTATAAATAAAAGTGCAAATGAAGAATAGTCAACAATTTTGGCTTTTATTGTTTTAAAAGCTATATCTCTAGTTGTGACATAGATTATAAATATGTGGGTAAATAAGAAAAAAGTCTAGGTTCTAGATGTTCTAAACATTAAATTATTTTAAGCATAACTTTTAAAAAAGAACAAGCAAATTAAGGGGTTAAAATGGAAGAGGTAAAAATAGAAAATAAGGAAAAGTAGTTTAAGTGGTATTAACATATTAACTGAATGAAAAGAAAAAAGTATTCTAGAATAGTATCATCAATTTCTATACCAGCAAAATAACATCATAAAGGTTGAAATTAGCCTCCCATTAGTAAAGATAGATAGAATGCAGTAATACTCTTTACTTAACTACTTTGAAGGAATTCACTACCTGAGAGAATTTAAAATAGCTCCTCACAAAAAAATTATCAAAGATCTTTCATTTAGAAGGTAAGTAAATACATGGATATAGTGGTTGGGTTTTTTTTGCCCACAGAATAGCCCTTGAATTTAACATCAGAAGGGTAAAGATCAAGGCAAATAGAGGAGTATTTATTATATATTAATATATTAGCATATTAAGAGTATATTGAGGAGAATGTTTCAAGAACTTTGTTGTTGTTTAGTCAGATCTGGCTCTTCTTGACCCTCTTTGGGGTTTTCTTGGCAAAGATACTGGAGTAGTTTAATTTAGCATGTCACAACTACTGGCTGACATTTAAATGGCTTTGGATATTTGCCCCACTCTTCAGTGCTTTTAGATGTTTCTTCACTAGAGTTCTTAAGTGATCCTGGTCCAAAATTATATCTAAACTCAACATGAATATTGGCAGCTTATTATGATATTGTTCAGCATTCTATATGCTTTAAGATACAGTCTTAAGTCATGTAACATTGAATCATTAGCATCCTATCCCCACTAAAAGAGGGAAATGAAGGTTTCTAGTTTTCTGAAATGAACCAGAGAGCTGCCAAATTGGGGGAAAAAATACCCAATAAAGTGGGAAAGAGCGATTGGTCAGAATAAAGAATCAGTTTCATATACAATGCTTTTTGTGTCTACTATGTATATGGCAACATCTATTTTAATTAGTGTTCAGATTTTTTTTTTAAAAATCAATCCCTTTTTCCTAGTTTGAATGTAAACTGATTTCTGAGGAAATCCCTTAGTATAAGTTGGAAAATACCTAAAATTCAAGACTGGAAAGTTCAGGGCCAACACATTTGGTGGGCCTGAAGATTGCTCTCATGTTCCCTCTTCCTCTCCCATCCCCTAACAAAATTATATTGATCCAGCTTAACAACGGTATTACTACATTTTATCTTCAAGGGGGAGTTCTTAAAGACCTTGAGCATATCCACTTCAAATCCTACTTGTTGGTTTTGTGTTGTCATTTTTCATGTGTGTCTGACTTTGTAACTCCATTTGGGATGTTTTTTGTTTTGTTTGTTTTGTTTTTGGCAGAGATACTGGAGTGGTTTGCCATTTCCTTCTTCAGCTTATTTTACAGAGGAGGAATTGAGGCAGACAGGGTTATGTGACTTGTCATGGGTCACGTGGCCAGATTTGAACTTGAGAAGATGAGTCTTTCTGACACTAGTCCCAGTTCTCTATCTACTGTGTGACCTAGCTGCCCATTTGCTGAATGGCCACATAATCTCCAGGAGCAATAAGGAAAGCCACTCTTTAAATGGCTCTTCTCATCAGAGACAATGCAAGAAGCATGGAAGCCATACCAACCTCACCTTCTTCTGCATCTAACAAATATACAGGGAGTTTATCTTAGATGAAAAGTTTTTAAGTTAAGTCACAATTGCTGAGACCCCCTCCCACAGAAAAACAATTCCCTTACTTTGATATCTGACCCTGGATAAGCTCTGCCTTCTTTCTGGTTATGGCAAAATTTGCTTTACTGAAAACATTCAACAAAGATCAGATTACAGATGCCTGTGGATAAAATGGCTTCAGGAAGGGAAACGTTCTTGAAATTTCTATCAGCCTGGATCCTTCTCTCTATAATTCTCATAGAGGCAAAGATTATCTCTGTCCTTTCACATCCTTCCCTTTGCTCTAATCTCAAATGCAAATTCTCAGATTTTTTTTCTTCCCCAATCCTGAGATGATAGTTTTTCCCTTTTATACAGAGCACTTAGGGTATCTTATATAAAGCTTTTGAACAGGTCCTGTTCATACTCATTTATTGTTTGATTCAATTTTTTTTAATTTTTTTCTTATTTTTATTTCTTCATGTATCAATTTATACAGATGTTCACATTTTCTCCAAAATTCTCATATTCATAACTTCTGACTAAAAATATTACATTATATTTACATGACAGTTTTTTTCAGTCATTTTCCAGCCATGGGCACTCATTCCTCCCCCTCCCCAATCCCCTTATTACCACACCTGGCAATTACTTTGCTATTACAGAAAGTGTAGCTTCAAATATATTGTTTTCTGTTGAACTCTTCTTTCTGGATTTTTTGAAACCTCTTTAGAACATATTCTCAATAATGAGATCACTGCACAAAAGATATGAATGAATAATTTAGTCATTTTAAATTTTCTCCCAGAATAGAAATTGACATTTCTATTGACAATGTATCAATGTTCAAATTATCCCATAAGAGACTTCAGCACAAATCATTTCCAATTTTTGTCATCTTTCCCAATATGAGGAGTGTTGGGTGAAACATTCAAATAGTTTTAATTTGCACTTCTCTTTTTATTAACTATTTGGAGCATTTTCTAACATCATTGATAGTTTGCAATTCTTTTTATGAAAACTATTCATATCTTTTGATCATATAATAGATTAGAAAATGAAACCCTAATTTGATACTAACACTTTCTTAAAGAGAGATACTATTTCTTTGACTTTCTTCACTCCCACAATGGAGAGGACATTGCACTTCATATAGAAAGTATTAAAATTTCTTTTTAATTGACTGACTCAATATATGAAGAAACCTAGAAAATTTTGTGTCCAAATGACTTTCTTTTTTCTTTTTTTGTAATTTTTTAATTAAAGCTTTTTAATTTTCAAAAGATATGCATGGATAATTTTTCAACATTAATCCTTGCAAAACCTTTGCCCCCACCCCCTCCCCAGATAGCAAGTAATCTCAATTTTTCTTTCAAAAAGCATTTGCCCTTAGTCTAGACATCACAGGCAAATAATGGGGTGGAGTAAGAAGGGAAAAAAAATCATTGCAATGGAGTGCCTCAGAGATCAATGTTCGGTCCTGTGCTGTTTAATATTTATTGATGACTTGGGCAAAAACAGGTGTTAAATTTATCAGATTTGCAAAAGACATGAATATGGAAGGGATAGCTAATTCAATAACAGATGGCAGAGGAGGGATCTAAAGAGATTTTGACATCCCTGAATACTGGTCAGAATCAAATAAAGTACATCTTAATATCATTTATAAATCACGTAGATTTTTTAAAAATCAACTTCCCAGTTATAGAATGAGAAATACGTGGTTAAACAGTGGTTTGAAAATGATCCAGGGATGTGACCAAGTGAGTCCCTTAACTTCTCAGTGTCCTAGTTCTAAGATAATACATTACTTTCCTTAGTGGGAACTCCTTATACTGATGACATCAGAAATCCTGTTTAAATTTAAAATCTAGAGGATTCTGTGATTCATGAGTTCAATAGGGAGTCAAAGGTACAATATGTCGGCTAAAAAAGCTCATGTCATTTTGGATTACGTTAACAGAAGCATAGCTTCCAGGAATAGAGGAGATAATAACTCATACATATAATCAGCCTAAAAATCATCCTTCAGGAAGGAATGAGGTGTCTACCTGCCCTGTCTGCCAAGAATGTTGCCCTTATATACAAACACAGACACACACATATAATTTATTTATTTTTATGTGTTTTGACATTTATACAGTTATCTTGCTGAACAAGAAAAATTGGATCTATAAGAAAAAAAATCTGAGAAGTGAAACATAATACAAGCAAACATCAATAGAGAACATGAAAATGCTATGCTGTGGTCTACCCTCAGATCCCACAGCCCTCTCCCTGGGTGTATAGGCTCTCTTCATCACTGAACAACTGGAACTGGTTTGAATCATCTTATTTTTGAAGAGAGCCATGTCCTTCAGAATTGATCATCATATAGTCTTCTTGTTGCCGTGTATAATGATCTCCTGGTTCTGCTCATTTCACTTAATATCAGTTCATGCAAGTCTCTCCAGGCCTCTCTGAAATCGTCCTACTGGTCATTTCTTACAGAGAAATAATATTCCACAACATTCATATACCATAATTTATTCAGCCACTCTCCAATTGATGGGCATCCATTCATTTTCCAGTTTCTAGCCACTACAAAGAGGGCTACAACAAACATTTTTGCACATGATACATATAATTTATAAGGTTCTTTTGTAATACTTTCTCTTTAAGATTTTTATTCTTTATTTTATTTAACTTTTGCGGAGGTCCAGCTTCCGCAGGGAACTAGGCTCTTAAATGGAGGGTTGGAGTCGGCGAAGTGGAACAAGAGACCGCACACTCTATGGCGTGGCCATCAAGTTCGATTTATTGGCAAAAGCTTGTTCAAAATATTCAAAAAAGCTTGTGATTTTTATAGTCTTACAAAGTTAAGGTTGATTAGAGATAGGACAATTATTTGTCTAGGATTACAAGATTTTCTTGGGGCCCAGAAATTCCCAGGACCCCAGGTGCAATGCTTCTTAGAAAAAAAGAATGTACAGAATAAATTCATCAAACAATATAACAATAGTGAAACTTTAACTAAAGGTAACTTGTGGTCATCACGTCATATCTGGCAGAACATGAGCTTCTCTAAAAATGTCACATTTACTTATTCCAAGACTTATACAATGCTTTTTAACTTTTTAACATGGTCATAAGATTTTTTAGAATAGGAACATTTTTTCTCAAGAACTTATTTCCCTCAGCCCATTTATTAATCACTCATACAATAGCTTGTTTTGTGTAGGGGTCAATAAACCATGCAATGGCCTACTTCTCTTACTTTTTTCCCATGACTTACTTGCTACCAATGTGTCCATCTATCACTGATGTTTACTGTTCTTTTCATCATATCATTATTTATGTAAGCTCCACATAGGGGAGTGAAGAACCAGGTTGATTGAATTTGGAATTGTTTCAAACAAGAGGGAGTAACTGGAGATTTCTTTTGGAGTTTTGGGGGAAAGCTATCAATTTCCCAAGTTTCCCAGTCTCAAAGTTTGCTTAATGCTTCACTAGTAAAGAAACCTTTCATGTTTAGGCAGAAAATACAAAGGGGCTTTTTTTTGGGGGGGGGGGTGAAGGGCTTCGTGCTCACCTCATTGTGATGGATGGGTATATACATACAGCTATGCTAAGAATTCCTAGGACAGAAATTAAGCAAATAATCATTAACCAAATATATCCCTGAATGCTTAGTTCTGTAGGGGCTTCTTCATGTTGCCTTGCACATGAGGGTCAAGACCCTGTGGAGACCTTGTCATTTCACGCACGGTTCTTGGCCTTGCACACATGGGGGGAGGTGGGGGTCAGGCCCTGTGGAGACCTTGTCATTCCAGGCAGGGTCCTTGGCTCCCAGCATGCTCATGGTGCCTTGCACACATGGGTGGGGGTGAGGCCCTGTGGAGACCTTGTCATTCCATGCAGGGTCCTTGACTCCCAGCATGCTCCCAGCAAACTTTCACCCATGGAGGAAAATGTAGGATAGAAACAGAAATAGAAGTATTACATGTTGCCTAACTTTCAATTGATGAACTTATACAATGTTGTCAGGAATATGTTTACTCAGCTCTCTATTATAATTTAGACCATGATGGTTAATACAGAAGTATGAAGAATGTTTATTTCTAGGAGAAAGCCATTCAATACAGTGCAAGTGTCTATGGGATATTTGTAATATAGTAGTTCACAAGTCAGAAAGTACTTGGATTTCATAGATACAAAGATTCCCTAAGGAAAAATATAATTAATCAATTCACAAAGAAGTAACAGAAGTAGAATGTAGTAGATGATAGTCTCAAAACTGGAAGGGACTTTGGGAACCATCTAGTGCAACATTCCTATTTCCATGTGAGAAGACTGAGGTCCAGGGAGGTTAAGGCATTTGAACTCACACAGAAAGATAAGAGAAAGAAAGGATTTGGACTCAGATCCCCACCCTCCGGAAGCAGTGCTTTTACAATGCATCTCCACCATTTCTTGCTATCTCTTTTTATTTGTGGGCCAGTTCCTAGAGAGGGCTATCCCTAAGTTGATATAGAGTCTAATTCTCTATGAACTTGTAAGAAGGCTGTTCATCAGTATTAAGACATATTTGAGGGGCAGCTAGGTGGTACAGTGAATAGAGCACCAGCCCTGAAGTCAGCAAATCTAAGCTCAGATACTTAACACTTCCTAGCTGTGTGACCCTGGGCAAGTCACTTAACCCCAATTGCCTCGAAAAAAAAAAAAAATTTGAGAGTAAGAAATTCTTGACTTCATTTCTAATTCCTGGTTTTGAAAATCATTTTTTCATTTTTAGCCTTTTGTTTGTTAATTTCCCAAAACAGGGCCATCTCCAGTCATCCTGATCTATCTATATCTTGCCACTTTATCTAGTTGGCTCCAGAGGAGAGCACAAGACTAGTGACTTTGCACAGCCCTGCTTTCACTTAAATCCAACTCACTAGTAAGTCATGATATCACCTTCCCAATGTTATGGTCCTCTTCAAGAATAAAGGACAACAATTCCCCAAAGAGAACAGGACATACTTCTGAATCACAGAATCATTTTGATGGTTTGTTTCTATTTGCACAAGGCTTTCTAGACAATTGTGATATCTAAATGCCCCTTACCCACTTTGGAAAACTGAAAAATAAAAACCACTCCAAAGGTAATTAAATTGACTAGCCTTTGTGTAATCATCAACTTAATGGTAAGCCAAGACCCCAGTTCTGAAGTCAAGTTATGAAGGCAAAGATATGGTTCCAATCGGGATGCTATCACTTAGGTTTTGAGCATGCATTTTAGAAAAAGAAAAGTGTGGGAGGCAGCTAGGTGGCGCAGTAGATAGAGCACCAGCCCTGAAATCAGGAGGACCTGAGTTCAAATTTGACCTCAGACACCTAACACTGCCCAGCTGTGTGACCCTGGGCAAGTCACTTAACTCCAATTGCCTCAGCATAAAAAGAAAAAAAAAAGTGTGTGGAAATATTTGTCTTTAAATAGAGTCTTAATTTGGAATGTATTGAATGCAAATTTGCTCTCATTTAACAAAAAGTACACTGGACTTTACTTAGGGTATAACTTTTCCTTCTTTGTCCCCATTAGATAAGGATAGCTGGAGGAACTGGGCTGGTTGTTCTTAGGAACCCACTTAGGAAACTTCTGCATGAGGAAACTCTACCAATGCAGGGCAACACTTTCCCTGCAATTTTCTATCTCAAAGAATCATCTAGATTGTTAAAAGGCTAAATGACTAGACCAGCTGGATCACACACCAGTATATATCTGAGATGGGACTCACTTAAACAAAGGCTTTCTTGGCTTTGAGATTGGCTGTCTATAAACTACACTTATTCTTTTTTTCCTTTCCTTTCCTTTGCAATACATGCTGTGCTGTCCATTTTAATGATTCCACAATTGTACCTGATGCCCTATTGACTAGCTGGACTTTTGAAAAATCAATAACCCTTCAGTAGGCAGCTCCTTCTGAATGAAGTTTTGTCATTGTGTCCATTATAGATCCCAGATGCTGTCATGACTCATGAGTCATTTTGCCTCCTTACCTTTGAAAGAATCTGGATTCATGAATTTGCAAAAATCTAAAAAAGTAGCTCTCTCACCTAGCAAAAATCAGTATTAGAAAGCTGAAATTATTCCATGCTTAGATTTAGGGGGAGTTTAATGGCAAAATTCTCCCCTCAAAACAAAAAAATAAGAGGAGAGATGGAGGTTTTCAGCAAAACGAACCAATACATCAGTTGAATCTTATAGTACTATATATACTATATATCTTATCTCTATACAAAAAGTCACTGTGAAGTCTCAATCAACTTTTAGCAAAGATCAAAAAAAATTGATTGTCTCATAACAAATTTACAGTGAATATATACCTATTTATGCAGCACTCCTACCCTCTAAAGAATATCTGTAAATACTATAAAGTTCATGGTAAGAACAGAACTGGGGTCTTGGCTTAAAAGAAATATTCTGATAACTGCATTTCAATATAATTGATTTCCTTTGTATCTATATTTTATTTTCTGATTTTAAAAACATTATTCTGAGAAGAGCTCGATAAATTTGACCAATCTGCCAGAGCAGTCCATGACACAAAAAAATTAAGAACCTCATCAATGGTATGTAGCATGTATGCTCTGGGCCCACTCTTGAAGGGCCAGATCTGCTCCATCTGCCCCTTAGTTTCCAGAGTATTGCCATTAACTTGAGTCCTTACTGGTTGTGTTCCCATTTGTTTAGGAAGGTCATGATGGGCACCCCATGTCTACTTTAACTATTTAAAGATATAGCAAGAACAAAGTACAAATCTACAGGGTCAACTCCTCCCTTCACCACTACCTTGATCTCTGGAGAGTAGACTCAAAATTTAGTTCGGTTCCTATAGTATTCCCATTTCTTTCAGATGAACTTCCTATACACGATTTCCACTCACTTCACCATTCTAGAGGCTTCCTTTGGACATTAACTTGTTCAAATACCTCCTAAAATGCAGTCTTTAGAATTGAAAACACTGACCAGTACAACTTATATTAACACAGCCCAAGATTGCTTTCACTTTTTGGTCACCATGATATATTTTTTATTTATATTGAGTTTGTAATCCACTAAAATGGCAGTTATTTCTAAATGAAATGCTGGCTAGTCATGCCTCCTCAATCTTGAATTTAGAAAGTTGCTTTTATTTAATGAAAGTGTAGGTAAAGGTGACCAAGCTGCTAAGTGGCATCTGTTCCCTTTGTGATACTCTGGTATGAGTATCAGGATTGCTGTTCAGTTGTGTCCAGCTATTTATAAACTTTATCCTTAAGATTGTTTTGGCAAAGATCCTGGAGTAGTCTGCCATATCCTTCTTTGGGGTGTCCCTATTTTACAGATGAAGCAATATGGCAAGTATAGGTAAGTGCCCTGCTGAGAGTCATACAACTAGTGTCTGAGACTGGATTTGAATGCAGCTATTTCTATGTCCAGGCTACAACTAGCATGCTGGGGAAAAAAATATAAGCAACACACTTCAATTTTATCTGCATGATTAACATTTTTTCTATTGTTTTAATTCTGGAGAATCAACAAAACTATAAATCAAGCCTTGATGAATAATTTGCTGATTTCTGAGGTGTAAAGGCTTATACTAAAAATTTAGCAGTGTATATACTGTCTTCAACACATTCCTGCATGTTAGAGACCATATAGTTCAACCTACTTATTTTATAGATGAGGAACATGAGGCTTTGGAGGTTCAATGTTTTACTTATGACAAGAGCTAAAAATTTAAAGAATCATATTTTTAACCAATATTTTCTGACATTAATTTATAATATTGTATTCTTTTCCTTGGTCTTTGAACACTAAGATTTTTAGATGTTTCAATAACTTCTAGAACCCAATTATATCCTTCCCTTCCATTCTTGATTCTGTTTAAATTTAGGACATTCTACCCCTCTGAAAACTAGTCAATAAGCATTTATTAAACGCCTACTATGCAGGCACTGTGCTAAATACTGGGAATACAAAGATGTAGTAGGAAAGGGTAAAGAGTAGACATTTATATAGCACCTCAATACATCACACTGTGCTAATCGCTTGACAAATATTCTCTCATTTGATCCTCACATCAATGCTGTGAGGGTTATTATCCCCATTTTATGGGGATAATATCTGAGGTCAGATTTGAAATCAGGTCTTCCCTCCAGGCCTAGAATTCTTTCCACTTTGCCATTTAACTGCCCCAAAGGTGAAAGACAGTCCTTGTTCTCAAGGGTCTCATAATTTACTGGGAGAAACAACAACAAAGGGAGAAATGACATAATGATAGTCAACATTTATGTAACCTTGTGCTAAGTGATTTACAAGTATTATCTCATTTGATCCTTACAACAACCCTAGAAGGTAGTTGCTATTGTTATCCCCATTTTACAGATTAGTAAACTGAGGCAAAGGTTAAGTGATTTGCCTAGGGTCATACAGCTAGTAAGTGTCTAAAACCAGATTTTAACTCAGATTTTAGGGTCTCCAGTACCAGTTCTTAGGTCCTAGTAATCTCTGTCAACAATTATGTTCAAACAATATATATGTATATATGGGAGACATTGGACAAAATCAATGGAGGGAGAGTACTAGAATTAGGAGAGATTTGGGAAAGTTTGGGTTTTTTTATATATAGAAAGTAAGATTTTAACTGAGAATCATTCACGTTAGTACATTTATTCACAAATAATAATGATCATATCACTAACTTATTACATAATTATCAGACTAAATTTATTGTCTTTATCACTCATATTGTTTTGTGATATCCTAAACCAGTAGTTCTAACTTTCTTTCTTTTTTTTTTTTAATTAAAGCTTTTTATTTGCAAAACATATGTATGGGTAATTTTTCAACATTTACCCTTGCAAAGCTTTCTGTTACAAAATTTTTCCCCTTTGGCCCTCACCCCTCCCCGAAATGGCAGGAAGTCTACTACATGTTAATTATGTTAAAATACTTGACAAATCGAATATGTGTATACATATTTTTACAGTTATCTTGGGGTGCAAAAAAAATCGGATCTACAAGAAAAAAAAATCGGATCTACAAGAAAAAAAATCTGAAAAGGGAAACATAATACAAGCAAACATCAATAGAGAGCATGAAAATGTTATGTTGTGGTCCACATTCATATCCCTCTCTCTGGGTATATATGGCTTTCTTCATCACTGGTAGTTCTAACTTTTTTTTTTTTAATTAAAGCTTCATATTTATAGAACATGAGTGATTTTTCTACATTGAACTTTACAAAACTTTTTTTTTGTTCCAAGCTTTTCCCCTCCTTCCCCTCACCCCCCCCACCCCTAGATGACAGGTAGTCTAATACATGTTAAATATGTTAAATTATATGACAAATCCAATATATGTATACACATCTACACAATTATCTTACTGCACAAGAAAAATAAGATCTAAAAAGAGAAAAAAAAACAACCTAAGAAGAAAACAAAATGCAGGGAAATATTCACAGAAAGTGTTAAAATGCTGTGTTGTGGTCCACACTCAATTCCCACAGGCCTCTCTCTGGATGTATATGACTACCTTCATTGCTGAGCAATAGGAACTGGTTTGAATTGCACATCATTGTTGAAGAGAACCATGTCCATCAGAATTTATATATATATATAGTCTTGTTGCTATGTATAATGAACCAGGAGGTTCTGCTCATTTCACTCAGCATCAGTTCATGTAGGTCTCTCCAGCCTCTCTGAAATAATTTTGTTGGTCGTTTCTTACAAAACAATAATATTCCATAACATTCATATACCCTAATTTATTCAGCCACTCTCCAACTGATGGGTATCCACTCAGTTTCCAGTTTCTAGCCATTACAAAAAGGGCTGCCACAAACATTTTTGCACATGTGGGGCCCTTTCCCTCCTTTAAGATCTCTTTGGGATATAGGCCCAGTAGAAACACTGCTGGGTCAAAGGGTATGCACAGTTTGATAACTTTTTTTTTTTGCTTTTTGCTGAGGCAATTGAGGTTAAGTGACTTGCCCAGGGTCACACAGCTAGGGAATGTTAAGTGTCTGAGACCAGATTTGAACCCAGCTCCTCCTGCGCCACCTAGCTGCCCCAGTTTGATAACTTTTTGAGCATAGTTCCAGATTGCTCTCCATAGTTCTCATTTTCTTAGCTGAGATATGAAAATGCTGTTTTTTTGTTAAGTTTACCTAATTAAAACAATATTAAAATGCAAAACATATGTTCAAAGCCATCTGTCAAACATACAAACAATGCATTTCTTATCAAAGGGAATTTTTTTGAAAAAGAACTTTATTTTAAAAAAGAGAGAGAGAGAACCAGGGAGGAATGAATTGATTCTGCCATAATCATTTCCTTCCGAAGGGTGCTTTTAGATATCAGTTTTTATGTAAAACCTTCAGGAAAAATACTATCTTGACAGAGTCTGCATAAATCATGATTAAGGCTACAAACAGCATTCTACCTCACACATTGACTCTAGTAGAAGGAACAGATGATCTTGGGCAAATATATGTTCAAATAGAAGACTTGGATAGGTATGGGAAAAGTAAAATTAAAGTAATTCCAATACTGTATTTGAATGTAGTCTACATTCTATAGAAATATTACCAACCTATAATAAATGCATCTACTTTACAGGTCTCAGAGAAAAAAATGAGTTAATGATGACAGCTTCTGCAAATGAAAAATGCTATGCAAACATCACCTAGTAACAAGTGAGCATGTTTTTTACTTCCAATGGATTATTTATTGTTCTGTTCATTATTTATTATGCTAGTAACCAATACTGATGTAGTTTGTCTTATCCAAAGTATTAGCTTTTCTTTCCTTTTTTTATTTCACCTTTTTTGAATACTAGACACCGTGGAAGTAGTTTGAGCTCAGGAGACAGAGCAATGGAGTTTGAGTACAGGAACGGTGAGTTCTGTGTCTGGCATAAAGCAATTGATAACATTCTGGTTGGGATTTTTTATAAAAGTTATTTGTTGGAATTTTATGTTTCCCTACTTGTAATTCTTGACTTTCCTCTATTTCTTTTCATACCATTCCTTTTTTAAATGTTTGCCTTGCTTTTTATCTCTTATTTTTAATTTGGGTATATCTTAAGTACATAAAGATCTTCAGTTGCTTAAGAAATTTCACTAATGAACCAATAAGTCATCTCATTTTTGATACAAATGAACTCTGATAGGAAACTGATCAGCTTTTCCTTCAGCTGTGAAGTTGCAATAAAATGTCAACCTATTTTACAAAGTTGTAAGAAACAACTGCATTATTTTATTTTAATGCCAGTGTTCAGTGTGTTTAAAAGGCACAGTATAAAAAGTAAGTGATTTTTCTATGAGAAAAAAAGTCATTTTGATCTAGGAAAATCAGGGCAGTTTGGATACTGAGGAAGCATAACTGTAGAGCATATTATTACATTGTTATTGAAGGTAGATTGGATGATTGAGGACAAGGGTGCAGAGCAGAGGTGGGACACATTTGTAATGACAATGCAAAACTGAATTTTCTTTCCTTGGTTCATTTATTTACTCACAGGGTTCCTTTGGAAGCTTTTCACTTATCACTCTTGTTGGCCACCTTCAAGATCTTATCCTATAAGTCATTATTGAGTATGATGGAGTAAAAGTATTTATTAGGCTTTTGAAAAGGATGAAGCTAAAAATCTGTCACTGACTGATACTGCTGGTTAGTTGAAAAGTAGTAAGCAGGTACTTCTTGTTGGAGTGCTCAGGAGCTATGGATTCACAGAAGAGTAATTGTCTATAAATGACCCTGCAGAAAAGGTTGTTACTGGTTTAAAGAATTAGGCTTTTTATTCGTAGTTTTAGTTTAAATAAAGATTGAGAGGAAGCTATTCATTACTTTGAGTTATTGTCTTTTATTTACAATTTTAAAAATTATTTGCTTATCAAGGTGGTTGAATTTATTCTAGGAAGGTATATGTGTATGTGGTAGTCTCCTTAAGCATATGTTAATTTCCGGGTCAATGTTAATTCTTTTGAATCTTACACATACATTTTTGTTTGGTGATGTTTTAATGTACTTATTTACTACATGGCTTAATTTCCTCATATCAACTTGTAATCAATCTGTAGAGATCATCTCTGTAGATGAAGAGAATTATTTCTGTCACATCTCTGATCTCTGATTTTTTTTTTTTTTGATGAAACAAAAAAAAATTAGGCTTAAAATTAGAAGACTAAATTAAGGTACAAGATTTTGGCTAAAAATGTTAGATGACAGCCAACTACATTATAATACTAGTAGTTTTGTTCAGTCAATTTAAAATGGATGAGTTATATGTTAAGTCTCATTCTAAGCAACACATACTACAGCATTCAAATTTTTTTCCCCTGAGGCAATTGGAATTAAGTGACTTGCCCAGGGTCACACAGCTAGCATTCAGATTTGATAGCATTTAGCTATCAAATCTCTGAAGAGAACTGACAATGAAAGAAAATGAAATTTGTTTCATCTTCTCTTCCCTGGTTATTTTTTGGAGATTTACAAACGGCTCCCAAATCAAAAAGAGCACAAGTCAGGATCCTTAATTTTTTATTCAATCCTTAGGCAACTGACTGGTGATCATGGAATGAATACCTAAGCAAAGATCTCAAGGTTGTCCCTGGCCTAGAATTTGTTACCTTATCTTGACACTAAAGTTCACATGAGTAAACACAATTGTTTGGCTTGGCGGAGGAGACATGGATGTGAATCTTCTTTAATGGAGAGCTACATAATTATGACTCAACTCTCAGGCATCCCAGTTCAAAAAGAGCATAAGCTATTCTGATAAAAATTGCTTTTGGTAACTCTGACTTATTTTAGGCAAATCTCTAACTTTTCAAAGTACTTTTCAGAAAAAATGCCACATGTCACAAATCTTTCTCAATGTTCTGGTTGTTTCATATGATTAATTTGTTTAATTTTTAATATAGATTACAAAATTAGGAACTATTATACTTATTTTATAGATGAGAAAACTTCAGGCTTTGTGTAAAGGAAAAAATCTCAGCTCTCTTGATTCTTTGACAACTGCTATATAATTAGCAATATCATTCCTTCCTATGTTCCCTCACAGTACTTCCCTGTCTTTGTCAAAGTTTTTATCTGAGTACCTCCAGTAAATAAATTATATTAGTTCCAATATTATAAAATTTCTTTATGTATAGATTTAGAAGACTATGGGATATGCTACCTGACCCATGCTCACTTTTTGCCTATCATCTCAAAAGATGACAGATAATAAGACAGATGGCACATTGTAAATTGCTACAAAATAAATTGATACTTCTTTAAAACAATTATTCTTAACTATCTGGTTGCATTTTAAAAACATTTCTGGTTCCATGCATGACTTGTCAAAAGATGTTTATAAAACTAAAGGATCATTTTCTAACTTTTTAGGTGTGTGATATGTACCCTAAGCCCAATTCATTAGTAATTACAATAATGCCTAATTTGTTGAAAAGATGCTTAGTTATTTTAAGCACAAGTATAATCTTAATAATTTTAAAAGCCCCTCCCCATCTATAGTAAACTTTACAAACATTATTAAAACTGTAAATATTTTTTGTATTTATAGTGAATCTAGTCTTCTAATTTAAAGTCTAAAAGAACTGATGAAAAAAGTTCAATGAAATAAAAGTGGGAAATCGAAATCTGGAAGAGAAAAAAATATTTCCAACAGGGAGGAGACACTTTAGTGTCTGCTTAAATAAATATATTTTATGGCATCTTATGATTAGAAGTACAACAAATAAAGGAGGAAAATAAATAGCAATACTTACCACTTCCCATATTGTGACATTTCAAACACCTGAATGGAGGGTGAATTTTTTGTGTAGTATAATTAGGCATTTGCAAATACTGTGGTATTTAATGGCTACTGTAAAAACCTCACCTCAAAACACCACCCTACAGACACTAGAAATTTTGTTAGTCATACCTCAAAATTTTCATGTATTCATATTCATTTTTAAAAAGCTTGTTATCTTTTTCTTTCCCTTCCCCTTCATTTTTAAATATATCACTCATACTTCTGTCCTTAGCAAGTCATCTTTTATAATGAAGCATTTGCTTAAAAATTAATCAAGTATTTTATTGTGTTCATTAGGAAATTTATTAGGCGATAGGAAAAAATAACAACAAATACTGTCCCTATTTTCCAGAAGCTTACATTCTAATGGAGGACTCTACATGTAAATAAGTAGTACATAAAAAATACATACAGGATAGATAGAAGAATAGCCTTAGAAGGCAAGGTTCTGGAGTCAAGCAAGAAATATAATGAGGATGGCTTGGGGCTTTCATTTCTTAGGGTAATCTAGATGAGAGACTCACCAATCAGGAAAGCAAGGTCTTAGGATAGAGGTTTCTCCTTAGTGGGAAGATGATTACTTAGCAAAGAAATCCGGAGAATGAGTCAAATCTGCAGTATAGAAATCTTTATGTTTGGAAATGTATCCTTAGAGATGATGTCTACTTGGAAAACCAAGGTCTAGTCCAGGATATAAAGGATCTTTACTATGATAAGATCCCATATTCAAAGAAGGGATACCTTCTCTATTTAATAAACGGACATTCCATCTTTAACTTCTCTCTGCTAAGAATTCTTTAATTATCGTAAAAATTGAACAAAGTGGTTTTTTAATAAAACAATCAGAAGGCATCTGTTTACTATCCTAATTACTTGAATAGAGGATCAGGACTCCTTTATTAGCTATGAATTTTTTAATATTGACTGAAATTGTCACTTTAGTTTTTGTCATTCTAGAAACATGATGATAAAGCAGCAATGATTGATTTATGTTTGTAAAACACCCCTGTGAAATCCTCCTGAAGAAAAAAATATGAATTTCCCCTTCCCTCAAATCCAGGGGAAATGGATAACCTCATCCATCTCTAGAATGTTCATTTCCTTCCTTCAGTTATCACAATGAAGATGACAGTAAGGAAGTTATATTAGTTAATACTTAAATTCATTCAGGCTATTCCCTGAAAGGTCAAATACTGACACTGAAGTCACATAATGAGAAGATGGGACTCATTAAAAAAGACCTTAACATTGGGAAAGATTGAAGACAAAAGGAAAAGTGACAACAAAGGATGAAATACATAGTATCATGGAAACAATGAACATGAACTTGGATAGACTAAGAGAGAAAAAAGATAAAAGAGCCTAGTATGCTATGATCATGAAGAGTTGGACATGACTGAATGATTAAACAACAAAGGGAGGATATCAATACTCCAATAAGAAGTTGTGCAATGAAGATTTATACTGAGATTCTATTAGAATCATCAATTTATAGAGCTTTTTGTCTGGTTAAATATTGGAAAACATATATATATATATATGTATTAGAACACATGCATAGACATAATTTGTATATATTTCTCCAAAATTTCTTCTGAGACTTTTCACTGGTTTCAGTGAAGATGGGAGTGGGGGAGGGGACACTGTAGCAGAATCACAGAATTTCAGATTTGGAAAGGATCTTTTCAAGCTATTTAACCCAATTTATATCTGAAAATGAATCCCCAACATATTATATCCAACAAATGATTACCTAGTCATTGTGTGAAGTCTTCAAATAAAGAAGAATCCAGAAATAGATAGTTCATTTTTAGATAATCCTAATTATCCAGAAGTTCTTCCTGGCATCATATCTGTATTCATCTCTTTGCAAAGTTTACTATTTCTCCTAGTCTTCAAGATATGGGTCAAACAAAAGAAATTTAATTCTTCCACAGCACTTTGAATAATTCAAAAGAGCTATCAAGTCTTATCTATTTTCTTTTCTCAAGGAATAAATATAGTAAATTCTTCTACTCTATCCTCAGATTGCATAAATATGAGATTCTACCATTCTGGTTGTTCTGGGTATTCTCCAGGTTATCAGTGTTGCTCCTAAAATGAGGGATCCAGAACTGAATGCAATGTTCTAGACATCGTCTGCATGGGGCACAGTACAGCTTCTACAATCTACCCTCATTGGACTACATCTGGACAATTGGTTCAATGTTAGGCATCACATATTTTGAAGTACATTGAGTATACTAGTTCTTTCAGTAACCATGTAAGACCTTATGATACTTTTTCATCTGTACATCAGAGTAGAATTTCAGTAAGTGGAACGAAATCAAATTAGTTTTTAAATGTTATGAAAAATACAGTTCAATAAAACTTGCCTGGCATCTTCCATTTGTTATAGTCTAGATTTTTTCTTGCATTTTGAGCATGTAACATTTAAAACTCATATGCAATAAAAGTTGATGACCATTCCTTCCAAGTTGGCCTAAATTCACCTTATTGGCTTTTAGACGAGTTTACTATGGTAATCAATAGGGTTAAGAAAGGTTTCATGGAGAAAAATTTAACAAACTTCAGGAGTTTTAAAATAAATCTTCAGATACATATACTTTAAAATAATTTAGAAAGGTTTATTTAAATACCATATGTTAATTACACAATATTATTGAAGTTGAGTCTATGACTTCTACTTAATTTGTGAGGCAATATATTATAATCCAGAGGTACTCAACCTTTTTGGTCTCAAAACCCTTCACACACTTAAAAATTATTGAGGACTTCCCAAAAGAGCTTTTGTTTATATGGCTCAACTATCAATATTTTCTGTATTAGGTTAAAACATCTTATTAAAATAGTTTTGACCACATGGATCCCATAAAAAGATCTTGAGGACCCCCCAAAATCAGTGGATTATACTGAGAACTATTGTCACTGGACTTCAAATAAGAAAATGAGTTAATTCCATCTCAGATATTTACTAACTATATGATCCTAAGTTAGTCATTTAACTTGTCTGTATATATTTTCTTTTTCAGTATAATGAAAGAGGTAGAATCTATATGGCTTCTGAGGCTCTTTCTATTTCTAAATCATGAATTTAATGTTTTCATGTAATACTGCAGCATTCTTTAAATGTATGTTAGAATTTAGAATTTAGAAATTTAATTTAAAAATATAAAATCCAGAATATCAAAGTTTTTGTTTTTGTTTTGTTTTTTTGCAAGGGGGGGGGAGAGGGTGTGTCTCATATACACCACATAGCATCACTTTTTTTTTTATTAAAAGCTTTTTATTTACAGAACATGAGTGATTTTTCTACATTGACCTTGGCAAAACTTTTTTTTTGTTCCAAGCTTTTCCCTTCCTTTCCCATACCCCCCACCCCTAGATGACAGGTAATCTAATACATGATAAATATGTTAAATTATATGACAAATCCAATATATGTATACATAGCTATACAGTTATCTTACTGCACAAGAAACATCAGATCTAGAAAGAGAGAGAAAAAAAAAACAACCTAAGAAGGAAAACAAAATGCAAGGAAATATTCACAGAAAGCGTTAAAATATAGCATCACTTTTTTAAGAGTAGCAAAGAACTAGAAATCAACTAGATTGCTCACAATTGAAAAATTGCTAAAGGAATTAGAGTACATGAATAAAACAGAATATTTTACTGAACCCTAACAAACAATGACTATGAAGAGATCAGAGAAGTTTGGGAAAACTTATCAGAACTGATATATAGCAAAGAAAGCAGAGTCAGAGGACCAGCTTCACAAGGACTGCAACAATTTAAATAGGAGGAAAACTTGAAACCAAACTATGTAATTATAATGACAAAGCTTGGTTTCAGAGAAGACATGAGAAAATACAGCATCCTTTCTTGTCTACAGAGGTGAGAGATTATGAGTGTATAGCACATCTCACACTAAGGGGATATGTTGGTTAGTTTTACTGAACTTTTTTCTTTACTCTTTAAGTTCTGCTATATTATTAGACAAAGTCAACAAATATTTGTAAATGAGAATAACAAAAACCAAAGTCCTTAATGAGAATTTTTTAAAATCATGTTTCACTAACAAAATAATAGGAGCTGAAATTTCTAAATTACAATGAGATTTTTAAAAGCTATTTATAGCATAGTCTCTGGCTCATTTTTCTACACTCACCTCCCACTAACAGTAGCAGGTTGAGTCCCCAAAAGGTGACTAGTTGCTTCTCCTTTCAGAGTTTATGGGCTAACTGAGGAATTTAAGAAGGTTTCTCTTCTACTGTTGCTTAGGGAGGTCAGCCAGCAGTCGGCTAGTTATATTTTCTTTTCTTTTTTTTTTTTTTTTTGCTTTTTGCTGAGGCAATTGGGGTTAAGGGACTTGCCCAAGGTCACACAGCTAGGAAGTGTCTGAGATCACATTTGAACTCAGGTCCTCCTGACTTCAGGGCTGGTGCGCTAACCACTGCGCCACCTAGCTGCCCCTATATTTTCTTTAGTTTTTATGGACAGGGATTTACTAAAGTAGCTTGGTAAGAATAGTTGGTATAACCATACCCCCAAATCTGGAGTATACTCTCCCACAAGTACACAATGTCCAGGGAAAAGTGAACTTAAGTTTGGAGAGCATGTGTAGCAAAGGAATAACACATAGCTCTTATCATTCAGTCAACAAACATTGGTTAAATTTTTATGTGTCATGCATTATGGCTAAGAACTGGGAATACAAATAGAAATACAATCCATACCCTTGAGCTTACATTTTATTTATTTTTTTAGATTTATAGATTTATTAGATTAATATCATTAATGAATATTCAAAATAGTTTTAAAAAATCCTAGTAAGAATACAGCAATTTATTCAAAAATTGGTTAGAGATGCAAACATAAAGTTTTTATGCAAACATATAGAATTTGGGGAAACAATTTACAAAATTAATTATATTGAGAATAAAACAACTCAAATCACATAAATATATGAACTTTTGCAGAAAAAAAAAAACTTGATAACATGCTATTTGCACTTATGCCAAAGAAAAACTTCATGAAGTACTAACAAAGAAAGAAAATTTAAATATTATTTTCAAAATATCTAAGATATAGAAAACTAAAATTAGAATTGTATGAATTACAAAACACCATAATCTTAGACATTAACTGGGAAATAATCTTTATATTCTATAGCTTTTCTATTTCTTTTTGTTTCTTTTTTTAAAATTTATTTATTTATTTATTAATACTTTTTATTTGCCAAACATATGTATGGGTAATTCCTAAACATTAACCCTTACAAAGCTTTCTGTTACAAATTTTTCCCTCCTACTCCCCATCCCTCCCCTAGATAGCAGGATATCCACTACATGATAATTATGTTAGAATACTTAAATCGAATACATGTATAGTTATTGCCACACATCATTTTTTTGTTCAGGAGAAATCGTATCTATAAGAGAGAATAATCTGATAAAGGAAATACAATGTAAGCAAACATCAATAGAGAACATGAAAATGTTATGTTGTGGTCCACATTTCACATCCCTCTCTCTGGGTGTATATGGCTTTCTTCACTGAACAATTGGAATTGGTTTGAAGCATTTCATTGTTGAAGAGAGTCATGTCCATTAGAAGTGATCCTCGTATAGTACTGTTGTTGCCGTGTACAATGATCTCCTGATTCTGCTCATCTCACTCAGCATCAGT
This sequence comes from Myrmecobius fasciatus, assembly GCA_023553655.1. Taxonomy (NCBI): domain Eukaryota; kingdom Metazoa; phylum Chordata; class Mammalia; order Dasyuromorphia; family Myrmecobiidae; genus Myrmecobius; species Myrmecobius fasciatus. Next base: position 396,565 of record JAJPUD010000212.1, on the reverse strand, counting down.
TCATGCAAGTCTCTCCAGGCCTCTCTGAAATCGTCCTGCTGGTTGTTTCTTACAGAGCAATAATATTCCATAACATTCATATGCCATAATTTATTCAGCCACTCTCCAATTGATGGTGAGCTTACATTTTAATGGAAGAAGACTACACATAAAACTAAAAGAGAGGGGGACAGCTAGTTGGTGTAGTGGATAGAAACCAGCCCTGAAGTCAGGAAGACCTGAGTTCAAATGTGACCTCAGCCATTTAACACTTCCTGGCTGTGTGACCCTGGGCCAAAAAAAAAAAAAAATTAAAAGAGGAGGGTAGCAAACATATCAGGAACTAAGCTATGCTAGAGTCCAAAATGTAGCCTGGAGAAAAATGAAATATGGTTGACCAGAGGCCCTCTTAAATGGAGATTCTGGAAATAGCCATTCAATAAAAGGGAGAGGTCACAAAGGCAATGGGTACTTCTAATATGTCCAATCTGGAGCTGGAATAATGCTTCAAGATGCGGAGCAAGGGCATTGTAGGGGAACTCCTGATTGTTGGAAGTCCTTTTTTTCCCTTTGTGGGGTCCTTGTGAGGCCCTTTTTAGGCATGGTGAATTTATCTGTGGGGCTCCTTGTAGAATAGTGAAGCTGCATGTTCTTAGACTTTTTAATTTGTGCGTGGCTCCCAACAGAGATGAATCTGGGGACACAAGAAGAAAACCCATTCAAAATCTTCCCACTTCTGAAAGTTCACTAGGTCATTCTCTGGCTAATTGTGAAAGGCAGGACAGGATGACTTAGACAGACATTCTCTGTGGGTCTCTTCTTTTGTGCCATGTTTATTCTTTATAATTTGCAACATTCACTTTTGAAGTCTTTTAGTGGTTCTTCTTTCTACTTACATTGTTGTAATTGGGTATATTATTTTCTCGGTTCTGCTTATTTCACTCTTTGTTACTTCATATAGATCTTTCCATGCTTCTCTGTATTTATCACATTCAGCATTTCTTACAACTTTGTGATATTCCATTACATCAGGTATAGCCATTCCCTAATCAATGTGCATTTACTTTGTTTCTAATTATTTTTTATCATTAAAAAATGCTGCTATAAATATTTTGGTATATATATGTATAAATATATATATGTGTGTGTGTATATATATGTACATATGTATATATATTCCCATATATATGGGATTTCTTTTTATCAATGGCCTTCTCTGGGTATAAACCTAGTAACAGAATCTCTGGTTCAAAAAATAAGGACATTTTAATTACTTTATTTAAACTCCAAAATGATGGTACCAATTCATAAAAATACCACCAAAAATACACTAGTGTGCTTTTCTTCCCATAATCCCTCTTACATCGACTAATACAATCTTTTGGCATTTTTGCCAATTTGCTGGGTGCGAGGTTAAACCGTTAGGGTTGTTTTTCCTATCAATGATTTGGAGCATGCTTTCATGTAACTGTTAATAATTTGCAGTTCTTTTCTGTCTTCCATTTCTATTGGTTATATTAAAGGTCAGGAGCCAACAAACTACAGCCCATAAGCTAAACCCAGCTTACTGACTATTTCTGTACAGTTTGTAAATTAAAAATGGTCATTGCATTTCAAAATTAAGATGTACTGGAATACAGCCATGCTCGTTTGTTGACATATTGTTTGTGCTACAACTGCAGAGTTGAGCAATTCAAAAAAAGAGACTACAGTGCTCTTATCTCTTTGCACTGCTCAGCATACTACCAATTGCAGTGACAATTACTACTCGACAGTGTTTTGAGTACCATACATACCTTATGGTGACTTCTTTTTTTTTTTTTTGTTACCAGTACATAACCATCATGTCGAAATAAGGAAAGAAGTGAGTTTTATTACCCTTTTTTGAACATAGGGTTGAGATTGAAGTATTTCTGAATGAGAAGAACTGCCCTCAATCACTATTATTGAACACTGAATGGCCTTGGAAATTAGCTTTTGTTGTAGATTTCATAAAGCTTATTAATGAATTCAACCTAAAACTAAAAGGCAAAATAGAACTTACAGGTGAAACATATTCTTTTTTTTTTTAAAAAGCTTTTTATTTGCAAAACATATGCATGGGTAATTTTTCAACAAATTGCAAAGCTTTCTGTTACAAATTTTTCCCCTCTACCCCCCACCCCTTTCCCTAGATGGCAGGAAGTCCAATACATGTGAAACATACTCTTAAAAGGTCGATTTAATGACAATTTTAACAACAAATTAAATTAATATTGTTTGAATCACAATATTAAGTTTTTTATACTTCCTGTGCTGTCAAAAGTTAAAAACAAGAAGTGATATATCTATTCCCACACAAATTTCTAGCAGTTATATTTTCTCTAGCTCAGACTAAGTTCCAGCAGTACTTTTCAGACCTCAATGCAATTGCAAAATAAATGTCCATATTTCAAAATCCATTTAACTGAGCAATTGAGGAGCTTCCACTCAACCTTCAATTGAAGTGATTACTCTGTAATGTAATGATAATAACATTATATATCTAATAAAGAATCTAATAAAATTCTATAATGCCTTCCAAGTGATGAATATACTCAATCAAAATCATATGCTTGTGAATTTAGTATTTAGTGTGAAAAGACATTTTCAAGATGAAATAAATAAAATCTCATAAATTTCCATTAACCATGAACATTTACAATCAATTCCAATGATAAGGAATACTATGAACTTTAATTAAACTAAATCACTCTTTACTCTCTCAAAAGGAATTCCATTCTTCTCATTAGTAACACTGTATTACCAAAAAAAAAAAAAAAAAAAAAAAAACTCAATTGTATTATACATGTCCAAAACCAAACTCATTTTTTCCCGTAAACCCTCCCTATCTCCAATCTTCACTATTAATGAAGAGGGCAAAAAATCCTCCTCCTGGGCATTCAGACTTGCAACTTAGATGTCATCCTCAACTTTTTCACCCCATACCCAATCTGTTGCCAAGCTCTCTCAATTTCCCTTTTGTAAACATTTCTCTAATGAGAAATCTTTCCTCTGATACTGTCACCATTCTAATAAAGGACCTCATGGTTGGATTCTTGCAATAGCTTATTGATGGGTCTACTAGGCTCAACTCTTTCCCCACTCCAAGCCATTTTATCACCAACAAAGTGATTTTCCTAAAGCATAGGTCTACCCAAATCACCCCCTTACTCAGTAATCTTCAATAGTTCCTTATGACCTCTAGGATCAAATACAAAATGCTATTTAGCATTTAAAGTCCTTCACAACCTAGTCCCCTCCTAACTTTCCAGTTGTCTTCTACCTTAATTCCCTACTTCTATTCTTTCATCCAGTGACACTGGCTTCCTTGCTGTTCCACAAATAAGACATTTCATCTCTTGGCTCTGGATATTTTCTCTGTTCCCCCATGTCTGGAATGCTCTCCCTCATTTCTACCTTCTAATTTCCCTTTGTTTAATTCCTATCTAAAAATCACATCTACATGAAACTTCTCTGAACCCCTTTTAATTCTAGTGCCCTTCTTCCATAGATCATAAAGTTTGCTTGTATTTATTATCTCTCCATTAGATGGTGAATTCCTTGAGGGCAGGAATTGTCTTTTGTTTCTTCTTACAGCCCCAGTGCTTAGCATTGTGGTATAGAACAGGAGCTTAATAAGTGTTTATTGAGTGTTGTATTTTGAATTTCATTAAAAAAAAAAAAAACCTATGGAAATAGTTTTCTCTCTTGTTAGATAAGTACTTATATAATATCCTCAATTTTGCCTATTGGCCCAGAAAGTCCAAACCATTTACTATGTAGCTTTTTATACAACAAAATTTGCTGACTCTTGCAACAGGTTAGAGACAGTTCTTGATATTAAACAAAAACAAAGAAAAGAAAAACCTGATATCACATCCTTATTACATGGCAGCCTCATTAGAGGATCCCTTTCTGCTACCACTTGAGTAGCTTATTCCCCATCTTAGATTTCACTATACTAAGGGATCCTCTTCAAGATATTCTGGGGCTGAATCTTTCCATTATATGAATATTTTAATCTTTTCTCACTAGGAGTTGGGGGGGTGTTTTTTCTCAAGGCCTGAAGTTCTGAGTTGGAACTCCTAACATTTTCCCATAGAAACAATGTTACAAACTGTGGTCAAATTCCCAGACCAGTCCACAAAAGACCATTTAGGCTAACAATGTAACTGGATACTATTTAAGTAAAATATAATTCCATTTCCTTTCACTGTCATGCCATTTTAATACTAAATTGAAATAGAACATCTGCCTGCAAATCATTAATTATGCCACATTACATTAAAAATTAAATAAATGGATTTCCCTTTAGTTATAAATTAAGTGAATTTCAACTCCAAAATGAACACAATTTTTCAAAGAAGACAGTATCATAAAGTATAATTCTTCATAACACTAATTCTCCCAATTTTTATGTTCCTGAAGTTTGTTAATCAGTTGTTTGCTGCTAAGAATTCAGTACCAGATCAGCTCCCCTATCTGAATCATGTTGCAGGTGTTATTTCACAGAAAAGTGTTTTCAAAACAGTAGTTGTTTTCCTTCACTATGCCACAAATTTTATCCCTTTTTGTCTTTGTCTTTTATTGACAAAGAAAAAGCAAGGACTTAGAGACAGTACCTCTCCCTAATATTTCTTTTGTGTGTAACTTCAAGAAATAGTATTAAGGAAATTCATTGGTTCAGGAAGTAAATTCTCTGAGATTTTCAAATCACAACATTTCATTCACACTTCACTTAAAAAATTCTGTATTGCTCTATTAAAAAAAAAAAGAAACTCTGCATAAAGGCAGCCCTGTTATTTTATCTTCCTTCCCCCCAAAAAAAATTAAAAAAAACTTGCTACTTCAAAAACTGAATTTCTCACCTTGCAATAATTAAATAAACATGATTACAAATTAATTACTTAATTCGATTGCCTAATATTTAAGATATTTAGAATGTGTGATAGATGAGAAAAAGGTAAGCTGGAATTTGATAAAATTTCAGTAATGGGGGTGGGTAGAATAAACCAGGATGGGGATATAAATAAATCTTTTAACTGCCTGAGGACACTGGGTACATACACCTTAGAGAGAAGGGTGAAAAAAAAAAAGTCTGCAGGAGAGCACTAAAGACAAACAATAGTGAATAAACTTATAAATTTTATCTAGCTTTCGAGGGTTCCACGTGTAACACAGGACATCAGCTCCTCCTCTGATATTGATGCAGATGCCACTTTAGCTTATCTGGTATTGTAGATCAATGTTAAATCGGGCAAGGCTATAAATGTAAAAGTTGATTACATATTAAATCACCAAGAAACGCTGTACAGATTTAAGTTGACCTCCAGTAATAAAAAGTCTGACTGCCTACCCATCCTGCAAAAATAAGCTGTCAACTATTAGTAAATATCCAAAGTAAAATTCGAAAGTGATCTTGGTGAAGACCATTAGTTATCAAGACGAAAGAGACCATCTAGTACAATGGTATTTAACCTGGGAGTAGGAAAACTTAAAAAAAAAATTTTTTTTGATAACTGCTTCATTGTAAATCGTGACCTTTATAATCCTATGGTATTTTTTATGCTTTAAAAAGATTATTCAGAAGAACGATTCCTAGGCCCGTTAGAATACCAAAGGAGTCCAAAACAGCAAAAAATAAAAATCAATCTCAAACCAAAACCCAGGGCCTCATCCACTCCCCTCATTTTATAAATGAGGACAAAACCAGACTAAGGAGTATCAGAGGTTGTCTTGGGACTGCAAACTCGGGTTTGCTTCCCTCCACCCCACCTCCTCACCCAAACCCCATTTAGCCATAAGTCTAGAAGTGGGGCGGCCACAGGCGGCAACGTGACGGGAAAGTCCACAGCTTTTTCCCCAGGGAGCAAAGAGTGTAAAAGGGGGAAGCTGGGAGGGAGAGAGGCAGGACTCTAAGTTAAAAGCACGTGCTTGCTACTGCTGAGTCGGAGCCACATGGAAAAGATACAGGAAGGTGGCGCTTTATTTTGTCCTAATTAAGCCCAACCTCCTTCCCTCACTCTTCCAAACTCAGCGTTCCTCGGCCCAACTCTATTTCCCGTCAGTCTAGCGCTGTGCGCGGGCTTGTTCAACCTTCTTTCCCTCTCCAACTCACCCCGCCCCTCAGGGTTGGACGCGGATCGATGATGCGCCGTGCCAGGCGCGGGACAGTGACGCCACTTTGGCTCACGACGGCGGCGGTCGCTGCAGCAGCAATAGGAGCAAAAGCGGCAGCGGCGGCAGCGGCGACGGCGGTGAGAAGACTACGACGACGGCGGCGGCGGCAGGGCGGGCGCCAGGCGCGGGGGGGGAGGG
>JAJPUD010000212.1:325958-386137 GCA_023553655.1 Myrmecobius fasciatus | reverse complement strand
GTACTCTTGACTTCAGAGCTGGTGCTCTATCCACTGCCCCACCTAGCTTCCCTGCCCTCCTTTTTTTGAATGTAGAGGTAATCTACTTACTGGAGTTAGAATCAAGACCTTTGTTTACATCCTATAGAAGTGACTTATGATAGCCATATGATACTGACCCAAGTTACTTAACTGAGTGATTTCTTTCTTAAGTCCTTATTTGTCTGCCTACCTTTTAAAAGTAGTTTGGGAATGGAATGTGACCATACATGTATGTATACAGGCATGCATACATGTTTTCTAGAAAGCAATATATTATTAACCAGCTTTACAGTTAGAAGAAACTATGTAGTTGCTTAGTATTAAAATTTGGATTTTCCTAATTCAAAACTCACAGTGCAGAAAATGAACCATGAAGAAGTTAAAGTCTCACCTCCTTTTTTAAATTATTTGGTACTGGTAAGTATTACTTTAAATAGATGCTAAGTATTGATTGAAGAAAGGTCATAGGTATATTGATGAGGATTTCACCTTTAAATGTCAGTTTTACTTTAAATTTAGAACACCTGAAGATATTCTGTAGCTTCTTTGTTTGGTCTCTGTTGGAATTTTTCAGATGTGTGAACTACCTGCACTGTCCTTTTAGGGCCAGCAACTGTGAATGTTTGGCAGCTGCTGCTGAGTCATGAATAGCAAGATGCTTCATGACATGACATGATTTGTGGAATTTTTTACTCAGTTATGAAGTCTAAGAGTTAGGAATTTGGGGGTTCTACGCAAATGTGAGAAGTTAGTATATTAAGGGGAATTCAGTCCAATTAAAGAATATTTATTACTTATTTTCAATTGTCCTATTAGTTTAACCCAGTGAATTCATCCTTATGTTCAGTAGACATAGCCCAACTATTGTAGAAAATGTTGAGCATTTTTAATGTGGTTGTTGTAATTTTTTGTTTTTAAATCAAGTGAGAACTTCAACATTTTTACTAGCCCTACATATAGACCATTTTCAGTTTGATATTTTCTCCACTGCATTTATGTCATTGTTATTAATTCTGTCTTTTGATTAAACTGAAATTCCCAAAGATTGTCTTGGTTTGTTCATGAGTGGGACAAAGTAACTCACTTTAGAAGCAGAGGTAAACAGTAACCTGGATGCAAGATGCAAGTTTGTGAACACTTCACTACTCTTTTTTTTTTTTTTTTTATAATTAATACTTTTTATTTGCAAAACATATGTATGGGTAATTCCTAAACATTAACCCTTACAAAGCTTTCTGTTACAAATTTTTCCCCCCCTACTCCCCACCCTCCCCTAGATGGCAGGATATCCACTACATGCTAATTATGTTAGAATACTTAAGAAATCGAATACATCTACAAGAAAGAATAATCTGATAAAGGAAATACAATGCAAGCAAACCTCAATAGAGAACATGAAAATGTTATGTTGTGGTCCACATTTCACATCCTTCTCTCTGGGTGTATATGGCTCTCTTCACCAAACAATTGGAACTGGTTTGAAGCATTTCATTATTGAAGAGAGTCATGTCCATTAGAACTGATCCTCATATAGTATTGTTGTTGCCGCACTTCACTACTCTTAAACTTTTGAACACTTCCACATAAAAGATGGTGGTGGTTTTTATCCCAGAAGTTCTTGTGACTTGTGTGGTTATTTTTCCATGTTCCTTTTGGTGCAAAGTACCAGGCTCTAAAGAATCCAAACTCAGAAAGAACAGTTCTCTCTGGATGCCAGGATACCAAACTATTTGATGATAGCTCCAGTATTTGATTTCATTTATATTGTTGCATTGTTGATGCAGATAGATCTCAGTGCAGTTATACCTGCCCATTCCATATTATTCTTAAATAAATCCTCCCATAAATTCCTTTTAAGAATGGGAAAGAGTATCTTTTTTTTAAGTTCTTCTTAGACACCTATGGAACATCCCTGCTCTTTATAAAAACTATTCATAGGTTTTCTAAAAGCTGTTTCCTAAAGATCAATGTAAATGTGAATTGCAAACCCAGAGCCCCTAAGGAACATGAAGCAGGATCCTATTTCATGATGAAGGATAAAATTTGAATTATTGTCCTTCCTGTGGAGTGGTTCAAAAGTCTCATACCACTGCTTTTGGGATATTTTGTTCTGAAAGTCTTTTCCTTCTCCCCATAATTTGTGATTCTAGGGTCCCCCATATCTCCTTAAAAAAGCCAAGCACTTAAGATGGCAAAATCTCCAAGGGTGGGTGAGTTATTATTCTTGTGATGCCATGTATCTAAAATATTTGATAAAGCCTCTATAAATAATACTACTAATTTATATTTTTTCAGTTTCCTTCGCCAGAGTGAAAAGTTAAATTGTTTTATAAAAGCAATATAGTAAGGATTGAGAAAACCCAAAACTTTTCAGTTTTTAAGGCAACCCAATCTCAGTGAAATAATATCTTAAATTCTAGTTTTCATTTTCTTGGATGCTAGTTGTTCCGTTGGCAGAAATTGGTTTGTCTGTATTACCTGCACATGGCACCTAGTACCATGACTTTTGAATAGGTGTCCAGTAATTAATTGATTGAATGTTGTCAATGCTTACCGAGGGATAAATTAGAAGAGGTTGACATAAAATTGGACTATTTCTTAGCATTTAAACTACCTCTGGCCAAATTTGTTTTCCTGGAAAGAAAGAAATAAAAGATGATGTACTGAACAGGTGAAATATTTGGATTATTTTCTAAATATTGGAGTTAGTTGTGTGTTCTGATTTTGTTTCTCTTAAAGCAGGGGTTGTGTTGGAGTTTTAAAGTGGAGGATTCCAAAGAAACTCTTCTAGGCTGGGAGTTTAAATATATCATACATCCTTCATTAACCTACTCTGTTCCTTCATTCAAGCTAGAACAACTAGATTCTAATCTATTGTTTCTGTTGTCAGAATACCAATCTACTTAATTTTGTGGGAGCTAATCATGAGCCTTAGGATGATGATTTTTTTTTTTGAGGAATTCTTGGAAATTATCTATTTCTGGAAAGGTTGCTATGAAGGGCTCACACTAATTAAATTATAGATCCTTCAAATATATGTTACATATACATGAAACATCTGGGTGAAACTCAAACACTTAAATGTTAGTGGTTACTTTTCAACATAAAAATACAAATACAAATAGCATTCTGAAAATGAACATGACTGTTTAAAAACTGAAACGTGTGTATATATTATATACACATTTTAAATTAGAAATGCTTCACAGGTTAGCGGGATGTGGGGAATTCTGAATATTTAGTGTTTCTTTTAGAATTTACTTTTAAAATTTTTACTTTAAAAAATACCTTAAAGGTTTTAGTACTAAATTAGCCTTTTGTTATATAAATGTTGATGTTGAGAACATGCTCAAGCTCTAGTTTTTAAGCCTTGTGATAAATGTGAGGGAAGACAAGCTGTAGGGAAAAAAAAGATGATTAAAAATTCTTGTCATAAGGAGACCTTCAAAAAAGATAACCTGGATGGATGAGTAGGGGAGATTTATTTGATGTGTAGAAGATAATGAGAAGGCTTAGAAAGGTCTGAGAAGAAACAAAGGAAGCAGGTAGAGTCTATAGGCCTAGAGAACAAAAGGCAGTAAGATGACTGCAAAGAAATCAGAGCAGCATTGAAATCCAGGGCTTACTGCCCCAGAACCGTAAGATGAAACTAGTATTTGATATGACAGATTGGCTGAATAAATGAAATTATTTGGAAAAAGAAATTTTGCACCAAAAAGGATGCCATTTAGTGTAGATTAAATCAAAGAAAAGGGAACATGATGGTTTTCTTAAGTAAGAGGAAGCCAAGTGGAGAGAACTGATGATGAACAGAGTAAGCTTTGTATTTAAATATTGGAGAATCTGAGAATAGTATCAATTACACCGAGGTTGTAAATTGGAAAGCAATTTAGAGGAAACTTTTATTTCTCATTTCTTATTACATTCTTAAAAGTTGATAGTCTTAAATATATAAAGGAAAATACAAACAAGTAGAATATAGATTAGAGTTTCTATTTCATTGTTTTTAAATTGTTCTTAGTTACTTTTAAAATTCCTTAAAAAAATTTTTTTTCTAATTTTTCAAGTAATAAGTATTTTTTCCCTTTAATTTACCTCTCCTACTCTTTACGCTCCAGTCAGGCAATTTAAAACAAAAAAAAATACTCCCCCAACAATTTTTTCAATATATCTCTACAGTCTTAACAAAGCATTCCCACATTAACTGACAGTGTCTTTCTTTAAGTTAAATGATTTTATTTTTATTATTAAAACTTTTTATTTGCAAAACATATGTATGGGTAATTCTTCAACATTAACCCTTACAAAGCTTTCTGTTACAAATTTTTCCCCCCTACTCCCCATCCCTCCCTAGTTGGCAGGATATCCATCCACTACATTTTAATTATATTAAAATACTTGGCAAATTGAATATATGTATACATATTTCCACACTTATCATTTTTGTGCAAGAGAAATCATATCTACAAGAAAGAAAAATCAGAGAAAGGAAACACAATGCAAGCAAACATCAATAGAGAGCATGAAAATGTTATGTGGGTCCACATTTCATATCCCTCTCTCTGGGTGTATATGGCTTTCTTCACTGAACAATTGAAGTGGTTTGAAACATTTCATTGTTGAAGAGAGCCATGTCCAAATGATTTTATTTTTAAATAGTTTCCAATTTATTTTCAAGTAGTACAAAGAAGAGGAGCTAAATCCTAGCATTTCTGTGGAAAGATTATTCCATTCCTAGAATATATGCTTACTTGACTCCTCCCATAGATTAAAACTAGTAAGTATTCAGTAATAAATATTTGTTGGTCTATATTTCCAACTAAATGATTCTGTTAGACTTTTGAAGGAAAACAGTTATCACTTGAAGCAAATAAATTTTTGAGCTTTTAAAATCTTAATTCCTAATTAGAGTCATAGTGTCATTATGTGGGCTTTCCTTTAAATAATTGTATACATATTTTAAATATTTTATTTTTCCCAATTATGTATAACATTTTTGAGATTTTTGAGTTTCAACTTAACTTTTCTTCCTCCTTCCTTGAAACAGCAAGCAATTTGTTATGTGTATAATCATGCAAAACATACTTCTATTTGTCATGGTTTTTTCTCCTTTTACAGGACATATAGACCAAAAAAAAGCCCCAAACAAACCCTATCCCCTCAAAAAACAAACCAACAAACTTCACAATAAAAATAAAGTGAAAAATAGTAAACTTCAGTCTGCATCCATACTCCACTTCTTTCTCTGAATATGTGTAACATTTTTCATGAGTCCTTTGGAATTGTCTTAGATCATTGTATTGCAGAAAATAGTTAAGTCATTCACTGTTGATCATTGTATGATATCAGTGTTGTGTACAGTGTTCTGATTCTGCTTTCTTCACTTTTCATCAGTTTGTGTAAGTCTTCAACCTGATCATCTTTTTAAAAAAAATTTTTTAAAATATATTTAAAAATTTTAATAGTATTTTATTTTTTTTAATACATGCAAAGATAGTTTTCGACATTCAGCTTTACAAAACCTTGTGTTCCAAATTTTTCTCCATTCCTGCCCCCTGCCCCCTTCCCAAGACAGCAAGCAATCCAATGTAGTTTAAATAAGTGCAGTTTTTCTACACATATTTCCATAGTCGTCATGCAGTGCAAGAAAAATTGGATAAAAAACACAAGAAAGGAAAAAAAAGCAAGCAGACAACACAACAACAAAAGATGAAAATATTGTGTTTCAATCCATATAGTTCTCTGAACGAGGATGGCTCTTTCCATCACAAGTCTGTTGAAATTGCCTTGAATCATCTCATTGTTGAAAAGAGCCAAGTCCATCACAGTTGATGATCATATAATCTTGTAACAGTATTCTCTTGAATTCCGTTCACCTCACTTAGCACCAGTTCATATAAGTCTTTTCAGGCTTTGCTGAAATCAGTCTGCTCATCATTTCTTATAGAATAATAACATTACATTCATATACCGTAACTTATTCAGCCATTCCCCAACTGATTCCTATTACAAAAAGGACTGCTGCAAATATTTTTGTACATATGTGTCTTTTTCCCACTTTTTACTTTTTATTTTTCCCTTTTTGGGGTACAGACCCAATAAAGATACTGCTGGATTAAAGAGTATGCACAGTTTGATAACTCTTTGAACATAGTTCCATATTGCTCTCTAGAATGGTTGGATCATTTCACAACTCTACCATCAAACAATGTATTAGTGTCCCAGTTTCTCTACATCCCCTTCAACATTTATCATTATATTTTTCTGCCATCTTGGCCAATCTGAGAAGTATGAAATGGTACTTCAGAGTTATTTTAATTTGTATTTCTCTAACCAATAGTGATTTAGATAATTTTTTCATATGACTAGAAATGGTTTTAATTTCATCTGATAATTGTCTGTTCGTATCCTTTGACCATTTATCAATTGTAGAATTACTTGTTTTCTTTTACTCAATGGTATATATAATTTGTAAAATTTACTCATTTTTTTATATATTTGAGAAATGAAGCCTATATTAGAAATACTTCCTATAAAAATGGTTCTCTGACTTTGTACTTTCCTTCTGTTCTTGTTTATGCTGATTTTGTTTGTACAAAACCTTGATCAAAATTATCCATTTTACATTTAGTAATGCTCTCTGTTTCTTGGTCAAAAATTCTTCCCTTCACTATTCCTTGCTTTCCTAGTTTAATTTCTTTGATATTCTTTGCCTTTTGTTCTTTCAGATGAATTTTATTATTATATTTTCTTTCTCCATAAAATAATTTTTGGTAGTTTGATTGGTATAGCATTGGAAAAAGTATAAATTAATTTAGGTACAGTTGTTATTCTTATTATATTAGTTCAGCCTACCCATGGATAAATGGTATTTTTCCAGTTGTTTATATCTGCCTTCATTTTCGTGAGAAGTGTTTTGTAATTATGTTCATATAGTTATGGGTTTTTCTTGGCAGGTATTTTATATTGTCTATAGCTATTTTAAATGGAATTTCTTGATCTCTTGTTCCTGGACTTTGTTGGAAATGTGGAGAAATGCTGGTGATTTATGTGGTTTCGTTTTGTATTTTGCAACTTTGCTAAAGTTGTAATAATTTCAAACAGTTTTTTGGTTGATTGTCTAGGATTTTCTAAGTATACCAGTATGTCATCAGCAAAGAGTGATCGATTTGTTTCTTCATTGCCTGTTCTAATTCCTTCAATTTGTTCCTCTTTTCTTATTGTTATTCCTAATATTTCTAGTACAATATTCAATAATAATGGGGCTGATGTGTATCCTTATTTCACCCCTGATCTTATTGGGAAGATTTTTAGCTTATCCCCAAAATTACTTTTTTTTTCTTTTTTTTAAGGTTAATATTTTGGCACGCTTTTCTTTCTTTTTTTTTATTAAAGCTTTTTATTTGCAAAACATATGCATAGGTAATTTTTCAACATTGACTCTTGCAAAGCTTTCTGTTACAAATTTTTCTCTCCTACCCACTACTCCCTCCATCCCCTAGATGGCAGGAAGTCTAATACATGTTAATTATGTTAAAATATTTGAGAAATCGAATATGTGTATATATATTTATAGTTATCTTGCTGTACAGGAAAAAAAAAAAAACCTGAGAAGGAAAACATAATGCAAACAAACAAACATCAATAGAGAGTATGAAAATGCTATGTTGTAGTCCACACTCAAATCCCACAGGCCTCTCCCTGGGTATATGGTTTTCTTCATAACTGAACAACTGGAACTGGTTTGAAACATCTCATTGTTGAAGAGAACCATGTCCTTCAGAATTGATCATCATATAGTCTTATTGTTGCCGTGTACACTGATCTCCTGGTTCTGCTGATTTCATTCAGCATTAATTCATTCAAGTCTGCAGGTTTGGCAAGCTTTTCATTACATTTCTTGGTCCTCTGACTTTCATTGCTTAGAAGTTCTGGAATTTTACACATCTTTTTAAGTTTGAGAGTCTTATACTCCTTTATTGAGGCAACACAGCATTCACTATGACAAATAGCATTACTCCTCTGGTAACATTTATTGAAGATGATTCTTTAGGTTTTGTTTTCTTTTCCTTGAGCTGCTTCTTTAGTTAATCCTTCTCTCTTTTTAGGATTAAGTAATTATCTGACAAGATTAATTTAAGCAATTTTTCTGTCAGATAATTACTTAATCCTAAAAAGATTACAAGCAAGATCAATTTAAGCCATTTTTGTGCTTATGTTGAATAACTTTGCATTTGTGAGGCTATGAATTTGAGGGGAACTGAAGGGTGAATGGGAAACAGTGTAGGACAACAGAAAATAAAGTAAATAATACTAATTTAGAAAGGCACTCTGTTGACTACATTTCTAAAATGCTTATTTTAGAATACCACAATTCTTATTTTTCTTAGAAATAGGTTGTCCTGTGAAAGGTTTGGTTCTTCCCTGTAGTTCAGTGATCCAAAGCAATCCCAATAGATGTTGGGCAGAAAATGCTATCTGAATGTAAATCAACACATTCCATGTTCACTTCTTTTTTCTGGTTTTTTATCTCTCCATGATTTTTCTCTTGCTCTGATTTTTTTTCTTCCTACATAATTCATAAAATAATGTGTATTAATAATAAAAACTAAAAAAATAGTTTGTCAAATGTTTAAGGGAATATAATGCAATATATTTAAACTGAATACAATATATAATAAAAGTACATTGTTATGATAATAGGTGATTAACTGAGAACTTGTCTTCTGTTGATTCTGATGTATTCTTGGCCACTTTCAGCATTTCCCAAGAGTATTTAAATTCTAAAATAATCTCACTTTAGGCTTTTGCCTCTTTACTTACCTGTAATATCTTTAATTTTCATCTTTCCTCAGTTTCCTGACCTAAGTAGCCCTCCAGGTTGGTACTTCTTTGCCTTATTTTTCAGAGATTGTTTTATTGGTGCTCTCAGAAATGAAAGAAGTTGTCTTCTGATAGTTGGTAAGAATAAGGTGAGGTAAATAATTCTCACAAAATACCTAGGCTCTTTTTTTTTTTTTTTTTAATACTATTTTGCTCCTTTTACGGTTGTGCCAAAGTTCCCCTGTCTCAGTTTCCCTCAGTTGCTGTTTGTTTCCCTTCATTGTTCTGCCCAAAAATAGCAACTCCCACTTCCTGACCATCAGAAATAATTGGACTCACATTCCAAAGGAGTCATAAAACCTCCAGATGGCCAGCCTCGACATAACCCTTATCTTTATGACCCAGACTTACTGTCTTCTTTGCACAGTTTCTGTCTCAGCACTCTTTACTCCCTACCTGCTAGAACTGAATTTATGGTTTCCTTGGATACCAGATGTGCTTAGCTTTGTCTCCCTGGGCTATGGAGACTATAAAAATTGTGATTCCCCACCAATGAGGTACTGAATACTTTGTGACCTTAGTCCTATTCAGTCGGCTGATCTGTCAGTCTAAACTCTCTGGGCTGGACTGTGTGCTTTGAGACATGAGTCCCAGCAGTCCTGATCCATAGCTATGGATTCTGAACTCTCAATTAACATCAATAAAGTATTACTGAATTTCCAATGTGTGATACTGCCTCGGTTTCTCCCTGAGCATTACATTCCTTTGGCTTCCAGTGCCAGTTCTATACCTGACTTCATAAGAAGGTTGTGTGGAAGAAAGGGCAAGAGAAAGACTTGGCTCAGTAAAAAGAAAAAGGAATTTTTTAAAATGATTTGGAGAGTTTTGGAATAGTGAAGAACACAGATATTTAACTTTTGAGTAAGAAAATGGGAAAGATTTGAAGCTAAAGCAACTGAAAAAGGGACTGAACCTGAAAGAGGATTAGATGGAGGATTCAGTTCCATCAGTGTAAGAACTGGTTGGATGACCAGGTTTAAAAGCAGAGTTGTCAGATTCCTTTTCATTGTGGCAGGAGGTTTGTTTGGTAATACAGTAGTAGTAGCCTAAGATTTGTACCTGTTGTGTTCAGCATTTTTGTCAGTGACTTGGATGAAGGAATAGATTTGTTTGCATTTACAAATAACAAAACTTCAAGAGATAGATGACATATCCTGCATCATAGAGTCAAATGTCCAGAAAGATCTTTGTAGGATAGGAGTTTTTAACCTGGATTTGGAAGCTTCTTTTCTTTTTAAAAAATTTCCTAATTATATTTCAGTATAATTGTTTTTCTTTGTAATCCTCTGTATTTTGTTTTATATATTTTAAAACATTTTTAAGGAGTTCATAGGTTGCAGGAGATTGTCAGAGGGATCCATGATTTGGAAAACATTAAGAACAACTGGGGTAAAGCATTATATTTCATGTTAATAAAATGATTGCATTTTTTTGTATACAGGCACAAAAATTAATTTCTCAAGTATAGGATGGATAGCAATTTTTTTAAGCTTTTTATTTGCAAAACATATGTATGGGTAATTCTTCAACATTGACCCTTAAAAAGCTTTCTGTTACAAATTTTTCCCCCTTAGTCTCCACCCCACCCCTAGATAGCAGGAAGTCCACTACATGTTAATTATGTTAAAATACTTGACAAATGGAATATATGTATACATATTTCCACACTTATCTTGCTGTGCAAGAAAAATCATATCCACAAGAAAAAAAAATCTGAGAAAGGAAACACAATGCAAGGAAACATCAATAGAGAACATGAAAATATTATGTTTGGTCCACATTTCATATCCCTCTTTCTGGGTGTATATGGCTTTCTTCACTGAACAATTGGAACTGGTTTGAAACATTTCATTGTTGAAGAGAGCCATGTCCATCAGAATTGATCATCATATAGTATTGTTGCCGTGTACAATGATCTCCTGGTTCTGGTCATTTCACTCAGCATCAGTTCATGCAAGTCTCTCCAGGCCTCTCTGAAATCATCCTGCTGGTTGTTTCTCACAGAACAATAATATTCCATAACATTCATATACCATAATTTATTCAGCCATTCTCCAATTGATGGGCACCCATTCAGTTTCCAGTTTCTAGCCACTACAAAAGGGCTGCCACAAACGTTCTTGCACATGTGGGTCCCTTTCCTTTAAGATCTCTTTGGGATATAAGCCCAATAGAAATACTGCTGGATCAAAGGATATGCAATTTGGTAACTTTTTGAGCATAGTTCCAAATTGCTCTCCAGAATAGTTAGATCCTTTCACAGTTCCAACCAACAATGTATCAATGTCCCAGTTTTCCCACATCCCCTCCAACATTTGTCATTATCTTTTCCTGTCATTTTAGCCAATCTGACAGGTGTGTAGTGGTATCTCAGAGTTGTCTTAATTTGCATTTCTCTGATTAATAGTGATTTGGAGCACCTTTTCACGGGACTAGAAATAGTTTTAATTTCATCATTTGAAAATTTTCTGTTCATAGTTGATTATGTTTTAATGCAAGGCTCTTGCATATTTGTTTTGGGCTAGAGGTTCCTTCCAACTCTCATTCTATGATTTTGTGACTTAAACCTAAAGGAGGAGGAAGAGCTTCTTGAAAGGAGGAACTGGGGGTGCTGGGTGGGAGGTGCTTGTCAGCGTGCTAAGTAGTGATAGTGGTATTCTGAGAAAAATAACAATTCTGGAGTAGTAAACATTCAAGCTTTTTTTTTTTTTTTTTTTTTTTTTTTTAAAGCAATTCAGTGTGGTGGTGCTATTGGAAGGAAATGTGAAAACTGAGGATTATCCTCCATTTAACTATCAGGGTTTGCTGAGACTTAGCATTAAGTTTTAAGTGTTTTGTAGTTTTGTTACCATTAAGTCTGCTTTTTATGCTCAGCATAGGTACATTTCTTTCCTATAAGAGAAAATGAAGGGGATCTGGTATACATCTTCACACATTTGGTGTTATCAGGAACAATCAAATGTTCTTTTAAAAAAAAGATTTTTAAAAACCTAGGAAAAAAAGAATCTTGAGACTCAGGGTATAATAAACTTTGAGTAGAAAGGCAAAACACAATAACTGTTTTCAAGGGGCTCATAGTCTAACAGATTATATAGCATAAAGCTTCCTGAAGGCAATAGGATTTTAGATAGGACTTGAAGGTGAAAGTGAAGAAAAGAGGGAAGAGGGAGGATGGCTAGTACAAATGCCTACTTGGACTTGGTAGATGGAATGTGGTCTTGTTTAAAGAGTTACTGAATCACAAAGTGGGGAGAGTGTATTGGGAATGGGGGGAATTAAGAAGATTTAAAAAATGAGACTTGAAAAGTTAAAAGGAGGCTAGATTATTCAGGAAATGAGTGACAAACTACCCATTTCTGATGAATTATATGAACACATGTTGTTTGGCCAAAATGAACATTAGATTAGGAAGTCTTAAAAAACTGGAGACCTTAGAGAAATGGCTATTGTCTTCAGAGCTGTTAATTGAAGACTGTGGCTTTGTAAATAAAAAGCATGTTTAGGAAATGAACAGCCAATTAGTTTAGAAGATATCTGAGAATAGGAATTGAATTTCTGGATGATAGCTATTTTAAATCATAAGAATGGCAGGTTTCCTTAGGCAAGGATAAGGTGCACCTGATAAGGACTGATAATTAAGTATTTTATTTGCTTGATGTCTTTCAGTCCATTTAAAAAGAGCTTTTTAAAAAATGTTACTGTTTTATTTTTAAACAGCCATCTACTCCTTTCTAGAGTGTCTTGCAAATCAAATTATAAGGCATTTGAATCGAAAAAGAAGAAAACTTTATCTACCAAGCTAAATAACAAAAAAGTAGTTACAATGTAGAAAGATTAGTTGATACACCCAAGGGTTTACAAAAAAGTCTAAGAAAGGAGCCATCAGTTAATAACTGTGTCTTCAAATTTCAATGGAAATGCACAAAGTGTGGCTAACTAGCAAGATAAATTAGAGATCTTAAAGCCGGGGAGGCAAATTTGAACTCATGTATATGATTGAACCTAAATGGGATGAAAAACAGTTAGAAAAATAGTTCTGGAAGAGTAAACTGAATACAGTGAAAGGATAGGATAGGATCTGAGAAAATCCAGGAGCCAAAGAGAGGTGAAATATTTGGGTGAAGATCACCGTAAACATAAACAAAAATACTGCTGTCATCTAGGCATCCTCAACTTGGAGAGGAAAGGAAGTAGATGAACAGGAAACATCACAATGTTGGCACAGAGACAATAGAATGTAAGCTTTTGAGGATAGAGACTGTCTTGTCAGGGAGTGGGGTGTTTACTAATTTTTTGTTGATTAGTGATATAGTAGTTATGTGGGACTGGAAATCTAATGACAGTTTCTTCATAAGGTAAGGTAATCAGCTTTGAAAAGTAATTTTTTTAGAAGAATTATTTTTATTCTAAATTTAAACACCAAATAAAATAGGCATTTCCATTTATATAGTACAATAAAAAAGGAGGTCTGTACAGGAAACTGAATCTGTATATACAACTTGCTTTTCTTTTTAAAATTAAACATGTAACTTAACAAAGCAAAATGAAGCTAGGATGCAAGTTCATAAAGAAAGCAGTATCCCAGGGTGAAGTTTATGGCCTTTTTCATGTATAAAGATACTTTCCTTCTTCTTGTTGGCTATTATATTGACTAATATTCTTATTGTTTCCCCACCTTTCACAATTTTTATCATGCAGTGCTCAGGAAGCCCAGAGACATATTTGAATCTTAGCTTTCTTAAATTACTTTTTGTAGTTTTCTAGGTTCAGATTCTTCAGATTGGATATCTTCTCTATGGGTTTATTTTCGATAAAGAGGCCAAGTGCAGGAAGTCAAATTAAGATACTAACATAACAGATTACATTTATTAAATTGGTAGATCATGTAGGGAATGCTGTAGACCTATTTTTAATAATTCATAGAGTACCTTTTCTGTACCTGATCTTTCTTTCTTAAAAAACAAACACATTCTTGTTTGTTCTTCAAAACAACCCTAGGAGTTAGTTCTCATAATAGGTCATAATAATATCTACCACTCAGTGTAGTCAAAGTATTTGATCAATTTACAAATACTGTTCTTACAAAAATATATGGTGAGAGATGAGCCAGACAGCAATAGTTAAATGAATTCAGAACTGGTTGGTAATGACACTGCCTACCTCTCAGGGTTGTTGGGAGAATGCTTGAAATATTTTGTAAAGTGCTTTGTAAACCCCAAAGAGCTACATAAATCTTAGTTATTAAGGCAGCCATACTAATGTATTTTGATTCTAAAAATAATAAGGCAGCAGTCCTTCTATATTCTGATCTGATCATACTACATCTGGAAATTTTTGTTTGATCCTGCGTACTTTTATTTTAGAAGGGAAAAACCTAAAATGTAGGTCATTCAGGTGATAAATGATTTTAAGTTTATGGAATATGAAAATTGGTCAAAAGGAATTGCAGTGGTTTAAGCTTCAAGAACAGGAATCTGGAAAACATGCTAGTTGGATAGCTGTCATGTGGAGGAAGGATTAGAGTTAGTTTTGTTTGACTCAAAGAAGGCAGGCAGAATTAGCAGTGGGTGGTTTTGCAAAGGGTCAGATTTCAGTCTGAAATAAGGGAAAACTTTGCAACAATTAGAGCTATCCAAAAAGTGTAACAAGCTGACTTGAAAAGTAGCAGTAATTGGTTCTTTATTGAATGGCACCAAGCAAAGGCCTGTTGTAGAAGGGATTCCTTTTCAGTTATGGTTTTAACTAGGTTGCCCCTAAAGGTCTTTCCAGTTCCAAAATTCTGTGATTATATGATACAGTTTTTATATAAGTACATTGTGAGTTACAATGGGGGCCTAGCAGCCTCCATCTCTGAACACAGGATACTCTTTAATTTGCCAATATGATCTTAGTGCATTTTCCTATCCCATTTATGTTATATATGATTTCTGATGGGGATGGAAAAAATTGGGGGGGGTAGTAATATTACCTCTTTTCTCTCCCAGGAAAATGGGGATAGTACTTTCTTCCACAAGATGACGCCTTCCATATTCTTTCTTGGTCCTTTCTTATGTGATTGTAGTCTGTCTTATTATGTAAACCAAACCTTTTCTCTGTTATTAAATTAAAAGATAAACCAATGTGAGGAACTAAACAATATAATAGTTTCTGAGCTGTACAAATGAATAAGCACAGGAATATGGGAAAAGGCAAAGATTTCTTGATTATTATCTCTTGTGAGAATTGAACTAATTTAAGGTTGCCCCAATTGAGAGATCAAAGCTTTTCAGAAGTCATTTTAGCTAACAAGTTCTTGAACTCCTTAACCACACTGAGAGAGCCTATAAGGTCAAACTAGTTTGGGATACAAATTCATGTGTTAAATACCAGAAGGGAAGGTTACAAATAGTAGTGCCTTATGAAACAGTGTAAGTGAAAGCAAACAAATTTGCAAGCTTGCCAGACAGTCCAAATAAGCAACATTAAATCCATATTCATGAATGAAACTTACCAAGATTGGTAGTAAAAGTCTAGACATACAATTAATTAGTTTATATTTATTTCTAGTATGCTGTAAGGAAAAAAAAAAAGACAAACCAACAACTTAATTGAGTTTCAACTTCTTTCCCTCCTTTTACATTCCTCCCCTACCCATTGAGAAGGTAAGCAATATGGTAGCAATTATACATGTGAAATTAGGAAAATGTATTTACGTATTAGTGGTGTTACTTAGTTATTTTTTTGAATAAAGAAAGCGGAAAAGTGCTTCAATTTGCTGCTGACTTCAATTTGCTTATGACTCAGGGGTCATAAGTTCTCTGGAGCTAATTAGCAATTTTCATCATGGATCCTTTGGAATTGTTCTGGATCATTGTATTGTAAAATACTTATTTTTGTAAGCTCCAGAGGACTATTTATACCCTAAAATCTTAGTGCCTCACATTCAAATCACACATGCACTCAGACAAAAAAGTAGAAATGGAACTTCAGAATATGACAATAAAAACAATAGTATTTTAAGATTTGGAAATTGTTTTACAAATATTATCTTATTTTACCTTATAGCAAGCCTGGGAAATTGGATGATTTAGAGATGGTGTCTAGATTAGACAAAGTATGTTCTGAAATATTGTAAAAGCAAATGATAGTGTTATATGATTTCCGATGGGGATGGGAAAAATTGGAGGAGGGAATAGCAGTATTATTAACCAAAAAAGATGATTGAAAGGACAATACTAACTATTGATTCAGACAACTTTCTCAAAATTTGGGGATGGGAGGGTGACACATTTTAATAGTGTCCTTGATTAAAAATGAGAAGACAACATTTTCTGATTGTTCAGTTGCAGGGGTCTAGCCTCTGCAGGGTCTCGGGAAACTGAGGTAGGAGGAATAGGAATCAAAGGAAGACATGAGTCAGTGAGGAGCTTGAACTAGGAACTGATGGAAGAGATGATGCTGCTTCTCCCCTCAGGCTCCCTCAGGCTTTTATTTGTATACTAAATAATGGTTACACACTTTTCTGATTACATATACATTTCCTTAGGTCTACATAGTTTGTAGATATGTGTCAGATTTGCTGTTTACATTTTTCCAGACAATTAACTCAGTGACATTTCTCTGTCTGGCACCTAGTTTGAAGATCCCTTTTCTTCTAACTTATTGACCCTTATGGATTACTGTATTTGACATTTGAGTAAATGCTAACTATTAACTATATTACTTCATGGTTAAATGCTAAGTATTGACTAAATTATTTCAAGGCTAATAATAAAAGGTAAATGTTAGTGACTTTTATTAGTTTTCTTTGTTTTCTTTGTTAGTCCTATGGATTGGTTAATCTCTTTATTTCCTTAGGTTTGCATTCTTTTAAAGGGGAACTTGTAGGGTCGGGGTGACTGAGTGGTCCAAGTTAATAAACACCAACACTTCATACTTTTGGAATGCATCTATCATTTGCCTTAAAGTAAGATTGCTGTCATTAGGACAGAAAACTCCCAGTATTAAGTTAAACCAATTATAAGCAATATGAGAGTAGAGAACCCAATGATAATAATCATAGAAGGAAATGTGTTCCTGAGTGCTGTGCACATTCGATCTCAGTGCTGTGGCTTTGCCAGTCAGTTTAGAGATTGCCTCCCAACATTCAATCTTTCCAACTCTTTGTGTCCTCATTTGGGGTTTTCTTGGCAAAGATACTGAAATGATTTGTCACTTCCTTCTCTAGATCATTTCACAGATGAGGAATTAAGACTTAATAAAGTGACTTGCCCACAGCTAGACAGTGTCTGAGGTCAAATTTGAACTCAGGATAGTGAATCTTCCTAACTTTAGGCTGAGCCTTCTATCTACTGTACCTTATCTAGTTGCCCAACAAATTTTCTTGTTATGGGTACTTGTAAAGTATTAGGATAAGATAAGCTTATGATATGCTGAAGACCAAGCTCCAGTGCATTATAGCTAGACTCAAAAGTGTTATAACTCATTTAGACCTTTTGGGGATGAGCCTTTTTTATTTTAATTTTGCTTGGTGAAGATTTAAGGCTTATATTGATTTAGTTACAAAATAAGGCTAATTATTTGTCAATACCACAAGAGAAATTTGGGGTAAGGGGAGTTTTACCTTTTATCAAGATGTAGTTAATTGTGTTTTAACAGTGTATATTTTCTATTTTTTCAACCTGCTTATGTAGTATTGGAATTAATTCTTTAAATGTTTGATAGAATTCATTTAAAAATGCATATAGTCCTGGTTTGTTTTACCTAGACCCCATTTTTTAAAAGAGCATTTTCATATATGCAGTACAAAAAAGATTTATGAAACTGAATCTCCCATCAAATATAACAAAGTTCATTTTTATACCATTTTTACCACCTCTCTAATGTGTTGGCCCTTTTTTGCCAAGCAGTTTGTGAGATAGAAGTATTCTTATTTCTTCAGAATTATCTTTTTTTGAAAGTTAACATGATTATGTGTGTACTAAAGTCCTATAACAAATAATTTCTTAAGTTTAACTGTTTTTGTTTAGTCTTTTTTAATCAGAAGCTCTTATGGGAATAGGAGGAAAATGTTAGTGGTTTTCCTGTATGTGTATTATATGTGAGGGAGTTTGACTCTATAACAGAACATATTTTTTCTTTATTGTAGTTCTCTTCAAAGGTAACTGTAATGCCTATGAAAGAACGCCAAATTTGGAGGTGGAAAACTTGAATCCTTGCTCTGCCTCTCACTAGCTATGTGATTTGTGCTAAGTCTTTGAGACTCAGCTGCATATAGACGCTTCTAAATAGAATTATTGATCCAAGGTCTCTCTATTGATTTACATTATGTTTCAACAAGTTCAGAGTGGAATTGTTTTCTTCTAAAAATGATATAAAAACTATTGTTTTGAGAATCAGAACTTTGCTTAATGCCTAAGTTTTTGGTACACAGTAGGAATTTAGTACATTTTTATTGATGACTTGTTTATGAAACATAGCTTAAGATGTGGAAATTATTGATTTTGTATGACAGTATGATTGATTTTAAAATACTTTAAAAAGCTGAGCTC
Organism: Myrmecobius fasciatus; assembly: GCA_023553655.1. Taxonomy (NCBI): domain Eukaryota; kingdom Metazoa; phylum Chordata; class Mammalia; order Dasyuromorphia; family Myrmecobiidae; genus Myrmecobius; species Myrmecobius fasciatus. The sequence goes on along the minus strand of JAJPUD010000212.1, from coordinate 367,703 downwards.
TTTTAAATAGGACTAACAAAGTACTCTGTAGTGATAATAATAAGGTGTCTATTCCTCAGTCATTTCTTGTTGTATATATTTAAGTTCTATTTGATGATGCAATTTTTTTCTTTCAAAAAATTAAGTTGAAACATCTCTAATAGTTGTTGATATTATTAAGCAGCACGGGTTTTTGTTTTTTGTTTTTACCTCCAACAGGGGATCCTTAGTAGAGTTACAGAATCTGTTAAGAACATCGTCCCAGCATGGCTACAGAAGTATTTCAACAAAAACGAAACTGCCTATGTACATTCAGATGACAACAGGGAATCAAGACATTGGCAAGAAAATACACAAAATGATCATCTTTTATATACAGATGAGGAAAACCCAATTATTAATGATGGGAGAATCACTCCTGATCCAGCAGTCAGTAATGCAGAAGGTAAGTGGAAGGATTAGCAGCAATGTTATAATTCCGTTTGTTTTGATTTAAAAATTTTTTATTGAACCTAATCATTGTTAAACTCTAACTAAATAATTGAATACAAATTCAATTATTTGAATGAAAAATGAGTTATGAATAATATATTCTGGTACTGTGACTTCATAGTTCCTTTTTTATTTGGATTGTTTCATGAAAAATTTCATTCTTTTTTGAGGGAAATGGTATCTACTTGTCGTGTTTTGATTTTTCTTCTCTTGATTATTTATGGTCACAATTACATCACTAATAAAGTACATATTTTGGGAATCTTAGCTTGACAGACAGCTATAAATATATAAATGCAGTCAGCTGGCTATAATAATTAGCATTGTTATCTGTTCATTTAGGATATTCAGTGGTGTGGATTCCTCTATACATTTGAAAATGGCCAGAGTGAATAGAAGTAATTTCCTTATAAGAGAAGAAATGCTAAATTGTTCATCTTTTCTTAAATAACATTGATTTACAATTTTTTGAGTGTACTTTTATCATTAATGGAAATAGCAGAATAAATTTTATGTACCATACTTAGCTTAAAGGTGCTTGCTTTCATGCCATGAATGAAAACCTGCTAAAACATAACAATTACCTTGCCATCCCAAGATGTAGAAGGTAAAAGTTTGCAGTATAACTTTGTGTACCTGAGCTTAACTAGAAAGCAAGTATAATAATGAGGGAGATCACATACATAAATTATTATCTCAACTCAGATCTAAGTCCTAGATTTATGCAGCCCATCAAAGTGTCTTTCCTGAATAGCTTTTTGGATATCTCCTTCTTGGATGGCCATTAACATCTCAAACCCACCATGTCCAAAACAGAGCTTTTTAATTTTCTCCTAAAATTCATCCTTCTTAAACTTCTTTTGTTTCTATTGAGGATATCACCGATTTTCTAGTGACCTCTGAAATCTTGGAATTATCCTTGTCTCACTGTTACTTTCCTTAGATAGTCAGTTGCCACGCCACTTATAATTTCAGTCTCTCACATATACCCCTTTCTTTTAACTCACTGCCACCATCCTAGTTCACTATCTTTCCCCTCCACTATTATTTGATGTTCCTGCCTCTAGTGTCTCTTCGTTGCCAACATAATCTTCACACATTTGTTTAAAGTGATTATTTCTAAAGCATGAGTTACGACCATTTTCTGCCTCATCTAGCTCCACTGATTCCCTCTTCATTTTCAAAACCCATATCTGGTGCTTTTTAATTATTAAGTCATTCTAGTCAGATAGTGGGGAATAGAAAGAGTTGTTGTAGAGGTATAATCTTTAACATTTGAGAAATGACTATGTGTGGGCTAAGAAAGAAGGAAGAGTCAAAGACAACTGAGGTTTCTGTGAGAATGATGGTACTGTCAATAAAAATAAAGAAATTAGAGATGAGGACTTTACAAATTCAGTTTTGTGTGTGTTGTTCCTCTGGTGATATGGGGGTATATTTAGGTAGGGATATCTAGAAACTGGAAATATGGGGTGGAAGCTCTGAGGAAATTTTGAACATTTTTATTTTAGCCAAACTGATACTGTTTCTTCTCATTTATCCTTTTCTATCCCTTTGCATTTGTAAGAGACCCCATGCTTGTAATATTTTCTCTCTGTCTTTTAACTTCTTTCAGGGTCCATCTCAGGTACCTGTACCTCCATGTAGCTGTCCCTGATTCTTCTCAGTTGAAAGTGAGCTCTTACTTCTTAACATTTCTTATAGCATGTTTCCTGGATTCCTCCTTTGCCCTTTTTCATCTTTCCTTGTTTTATACTTATATATCTGGCAATATTGAAAGGTAGTGGCAAGAATGTTAGATCTGAATCTATGACCTTGGATTAAATCCTACTCCTTACTAATTCTTATTGTGGACAAGTAACTTAATCCTTTAAAGCCTCAGGTTTCTTCATCTGTAAAATTGGACTGATGATAAATACTTTTCACTGGAATGTAAAGAATGTGTTTTTCAAACTGTAAAGTGTTATATAAATGTGACTTATGTTTTATTTCCTCTCTTTCAAATTGCTTTTTGAAGCAAATGTTGTAATCATTTTAGCAATCCTTAGTATTTTTTTAAATTGGAAAATACTTGAGGTCCCTTCTAGCTCTGAAATTCTGTGAATCTTTGTCTTATACAGCTCTGGTAGTGTCATTTCCTTCTTTCCAGTCCTTTATTAGATCCCCAATACCAAAGAAAATAGCTTACCAAACTTTCATTCAGAATCCTCTTAAATCTCTTAACCAATTTTTCTAACCTTATTTCATGCCACTCTCCTATACTTATACTATCCTCTGCACTCCAGTCAAATCCCTGACATGTCATTTCTTGTTTTTGTCTTTGCTTTCTTGTTATATATACCTATAATGCCATTTCATCAAGCCATCTTTGATTTCTTTACTTTAGAGCCAGAAATAAATTTCTTTTTATCATCTACCATATCACTTTGCTTAATCTTTCGACATATTTAACACTGTCTTTTTTTTATTATAACCCTCAAGTATATTTTACCTCCCCCATGATTATAAATTATTCAGAGTGGGTACTTTGTCTATTTTTGTCCATTCAACACCAATCACAGACCTTTGTACCTTGTTCTCTTCTCCCAAATTACTCGCATGATCCCTTCTTCTCTTTAAAATTACTGTTCTGTATATCTTCTCCCCATTACAGCCAAACACTTAGAGAATGCCCTCTGAACTTGTTGCATCCAGTTTCTCAAGTCCATTTCAGTTCTTACTACTTTGCAATCTGGCATCGTCCATTGTACACTCTCTTAATTGCTAAAACAGTTGACTTTTTTCTAGGCTTCATCTTTTTTGACCTTTTCTAGCATTTGTTCCTAACATTTTACATTGTTGATCATATCCTTTTCTCCTAGATATTGTTATCCCTGATTTTCTGTAACATAACTATTATTCTACTTCTTTATCCCCCCCTTGTCTGACTTCTTTTCTAGTTTCTTAGGATAATTCATGGGTTGAATTGGTTGTTTCCCAGGACTTTGTGGCCTTCTTAGTTCCCATCAGTTCAGTTATTTCTAAGTGGATGATTCTCAGATAAATATATACATATTTACAGAACTGGGCCTTAAGGGACAATAGAGACATTCATAAGAATCTCAAAACATTTTTCTTTAGAAATGTTTTCTTTCTTTATATTACTGCCAATTTGTTTCTTGCTGGTTTTATGATCACTGAATATATTCTAAGAAATAAAAAAAATTCATTCAAAAGAGACAGGTAGGTAGATTTAGAGAAGCACTTTGGTATAGGAAATATTATACTGGACTTGGAACTTTGAAAACTTGAATTAAAATTTTGACTTTGACTCTTAATAGCTGTATAAATACAGGCAAGTCACTTAATCCCTTCTACTATTAGTGATCCCATGTGTAAAATGAGAGGGTTAGACTGAATGGACTCTTAGCTTGCTTTCAGCCCTGCAGTGTTGTATACACAATGCATGCACATGTGCAAGTGCACACAGTTTATCCTCACTCAGTTTAATAAACACTCAGTTTATCCTATAAATATCTCAAGCTCAGTATGTCCTACTAAAACCAAGTTAATCTCCCTGAAATTCACCTTTGTCCCTAATTACCAATTTCTGTTGAAGCATCTCCATCCTTCAGTCATTCAGGTGATTAATCTTAGCCTCATCCTCAGCTCTTCCTTCTTCCATATCCAGTCATTTTCACTTATTTCTTCCACTGCATAGCTTGCCTCTATCCCTTTCTGTCTGCTCATTTCACCAACATCGTAGGATAGTCCTTTATTACCTTTTGCTTAAACAATTATAGTCTCTGTCTCAAGTCTTTCCACTCTTCATCATTCCCACATCTGTCCAAGTGGTATTTCTAATGCACAAGTCTGACCATTTCTCTCTATTCATAAAGCTTTAATAGCTTTCTCTTTCTTTTAAAATCAAATACAGACCCATCTGGTATTTAAATCCCTTTACAGTCTGGCTCCAATCCATCTTTTCAGATTTTTAAATTTTTTTTTCATGCATTCGTTTTATTAACCAACTAATTTACTTGCCTAATCAACTCCTTCCCCTGTGCCTTGGTACAAAATGCCCCTCATTCTAGGAATGCTTTTTTTTTTTTTTTCACCTTGAAGGCTTTCTTGTCTATACTGAAAGAGCTATCTTTATTGATTCCCTCCTAATCTCAAATAATCATTAGTGTCTTTTATTTATTATATACAGTTACCTGTTGTGTCATTGTGTTCTATGTCTTATCCCTTCACTCCATCTAGTAAAATGCAATTTTCTTGAAGGCTGGTACCATTTCATTTTTGCCTTTGTATTAAAGCCTTAACACAGCATGGTATCTCTAATAGGCACTACACAAATATATCTTGAATTGGATTATAAATGCCTAATATTGATTGAATGAATATTTTAAAAAGCACCTTATTCATAGTTGATTGGAACCTCCAACTGATTAGACAGAGATGAAATTTTATTTATTTTAAATGTTGATAAATTAGTCTTATAGGTATATGAGATAATAAATACTTTTAAGTATTTTGATGTAATAGTGTTACCTTTTTGTCATTTTGCATATTCATTATATTGGTGGTTTTCCTTTAAGAACCTTCAACAAGTAGATCTGCTTTAAATTATCCGGATGTTTTAACAAGGCCTTCTCTTCATCGGAGCCACTTGAATTTCTCCATGTTGGAATCCCCAACATTACATTGTCAGCCATCCACATCCTCGGCGTTCCCAATTGGCAGTTCTGGGTTCTCATTTGTAAAAGAAATCAAAGATTCTACCTCTCAGCATGATGATGATAACATCTCAACTACCAGTGGTTTTTCTTCCAGAGCTTCTGATAAAGGTAATCTTTAGTTGCAAGTAATTGGAGTAGGTTTCTTACAAGTCAAAGATTTAGACTGGAAGACTAATTTAACCTTCTCGTTTTATAGATTAGGAAACAGAGGCCCAGAGAACATTAGGTAATTTATCAAGTTCATATATGTAATATCCTGACTTCAGGACTGATGCTCTATCCAGATGTGCCATTTAGCTGCTTCTCTTACAAGTCAGATCAAAGATAGAATTTCAGCCTAGCTTCTCTTGCTTGATCTAGCTAGAATCAATACTTTTTCTGTTGTATCCTGTTGCTTTCCATTTAACTGGTATAGTCTAGTAACTTTTTGAATTGAGCTTTCTCTTTGGAGGTTTAGAGTTCATGACCCTACCCTCCAATCAGAGAAGCATAAATAAGGTGAATGACCAAGGCTCATTAGATCTTGGAGGATGACAGGGATCATCCTAGTAATGAGTTTCCTGGGCCATGTTGGAAAATAAGTCCCAAAGTACTGAAGCCAGGTGAAAAAAGAGGTTATATTCATAAGTATCTATTTTTCACTTTTCAGATATAGCTGTTTCAAAGAACACTTCAGGGCCACCGCTGTGGTCCCCCGAAGCTGAACGTTCTCATTCGCTCCCACAGCATACTGCCACCAGCTCAAAGAAACCAGCATTCAACTTGTCTGCCTTTGGAACACTTTCCCCTGTGAGTCCCAAGTAATATGTATTTAATCACATTAATTTTGTGACTCTTACTTATGGTCTGTCATTATTTTTCACTGCAGTCACTTGGGAATTCTTCAATACTTAAAACAAGCCAGCTTGGAGATTCTCCTTTTTACCCTGGTAAAACAACTTATGGTGGTGCTGCAGCAGCTGTTAGACAGTCTAAAATACGAAGTACACCTTATCAGGTAAAAGAGGGTGGCTTGTGATTTGGGGTGGGAATGGGTAGGCTTTACGATCATTTATTCTCATAAAATCTTAAAAGGCTTATCAGAAGTGATTATTTTTCTTGAATGTTTCATCTGTTTTATGAAAGATACCAAGTTTTACGTGATGTTTTTGTTGTTGTTGTTTTTTAGAGTAACAAGTTAGCTCATTGCTTGTGACCACTTTTCCTGTTATTATCTTTAAAAAGAGTTTGATCAAAATAATTAAACTATATGCATTATTGTTTTGATAATACCTTTACATATTTCTTCAAGTTAGAAAATTTATTTTCAATGCACTCTACTTTAGATTATTACCATTTTTGAATAAGAATAATTAATAGATAATGATAGGAAGACTTCATAATCCCTGTAAAAAGGATATTTGCTACTAATTTCCTCTTTAATGTTTTTTAATAGAAGTTAGTTACTGCCTCTCTAATTAGATCTAGTTCCTAAATCTTTATCGTGGTTATAGGATTGCAAGAAGTTTAGTATCACCAGACCCTGGTCCTTTTATTTTACAGAGAGGGAACCTGGCCCTGAAATAAAAGTTAGAGTATGTAAAATGATTCAAACCCCAGTAATTTGCCTTCAGATTTATTGTTTTGCTTACATATAGATGTTTATAGATTCTGTGGTTTATCTACCGAATTTTTACAAAGTTCGTACACTTAGTACTAAATTTTATTTTTGAATGCTTTTGCATTTTAAGAAGTCAACCTGTATTTCTGAAATATACACATGTTTAGGACCATGAATGTTATGAGTTAATCTTGTTGGTTTAGTGAATAATATAGTAAGAACAATAAAAGTTTGTCTTTTTATTTTTGCATCAAATTTATTATTCTCAAACATTTATTAATGATCATAAAATCAACTAGAAATAAATAATAATAATTGAAGAAGCTACTTTTGAGGCTGTAGATATATTTTCACATTGGCAAAGCAGCAATAATTCTCATAAGCTAATGAATGATGACTGAAATTAGAAAAATAATTCTTTTTAAAAGTAATTATGACTTAAAAATATTTTTTCTATGAGCTGTTTGTAAATTATTTGAGAATGGGCTATATTTAGATTGTATCCTGTCAGCTGCACCTGTTCTATATTATTCATTACTCAATAGAGAACGGGCAGCTAAGCTGTGTTGTTTTTATGGTATCAACATGACTGTTGGAATGTTGTAATCCACACTTGTACGGAAATGATCATGAGAATTTATAAACTCAAACTCAGTGGGATTTCTTAAGATCTATTGTGGAGTAATTGTTTAATTTTTTTTTGTTGTTGTTTCAGTTTTTTTTTTTTTCTTCAGTTTATTTTCTGAGCCAGAATACAAGAAGCCTTTATATAAAGAAAATATACTTAAAAAATTAACCTCAATATTCCAGAGGTTTTGGGTTTCATTGTGTTCATGTGTACTCTTTCTAGTAACATAGATTGCAACCCCTTGGTATCTTAACTACATAGTTCCTTGAGAGTTTCTTAAAGTAATCTCTTAGTGAGAAGCCCCATTGAATTTAATTTGTCCTAGCCCAGCCCATTAGTAGGTCACTTGTGAAGTCTTTTCACCTTCATTGAACTTTCTAGAGCTTGTAATTTGTTTGTATACTTTTTAAGAACCTATCATCACTTCCATGTTAGTTGAATGTCAATATTTGGTTATTTAATATTTGATTATTATAATTGTAGGAAGTCATTTGACATTAAAAGCTTTTGGTGCCAACAGGGTATTTCATGTGATAATTTTCAATACTTTATCAGTCAGATTCCCTTGGGTTTTAAGATTTCTTAATTTGTCTGTATTGGAATTTCATCATCATTAGAAAATTATGTAATGTACTTGGCCCAGAGCTTCCTATTTGGTATAACAGTAGGTTTTTTTTTTTTAAATTATTGTTACTTTTAGATTAAATTTTAGGAAAACAAATCATAGTACAAGATATACACATATATGTGTGTGTGTATAATTTGTATATATGTATATATTTGTGTGTGCACACACATGCACACACCTAAAAAGTTACCACCTAATTCCATGGAATGTCAAGAAATGTTAAGATCCAGGTTATTCTGATTAGTACACAGTGCTTAGTATTCTAGATTTGCAGTCTCTTATACTAAATATTATCCCATGATGTGGTACTCTGTGTATCATTACCAAGTTCTGTTTCTACAATATCTTTCCTATGCATTCCCCTTTTCTCAACCACCACTCTGGTGTAGGCATTCATCAACTTCCATGCATGTCTGTTACAATTCTCTTTTTGGTCACTTTCTCTTTAAGTTTCTTCTCACTCTTATCTATCTGACAACTCATTTGTCACAATAATTGTTTTATAAACAATGGTCACATAAACAATGGAGATTACATTACTTTTCTAATTCAACAAATTTTAGTGACTCCTAATTATCTCCAGGACAAAATGTAGAATAATCTGTTCAACATTTGAAGTTCTTCATTAATTGGCCATTTTGCAAATTTCTAGTCTATACTTTAGTCCTCTGCATATTCTTTTTTTAATTTGTATTTTTATTTATTTATTTTTTTGTATTTTTATTTTTTTTAAATTTTTATTAAAGCTTTTTATTTGCAAACCATATGTATGGGTAATTTTTCAACATTGACCCTTACGAAGCTTTCCATTACAAATTTTTCCCCCCTAGTCCCCACCCCTCCCCTAGATGGCATGAAGTCTACTACATGTTAATTATGTTAAAATACTTGACAAATCGAAAATGTGTATACATATTTTTACAGTTAGCTTGTTGTGCAAGAAAAGTTGGATCTACAAGAAAAAAAAAATCTGAGAAGAGAAACATAATGCAAGCAAATATCAAAGCATGAAAATGTTATGTTGTGGTCTACATTTCACATCCCTCTCTAGGTGTATATGGCTTTGTTCATTGAACAATTGGAACTGGTTTGAAACATTTCTTTTTTTATTTGTATAACATATGTATGGGTCGTTCCCCAGCAATTGATCTTTACAAAGCTTTCCATTACAAATTTTACCCCCAGTCCCCTCCCCTCCCCTGGATGGCAGGAAGTCCACTACATGTTAATAATGTTGAAATACTTGACAAGTTGTGCAAGAAAAATCCTATCTACAAGAAAAAAAATAACATCAGAGAAAGGAAACACAATGCAAGCAAACATCAATAGAGATCATGAAAATGTTATGTTGTGGTCCATATTTCATATCTCTCTCTCTGGGTGTATATGGTTTTCTTCAGTGAACAATTGGAACTGGTTTGAGACAATTCTTTGTTGCAGAGAGCCATGTCCATCAGAATTGATCATCATATAGTATTGTTGTTGCTGTGTATAATGATCTCCTGGTTCTGCTCGTTTCACTCAGCATCAGTTCATGCAAGTCTCTCCAGGCCTCTCTGAAATCGTCCTGCTGGTCGTTTCTTACAGAGCAATAATATTCCATAACATTCATATACCATAATTTATTCAGCCATTCTCCAATTGATGGACATCCATTCAGTTTCCAGTTTCTAGCCACTACAAAAAGGGCTGCCACAAACATTCTTGCACATGTGGGTTCCTTTCCTTCCTTTAAGATCTGTTTGGGATATAACTAAGCCCAGTAGAAACACTGCCGGGTGAAAGAGTATGCACAGTTTGATAACTTTTTGAGCATAGTTCCAAATTGCTCTCCAGAATGGTTGGATCCGTTCACAGTTCCACCAACAATGTATCAGTGTCCCAGTTTAAAAATGTATTTATTTAAAATTTAAATGCAAAATAAGAAAAAAGAAAAAGAAAAGTCATGTGCCCAGCATTCTACGAAGGATTCAAAATACAAAACAATAAATTTCAATTTCAGGAAAGCATATATTATATAATAATAGGAGACATTATACTCACAACAATCCATTTTTTCTTTACTTCTGTATAGGTTTTCTTTTGTTTTCTGTATGTACTTTTTACTTGGTTCTTCTCCCCCCCCCCCCCCCCCCCCCCTCCTCCCCCCCACCCCTCACCCCTTTCCTTCCTTCAACCTCCTTGAGTTGACTACAGTTTTGCACTGATATATTTGTGCAAACATCTACATCCATACCCATCTTTATACATACATTTATATACATAAATCTAAAACAATATTACTTGGCTAAAATATAATGTAGATTTTTCTCTTGTTTGAATTTTTTTTCCTTAATAAATTCATTGTTATTGTATTGTATATCTCTTATTTCCTATCCCTGCTAATCCTTCTACTTTACTTAAACTTGTTACCTTGCCTTGCTATTATTTCATCTCTCCCCCTTCCTTTTGGTCTCACCTTTTCCTACCCTCTTTATCCCATTCCCTTTAATCTACATACCTTATCTCACTCCCTCTAAATACCCATCTGTATTCCACTTTTTCCTATTCCCCCCCCCCCTTTTATTTCTTCATAAATTTTAGAGTAGTGCTGTGTGTGTGTTTTGTTCCCTCTTTAACCTATTCTTGATATGAGTAGGTTTTCAGAACAAGAAGCTCATCTTTTTTATTTAATTCCTGTGTTGGTTCTTGTTCTCCTATCTCATTCATATGGCATAATTACTATTTTTACCTTTGTGTACATGGTTATGCTTTTTAGAATCACATCATACTTATCTCTACCTCAAACTTTATTTTCCCAGTTATTAATGTTAGTCGTAGATGTGTGGTTAACATTTACATGTATAAGACAAAATTTGTCCTTTTTGAATCCTTTGAAAAATTAGTCTTTGATGTTGGCTCTTAAAACATTAAATTTTCTATTGAATTCAGGTTTCCTTGAGTCAGAGTTCTGAAAATTTGATATTTTGTTGAATGTCCTTTTTTAAAAAATTCAATATTGTATTAATTTTGCTAAATATATTTTCAGTCATAATTTTATTTTGATTGTCTATATATAGTATTTCAGTTTTTTAATGTAGCCATTGATAAATCTTGTGTAATTCTAATTTTAGCTCCAACCTATTTTTTTTTCTTGTAAAATTTTCTCTTTCATCTGGGGTTTTTGAAATTTAGCAGTGATGTTCCTGTATATTTTCCTTGTAGGATCTATTTGATGTGGTAAGCAGTAGATTTTTTTCAATTTCTACTTTCCTCTCCTGTAGTATCACTTTAGGACAATTTTATTTAATTTTCTTGATCTGTTCTTCAGATCTATTGTTTTTCTTATAAGATGTTGCATATTCTCTCTTTTTTTTTATTCTTTATATTTTACTTTATTATTTCTTAGTCTCTTGTAACTTTATTGGTTTCCCCTTGCCCAGTTCTAATTTTCAAAAAGTCATTTTCTTCTTTAAGACTCTGGATCACCTTTTTTAGTTGGTTGGCTTTTTTTTTTTTCTCTATAACCTTTTTTTTTTTCTTGGATTGATAATTCCCTTCTTTCTTCCACCTTCCCCTCAGTTTCTCTCATTTGATTTTAAAAGTCTTTTTTGAGTTCTGTGAATTCTTTTTAGGCATGTCATCATTTGTTACTCAATGATGTAGGAGAGGCTTTTTTTTTTTTTTTTTAACTTTAGTATCCTCCTCTGAAAATGAACCCATCTTCCCTATTCCTATAGTAACTTTCTATGATTGGGCTCTTTTTCCATTTTTTAAAAATAAGAACTTATGTGTGTAATCACCTTTACTCCTGGAATGAGGAGAATGGTGCCTCTGGCTTCACTTCAGTTCTTCCCTCTAACCTGGAACCCTAAACCAAGAACTCCACCCTCCTGTAAGTGCCCAAAGCCAGCAGTGTCCTTGCCCCACTATTTCTGCACTCATCAGGCATGTAGTGGTTGCATCTCGACCAAGACGGAATTTCAGCAGCACAGCTGGACCTGGCATTCCTTGTCAGCTGAAGTTCCTTCAGTCTTCCTGGACTCAAACCCCCAATCCTCATACTGTGGATGAGGTGAGAGTTTCTGTGTTTTGGCCTGAGGCTACCCGCTAGTCCCAGGATTGTGTTTCAGCAAAACTAACCTGGAAGTATTAAAACTTCACACAGATTAAACCTCCATCCTACTGTCTTTCTTGGTCCCAGATGGACCTCTGTTCTGCCCCAAGTCTTAGTTGTTTTTCACCTGTTTGTATTCACATAAACATTTTAGTGTTTGTGAGGAAAATAATGGAAAGCTTGGAATTTTCTGACCTATCTCATTTTCCCAGAGTATGATCCAGTGTACCTGGATCATGGACATGATATTCCATACTTACTCATGATACTCCATCTTTCAATTCTTTGCCTTTTTACTGGCAGTCCCCCATACCTCTCTCCTTCCCTTCCTGGATTCCTTCAAGATTCAGCTCAAACTTAACTTCTACAGGAGACTTTTCTCTCTTACGTTACTTGATAGTGCTTTTCTTATGAAATGATCTTTTATCTACTCTGTATATCTTGTACATATAAATATCCATGTACACACATACGCCATACATTGATGTATTGACTTCCTCATTTAAATATGAACTTCTGGAGCACAAGGACTGAGATTTATTTGCTTGTTTTTCTGGTAGATACTTATCACAGTACTTTGGTACTTAATAAGAGTCTAATGCTTTTTGTTTCTGTGTGTCTGTGCTTGTGAGGACATAGAAAATCTCTTTTTTTTGTGCCTTATTTTACTTTGGATACATTTCACCTCTAGTTTTAATCATCTACTTTTTTTTTTTTTTTTGTCTTTTTTGCTGAGGCAATTGAGGTTAAGTGACTTGCCCAGGGTCACACAGCTAGGGAGTGCTAAGTGTCTGAGGCCAGATTCAAACTCAGGTCCTCCTGACTTCAGGGCTGGTGCTCTATCCACTCATTGCACCACCTAGCCGTCCCTAATTATCTACTTTTCATAAAATGTGTGCTCTGAATTTTGCGTTCCAACAAATGACACAGGATTTTCTTTACAGGCACCAGTTAGAAGACAAATGAAAGCCAAACAAATTAATTCACAATCTTATGGAGTAACTAGTTCAACAGCCCGACGTATATTGCAGTCTTTGGAGAAGATGTCAAGCCCTCTTGCGGTAAATAATTACTATTCAAATGCAGGGATATAGATATAAATTTTTTTTTAAAGATTTATTTATTTATTTTTTAAATGAAAATCTGAACTTTTTTGGGAAAACATTGTCTGTCTTCAACATTGTTTAACAGGATGCAAAACGGATACCATCTGCTTTTTCTTCTCCACTATCTTCTGTAAGTTGAGTTGACACAAAATTATTTTTTATTTAGCAAGAAAAAATGTATTTCAGAGGGATTTCTGTATTTAATAGTTTCTTATTTTTCAGCCCTTGGATAGGAGTGGGTTAGACATCACAGATATTCAGGCTAAACGGAAAAAGGTAAGACTTTTTTTTTTTTAAGCAGTGGCTAATAATAGCTATGCAAAACTAAGTTTTAAGTTATTTAAAATAACAAAAAGAATTTTTTAACATGCTCCATTGTTGAATTGCTATTGTTAACATACATTTCAAACAGTCTAAGCCATATAATTAAATATTTAAAGTTTTTAAATGTATAGGCTTTGTTGCCATTTTGTACAGAATATGTTCCCAATAAATACTTTTGGCTCTTGTTTGGAAGCTTTGACGGGGAGCTTTATTGTCTTTTGGAAGAAAAATTGGAGCAAACAAAATTTGGGAAGCCTCAGTAATTAAGCCTAGTGAACTTTAGACTTCATGCAGATTAAATTATTTCTGTGAATTCTAGCCATGGAATAAGTTTCTTTGAACTTCGTTAAAGATTACTTTATATATCCCTTTGAAAAATTATCTGTCATTTGTTTTTGTAAGGCTTACAACCATAGATTGAACATAAAGTATATTTTCACTTTGTTCGCTATAATAAATTGGGTCAAATTCTGTTAATTACGTAGTACGTCATGAAAAAGGCAAATCTTAGAAAGCTAGGCAGTCAAAGCAATAGAAGGAACCCTTATTCCCTCTTGTTAAAAGCCTTATATAAGTTAGGAAGAATTGATTCGCAAGGACTATCAGCTACCAAGGTCCTTTAAAAACAGCTCTAAATGGTAATCCTTCATTGATAGATAATTGGATAATGCCATCATGATGCTGACGTACTATTTTTTGAGAACCAGCCAACATGTGGTATTCTTTCTTCCCCATGACACTACTTATATAAGTTAAATTTGTGGGTACAAACAATTGGGTGCCAAAGGTTTTTTCCATACATTTAGTGCAACACTTGACACACAAGTATTTGCTTATTAATAAATTGTTTATTCAGTGACTGCCTTATTGTGTAAGAGGTACAATGAAAAGAACATCAAATTTGGAGTTAGAAAACCTGGGTTCAAAGATTACCTCTGTGAAAATTACTTAATGTCAATTTTTTCTTTTAAAATATCTTTTTCCCCATTAATAGGCAATTTTTCTTCCTCACTTTTTCTTTTGAATGTGAAAGTTGTGCTAAATGATCTTTATGAGTCATCTTATCTGCAATAAAATTTAGTTTCTTGTACTAGAATTGGTACTTAAAAGTTTTTAGCAGCTATCTAGAACAAGAGATACCGTAAGAAATCCTTGCTTCAAATTGAACAAAGAGTGAAATAATTTGTATGATGAAATATCTGATGAGATTTTACGAAGTTATGAAGAGTGTCCTCAATAAAATTTTTATGTGGGTACAATAGCTACTGGTACAAGATGAGTTCCATTACATTCTTGAAGTTTGCTGTTTTGTGGTTTGTCAAGAGTAAACTTGTGTAAAGTAGTGGTGTCAGGCTCGAATAGAAATAGGTCCACTAAACAATTCTCTGTGGGCTGCATAGTCTTAGAAAACCACACATTAACATTATCTTATTTGTTTTTCTTTATTATTTTTTTTGTTCATTTGTTTGTTTTTTTGTTAGATAATTTCCCAATGACATTTTGATTTAGTTTGGAATTGGGCTGCACTCAGACATGTGTTGGGTAGTGGGTTTTGATACCTCTGGTAGAAAGTATCACATTGAATTAGTCACACTTGTGATGAGGACTTTGCTAAGATGTTGCTCTGAAAACTATTGCTGTTTACAACTGTTGTTGAGTGAAAGAAGTCTATTCATAATGTAGTGTTTCTGCAACAAAAGTTCTTGACTGCAGTAATCTTAAATCAACATAGTTTTTTTTTTCCTGTTCTTTGATATTGCAAATAGAGTGTTAACAGAACACTTATGTACTTCAGATACAGCTCATTTGTGTGTTGGCTGACACAAATATTGTAGGTTTCTTATTCTGTATGTTAAAATAATAATCATACTTGTACTTTTTATATTCTAATTATAGTTTGAATTTACTAGTGAGAAATCTTTTCAGTTAGAAAAATTGATTGCCTCATTTGTTTTCACGATCTGGTTTGTATTAGGGGTCTTACCTAGAACTCCTACAGTTTTAGGGAGAATATACATTAATCTGAGCATAGATAAAGTAAAAGTCATTTGGATTTATATAACATATAAGAAATTAAACCCAGTTGTGAGAATTATAAAAATTGTTTAATTTACCTAAAATAATGATTTTTACTCTGAATCTAGTTAGTCTAGCTATAATTGCACTTGTTTGGGGCATGTAGGAAAGGAGTCATTAAACCTAAAAGTATTAGTTGCCCCACATTTCTTTTTCAGCATTTTTTACTGTTGATTTTTGTCTGTGATAAAATATTTTTAGAAATCATACTATGTTCTTTCGTGTTTACCTTCAAGTCGTTAATAAGTTGTTCATAAATGAATAAAATTGATCTAAAATAAGTGAAAGTCAGTTATGGTTTTGATTTCTGTTTTCTTTTAAGATGGAATCCCACTGTCCTCCTGTTCAAAGACTCATGACTCCAAAGTCAATTTCTATAGCAACCAGTCGGACAGTGTATTTTAAACCATCTTTAACTCCATCTGCTGAAACAAGAAAGACTAATCAGAGAATAGATAAAAAGCACAATGTAAGTATACTCTTTACTTTTATTTTTCTCTACTTGTGTTTTTGTCATTATGGAGAATTTGAGTGTTTATTGTAAAGATTACAAGTATAAATACTAATATATTGTACTATGAAAGAAGCAGAAATGACTTTCATCATTAAACCTATTTGCTATTTAGTTGGATCCCTTTTCAATCAAATGCATATCAATATATATATATATATCATATTTCTAGTTGAACTGATAAGATATTTGAGTACTTTATAGGAAGACTTTTCTTGGAATTATATTATTATGGACTCACTGATGCTGTAGAAGGAACATTGGATTCGGGCCTGAGACCTTTTGTCCTTTTGTATTTTTATTTATTTATTTTACTTGTTTCCATTTCCCAATTACAATTTAATTTTAATATATAGCAGAGCTTGGTTCTCTGCTATAGACCAGATCTTCTTGAACTTTTTCCTCTCACAACCTTTTTATCTGAGAAATTTTTACATGACCTGAGTATAGGTATAAAAAATAGGTTTACAAATCAAACATTTATTGATAATAAATCATAGTTTTGAGATTCCCTCATTCAGTTACAAAGCCCATATGGGAGCATGAACCACAGTTTTTAAGAAGCTGAACTTTAGGCAACTCTTTAAGACTGTTAGTTGATCTCCATTGGTAGAAGAATTGCCTCACTCAGAAGTTCCCTATCCCATTAAAATCACAGCTTCAGCCCTGTCATTGTTGGCCAATCATTTCAGTTCTCTCAGAATCTTAGGAAACTCATTTGGACTTTGTAGCAGAGATAGAAAAGATGTTTGCCATTTCCTTCTCTAGCTCCTTTTACAGATGAGGAAACTGAAGCAAATAGGATTAAGTCACTTGCCTAGGGTCACGGAGCTAGTAAGTGTCTGAGGTCACATTTAAACTTAGGTCTTTCTGACTCCAGGCTTGGCATTATCCACTGCCCTCCACTATCTACGTAGTTGCCCTCTAATCCTTGCCTATCATCAATTCATGTTTTCTTTAAGCACATGAAATGGACTTGTACATTGGCATCTCTAAAAGTTTCTAATATGATTATAATCACTTTTAATTTTTGAGATAGTTGGCCCAGATATAGTAGAAAGGAGATGTTTGAACAGATTAGAGAAAATAAAATTGCTAATTCTGCCTTTATTGTTTGTTTGCTCCTAAATTTCATAATTGGCTACATTAGTATCTGTTATTTTTTCGATTAAAAAAAACTTTAATAGTGAATTCATAATGCCTGTAAAACTTTTCATCCAAGAAATTTAATGGATAGCTACATGACCACATTTGTATACTGTTTTTGTTTTTGTATATGTTAGTATTCTTATAATTATTTGATCTAATACTTTCATACAGAATTTAGTTAAGAATATATCACCAACTAATGGTAAATACCATGTAACAAATGCAATTAAAATTTGGTTTTTGCAAAGGTTTAGCAGTACATATTTTATTCTAATTAGAGCCATCTTAAGTTCATACAGCTTATATGGAATCATAAAATCATAGATATAAAATTGGAAGAGCAAGCAAAGTCCATCTAACCTATTTCCCCTCATATACATAAGGAAACTGAGAAGATAATTAGGTAATAAGTAGCAGAGCTTGGATCTGATCCCAGATCTGCAGGTTACTAATGCATTGCTCTTTACACTATTGTACATCAACTTTTCCTTTAGACAATGACTTTTTAAAAACTAGAGCTTACCATTGTGGGGTATCTTCGTGTTGGGCCATCGTTTCAAATGTGTTTGCTTTTCTACTTAATGTGAATAATATGAATAATATTCAATAACTGAATAGTTTCAAACATTTATATATCTATGTAGATAATGCAGGCTAAACAATAAAAAAGAAATATTTAATTTAAACTGGTGTTATGTCATCTGAGAAACTATAATACTTGAATTAACAGTTAAGTCATCAAATTATTCAGTGTACTTTTTAGTACACATTTTGTAATGTACAAAATACTGATTTCAAGAAGATATATTTTCTTATTTTTCCAGAACACTTGGTTTAGCGCTCTTTCCAAACTTGCTTCTGGTGATGCTTTCATTTTTAGTTAGTAAAGAAAACTTTAATTTTAGTTAATTAATTCAAGTCTTATGGTACCTAATAGAATTTAGACCAAGCTAAGTAATTTTTTTTTCCAAATCATGCTGTAAAACTAAATTTATTTTTAATGGTATTTTATTTTTCCAAGTATATATATAGTTTGTAACATTTTTAAAAAAAAATGTTGCAAATTTTTCTCTCTCCCTCCCTTACCTCCTTCTTGCTCAAGATAGTTGGTAATGTGATATAGGTTAAATATGTGCAATTCTAAAAGTAAATTTAAAAATTGTTTTTTTTTTCATCTTGACAACCTATCCTTAGGTCTTAGGCCTTAGCAATCATTAAAAAATTTTCTAATAACTCTTAAACATAATTATTAAAATAAGGTATAGAAGTAAGAGTAGCTTTAACCAAATGAAATATAAACCAGGCCTTCACTAACATATGTTTTCTTACAGATTGGGCATGAGAAAAATCTATCTCCAGGGCAAAAAGTAGAGCAACATGAGAGGTAAAATCATCCCAAATTTCATGAAATATATCTGTTATTTATTTTATCGGGTCATTTGCTTAATTTATATGCATATTTTTTGTTGTTAAAAAGAATTTAAAAATCCCATGCAGTTACTAGTTCAATATTTTTCTAATTTATTTTCAGTAATAATTTGTCTTTTTTCTTTTTTTTTTCTTTCAAAATTTATTATTTATTTCAGAATGCTAGTTTTATATTTCAACAATGACCACTCTGCTTTCTCTCCCTAAATATTCTTTTTTTTTTAAATTTTTTTATTAAAAGCTTTTTATTTGCAAAACATGAGTGATTTTTCTACATTGACCTTTGCAAAAAACTTTTTTTTTCCAAGCTTTTCCCCTCCTTCCCCCCACCCCTAGATCACAGGTAATCTAATACATGCTAAATATGATAAATTATATGACAAATCTATACAGTTATCAGATCTAGAAAGAGAAGAAAAAAAAACAACTTAAGAAGGAAAACAAAATGCATGGAAAGATGCACAGAAAGCGTTAAAATGCTGTGTTGTGGTCCACACTCAGTTCCCATAGGCCTCTCTCTGGATGTATATGACTATCTTCATCACTGAACAATAGGAACTGGTTTGAATCGCATCATTGTTGAAGAGAGCCATGTCCATCAGAATTGATCATCGTATAGTCTTGTTGCTGTGTATAATGTTCTTCTGGTTCTGCTGATTTCACTCAGCATCAGTTCATGCATGTCTCTCCAGGCCTCTCTAAAATCATCCTGCTGGTTGTTTCTTACAGAACAATAATATTCCATAACATTCATATACCATAATTTATTCAGCCATTCTCCAATTGATGGGCATCCTTTCAATTTCCAGTTTCTTGCCACTAAAAAAAGGGCTGCGACAAACATTTTTGCACATGTGGGGCCCTTTCCCTTCTTTAAAATCTCTTTGGGATATAAACCCAGTAGAAACACTGCTGGGTCAAAGGATATGCACAGTTTGATAACTTTTTGAGCATAACTCCAAATTGCTCTCCAGAATGGTTGGATCCGTTCACAGTTCCACCAACAATGTATCAGTGTCCCAGTTTTTCCACGTCCCCTCCAACATTCATCATTATCATTTCCTGTCATTTTAGCCAATCTGACAGGTGTGTAGTGGTATCTCAGAGTTGTCTTAATTTGCATTTCTCTGATCAATAGTGATTTGGAGCACCTTTTCATGTGACTAGAAATAGTTTCAATTTCTTCATCTGAAAATTGTCTGTTCATATCTTTTGACCATTTATGCATTGGAGAATGGCTTGAATTCTTATATATTTGAGTCAATTCTCTATATATTTTAGAAATGAGGCCTTTATCAGAACCTTTGAATGTAAAAATGTTTTCCCAGTTTACTGCTACCCTTCTAATTTTATCTGCATTCATTTTGTTTGTACAAAAACTTTTTAACTTGATATAGTCAAACTTATCTATTTTGTGATTAATGATGATCTTTAGTTCTTCTTTGGTCACAAATTCCTTCCCCCTCCACAGGTCTGAGAGGTAAACCATCCTACATTGTTCTAATATGTTCATAATATCATTCTTTTTTTTTTTTTTTTGCTTTTTTGCTGAGGCAATTGGGGTGAAGTGACTTGCCCAGGGTCACACAGCTGTTACATGTCTGAGACCAGATTTGAACTCAGGTCCTCCTGACTTCAAGGCTGGTGCTCTATCCACTGCGCCACCTAGCTGCCCCCATAATATCATTCTTTATGCCTAGATCATGAATCCATTTTGACCTTATCTTGTTATGGTGTTAGGTGTGGGTTAGTGCCTAATTTCTTCCATACTAGTTTCCAATTATCCCAGCAGTTTTTGTCAAATAGTGAGTACTTATCCCAGAAGCTGGGGTCTTTGGGTTTATCAAACACTAGATTACTATTGTCATTAAGTATTTTGTCCTGTGGACCTAACCTATTCCACTGATCCACTACTCTATTTCTTAGCCAGTTCCAAATGGTTTTGGTGACCACTGCTTTATAATATAGTTTTAGATCTGGTACAGCTAGGCAACCCTCATTTGCATTTTTTTTCATTAATTCCCTTGAAATTCTTGACCTTTTGTTTTTCTTTTTGATGTTCCAAATCATAGTTTGGAGTCAGATAACTTTTTGTAGATTTTTAAAAAAAATAGTTCCTATAATGAAAGATACAAACAGGATTTTATCATTGTGGCTTTAACCATACATTGAAGGAAGTAATTCTTTATTACACTAACAAAAACTCAGCTTCTTTAGTAAATAAGTAGTTGATACTATGAGATGTTGTTTTTAACCAATATGGTTCAGAAATGGTTAACTTTTTCTTTTTTTTATTATTACTCTTTAGTACTGATGACTTAACAGTGTAAAATTTGGAAACAAGTAAGTTATGATTTAGTTTCTTAAATTTTTTTTTGTTTTTGTGCTAGTGATTTTTCATACCCAAACTTCAGTACACCTGCCACCAATGGGCTGTCTTCTGGAGTAGGTGGTGGTGGCAAGATGCGACGGGAAAGAACCCGCTTTGTGTCTAAACTTCCTGATGATGAAGAGGTGGGATGTCTCTCTTGCTCTCTTTCTTTTCTCCCCCTCTTTCCCTCGCTTTATCCCTCCCCTCTTGTTCATCTTTTTCTCTCAACCCCTTCACTCCCTTTCTCTCAATCTTTGGGAAAAGTGAAACATTTAATTATGTTACATATCTGTTTTTGCATTTTAGGGAAGTACTTTTAATCTATATGAAATTTAAACTATTCCTAATTAAATATTTTTCATGAGGATGAAATTTTTTGATAATCTGGGCAAAGAAGTATATGAATGGCAAAAGATGTGTTGGTGGGTTTTTTGTTTTGTTTTTTTTTTTTATTCTTAAGCAATTGGGGTTAATTGATTGCCCAGGGTCACATAACCAGAAAGTATTGTCTGAGACCAGGTTTGAACTTAGGTCTACCACCTAGCTGCCTTCCAAAAGATGATTTTAATGCAATGCTGTCACTATAGGAGGACTCTTAGAGCTACCCTTGCTATCTGACTTCTGACTTCACCATTCCACTGAAACTACTGTCTTGAAAGTTAGTTGTGATCTTTTATACTGTCTTTTCTCATTCCTTCTCCTTTTCAACCTCTCTGTAGCTTTTTTTTTTTTTTTTTTTTTTGAGGCAATTGGACTTAAGTGACTTGTTAAATGTCTGAGACCAGATTTGAACTTGGATCTTCCTGACTTCAGGGCTTGTGCTCTAACCATTGCACCACCTAGCTGCCCTGATATTAATTTTTTTTTTAATTTTATTTTATTTGCATAACATATGTGTGGGTAATTCTTCAACAATAACCCTTACATAGCTTTCCGTTACAAATTTTTCCCCCCAACTCCCCACCCCTCCCCTAGATGGCAGGATATCCACTACCTGTTAATTATGTTAAAATATTGGCAAATCGAATATATGTATACATATTTCCAAACTTATCTTTGTTGTGCAAGAAAAATCTTATCTACACAAACAATATATCAGATAAAGGAAACACAATGTAAGCAAACATCAATCAAGGAGTATGAGAATGTTATGTTGTGGTCCACATTTCGCATCCCTCTCTCTGGGTGTATATGGCTTTCTTCAGTGAACAATTGGAGGTGGTTTGAAACATTTCATTGTTGAAGAGAGCCATGTCCACCTGATGTTAATTTTAAGAAAAATTTTGAGTTCCAAATTTTCTTCCTCCCACTTACTCTCTCCCATCCATTGAAAAACCAGACATATGATACCCTTATATATGAAAAATGCATTTCCATATTAACCAAATTTATCCCTATCTCTCCCCCACCCTGTTCCCCCCAAAAACCTATCAATCTTACCATAAAAAGCAAGAAATATAAAGAAAGTGAAAAAGGAAATGTTTAATCTGTGCTCATTTCATCAGTTTGTTCTCTGGAGATAGCTACATTTTTCAACATGGGTCTTTGGAATTGTTGTTTTGACTAGAGTGGTTAATTAAGTCTTTTTACAGTTGATCATTATTACCATATTGCTGTTACTGTGAACATTGGTCTCCTCGTTCTGCTCACTTCATATAAATCTTTGTAAAGGTTTTTCTGAAACCACCCTGTTGATTTCTTAAAACATAATAGTATTGGGACAGCTAGGTGGCACAGTGGATAGAGCCCCAGTGCTGAAGTCAGGAGGACCTGAGTTCAAAATCTGTTCTCAGACACTTCTTAGCTGTGTGACCTTGGGCAAGTCACTTAACCCCAATTGCCTTAGCGCTTCCCCCCCCCCCCCAAAAAAAAAAAAAGTATTTAATCATAATCATGTACCAGGTCTTTGACTGTGTATCACTTAAAGAATTTTTTTTTCTGCTAAATTTTGCTCAATTTTCTTTTCTTTTTGTTTTTTTTTAAGAAGATATTTGAGAAATGATACCCTTATCAGAGAAACCTGCTATAATCCCACCCTTACTCTCCCCTCCCTCCAACCCATTGCTGCTACTTTCTAATTTTGGCTACATTGGTTTTGTTTGTGCAAAGGTAATTTTATATAATCATAATTATCCATTTTACTTATAGTCATTTTTTATCTTTTGTTTGGTCCTTTTTTGCAGCCTTTGACAGTTTGATCACCAATTTTCATATCTCCAACTGCTTTTTAGATAGCTCCAACTGTATGTCCAATAGGTACCTTAAATTCAACATGTCTAAAACTAAACTCATTATCTTTCCTCCTAAACCTTTTCCCTTCCTTCCTTCTGTGTCTGTATAGGTCAGTACCACCCTCATAGTTATCTTAGGCTGACAATTTAGGCTTCAACCTTGACTTTACTCTCTTGTTCTCTTGCTCCTCCCTCCTCCTGTTCTGTTCTCCTGCTCCTCTCTCCTCCTGCCCCCTACCCCACCCCCCCAAATTCCTTTTGTATCCATTCTGTTGCCAAGGCCTGTGAGTTATACCTTTGCAACATCTCTGGAATATGTCCCCTTGTCTCCTCTAACCCTGCCATCACTATAGTGCAATACCTTAGCATGTCAGACTTCTTGAAGGCAATGACTTGAATTTTTTTGGATCCCCAATACTTAATATAGTGCCTAGCACATAGTAGGTATTTGATTACTGTTTATTGTCTTCCTGACATGACAGCCCTTCAGATATTTGAAGACAGCTATAATGTTTTTCTTCAGCCATAGAGTGCCAGAACTATAATTAATCTTCTAACTTATTAAAGATTTATATAACTAATAAATGTAAAACTAACATGTCTTAGAACTGCAAGTCCAGTGCCTTTTCTTTTCTTTTTTTTTTTTTTTTAAAACCTACACCATGATCCTTCCAGTTGCTTCTTGTTTTGAGTATCCATGCTGTTCTGGTTGTCATTATCTGTGGGTGTGGCCTTGGTTTTAGGTATTCCTCTTAGAAACTTCCAGCATAACTTAAAAATACTTTTTTGGTTGTCCTTAGCAGTCATCACAAGCCTTAGTTCATCTTGGTCCTTAAGTTTCACATTCTTATAAGATCAAGGTGCTTTGTAGCATCATCAGTTGTTTAACCTTGCTTCCACCTTCTGTATGTACCTTTTGAAAATGTGAGTTAATTGACAAGTTGCCAATATAAATATCAGACTCTTAAAATAGCTTTTGCTTTTTTTTTTCTAATGTAGTATAGATGACAGAGACATCACTGACTCCAAAATCAGTATTCTAGTTCCCACCTCTAATAATTGCTAGCTGTGTGAACACACCCAAATCTCTTAACCTAAAATTCACTATCCATTTGTAAAATGGGAATAATATATATAGAGCTTACCTTATGTTACTTGTCATGGGATTTAAATGAGATAATGCATTTTAAAAGACCTTTTGAAAATTTTAAAGTGCTGTATCAATGCTGGTTGTTTTCCCTAATTTTGAAATTTGTCATCAGAAGATAGCCTCAATCTTTTTTTAATGAACACTTTTTTTTCAAAACGAAATTTTAAAAATTCTGTTGTGAATAGAAGATTGTGCCTTATAGGTTTCTTTATTACAGACTAAGACAGAGGGTTGTTTTTCTCTTGAAGTTCCTCTCATTTTTGGTAACACTTGAAAATTGTCTTTTACTCCTGATTCACCCACTTAATAACTGTTCTCTTGAATAAGGTAGATAATCTTTTAAAGCTGTTTCCTCATGTATAAAATGGATATATTTGCTCAACTTCTCATAAGGTGGTAGTAAAGATTATATTTAAAATCTATCTTGTTTTGCAAAATACTATCTAAATATGAGTTACTTTAAAATATTCTCCTAAATTTCATTTTAGGAACTTTTCCATATATTCATCCTATTTTACATTTAATGTAAAGAAAAGTATAGTCTTACTATAAAACATAATTAATTATGTATCATTTTAGGAAGTAGAGGCACCAGTACTACCAAAAATACCCCTGCCAATTACTACTACTGCATTGCCTGTCTTCAGTTTTTGCTCTTCTTTGAGTACCTCTTCCTATCTATCACCCATCAGTGCTACACAGTCATTGTCAAATAAGGTAAATTAAAAGACTTTATTTCATAAGGCTTTGCTTTGTTGTAGGATAAATGGAAACTGATTTTCATTTTTAGGCTATTGTTACATGAAGGTAAAGGGGTTGGGAACATGGAACTTTTTTTTTTAATGCTTTTTTTTTTTTTTTTTTAATGGTATGTAAACTGGCAATTTCTGCCAAGAGAATGGGTATGGCCATTCATTGTCTCATTTGAAGATCATCAGATTTAGCTTCAAGGTGTTGAGTTTTTCAGCTACAATAATAATTGTGATCCATTTTATTAAAAGTACTCCTGATGAAATAAAGTTTCCTTGAATTGACAAGATATAAAGCAATATGATTGGGAGCCCTAAAAATGTGAAAGAAATTGTTATGTGATTAACTTTACAAATTCTTAATTCTTTAAGTTGCGTAATTATTTTTTTATATGCCTCTTATACTTTGGAAAACTAGGTACAAGCAGCCTCTCCAAATAATGCTGGCAGTCCTGTGTTCAGATTTTCATCTCCAATTGTAAAATCTACTGAGGCAGACATACTACCTCCTACATCTGTGAGTATAATTATTGTATGATCAGTCACAGAAATTCAAAGAGGTATATATGTAATCATTTTTTTGAAATATCCCACCTACAATGTGTTTTTCTAGGTTTCATATTTTGTTAAAGCTAGATATAATATTTCTCTGCAGATTGGATTTACATTTAGTGTGCCTGTTATGAAATCATCAGAAATTCCTGCCTCCAGTAATATTTCAGAATCAACAATAAGTAGTTCAGGTAAGAAAAAAAAAAACAGATACATGAAATTATGAATACATTCATATCTTGTATCAATTACATATCTTTTTTTTTCTGACTTTCCAAATATCTTAGAGTATCCTGACAGGATATTGGTTCCATTAATAGTATTCTTTTTTTTTTTTTCCCCAGCTCTGGTCTCAATCAAAATATTTATATAAAACCTTTATTGTTGTTTGGAGGTGACCTTGAGTTTTCATTGGCTTTAATACAGTCTAAAATCTGGCAAGATCTGCCAAACTAGAAAGGTATTTTTTAAAAATGGGTCAGGTGATAGAGATGTTGTAGTCCAAGGCAGGACCAGCTTAGCCAAGTTTGAAGAGACTTACTAGCATTTTGGCTGTAGAGTAATGAATTATTTCAGTAAAAGCAATTTATCTCATAAACTACATTGAGCTTTGTGAGCCATGTCAGTGAAGGAGAGGGAATAAGCATAATGAAAAAACTACAGCAAGATTTTTATTTTATTGGAGTTTCCTCTTTGTGGTGAGAATCTTTACCTTTGAAGATAATCTTGGTATTAAAAGTATAATGAAATACCTTATTTATATTTCTGTATTTTATTAGATGTGTCGTATCATGGGATTGGATCATTTTGTAAATAAGGAACTTATTACTTATTAACTTATTAAGTTAAGGGAAATTAAATGACTTGCCTAAAGTCACAGATTTGGAAAAGAGTTTCTAACACCGATGATCTGACTCTAGATAACAGTATTTTTCTTTTCTATCTTAATAGTAACTACTTGATATTAATAAATCTATTAGTATAGACAACAACCTATATATACCTTCATATGTTGATTAATTAGTTGTCTCTCAAGCTCTATGCTGAGTGCTGGGGCTTTAAAGAAAGACAAAAACAGTCCTTTCCATCTAGGTTTTCATTGTCTAGTGGGTGAAAACAACTTGCAAATTCCAATGCACTTAAAAGATACATAAAGTGTAAACAGAAGACAGTGTCAGAGGAAAAGCAGTTAAAATTGAGAAAATTGTGCATGTGTGAAATTTGAGTTGAATTTTAAAGTAAATCAGACATTTCACTTAAACAAACAGTACATGTGTTAGCATCCTTAGAAATGCAGGATACCCCGTATATAGGTCAACTACTCCCATATCCTTAAATACTGTTAGACTTAGTTTCTTATATTGTGAAGATTTACATAAGACCACAGCAGTTAGAACTTCTAGAAAAAAATTATCATTTCTAAAGTTAGATGACAACAAACACCTAACTTTGGTTTCAGTAATCCTCAAATCACTAGCTATACAATTATCAGATTTTAGAATTGGTAACCAAAAGAATTTGTTTTTCTGACCATTGGCAAAATCTCATGTTAGTATAATGATATTTTGTAATGTTGCTTTAAGTGTACCACCATTTGGGACTTAAAGAGTTTGTTTTTTAAGTTATAATGAAGATTATTCTCATAATATTTGTTGCATTAGTATCTAACTTATATATGATATAGTTGCCACACTTACAGTTATTTCTCTGAAGAATCATCAGTTTTTACCTACTATATGGTTATGTAAAGTGGATTGTGCTATATTTCACTGATGCATATAGCATTTTAAATTTCATAGTTAAGATCTTATTAAACCTACATGGATTACCAAATCATGTCTGTACATAAGGGAAAATATTTTAGAATATTTTCTTTTTGAAGACTGCTTAAATCTTATTACTTTATAGATGATCAAGTCATGGGTCAAAAGAGCTATATTGCATCATAATTGGGAAAATCTCATTCTTTGGAATCCTTTCTGAATGATATCTATACATTGTCCCATTTTCACTGTCAGGGTTTCTTTTTGTTTTTTGACTGAGAAGTGCATTAAGATATGTGGAAATAGATGAAGATCAGCTAGGATGGCAAAATAGGAGAAGGCAGTTTAGCTCAGTTTCCATAACCACTACATGATTACCCTCGGCCATCCTACAGCTCTGTTGATCCTTTTCATATCCCTGAAAGGATGGTAGGACTCAGCCCCCAGGAAAAAGGATCTCTTAGTCATCAGATTGTGCAGAGAAAGGGAAATGAACTCAGGAGAAGGGGGGTGATCTCAGATTAGATCACCAAGGTGAGAAATGAGTATGTTTTGTAGTTACTTCAGTCCACCAGAATGAGTAAACAGGCAAAGAAACAGAAAAAAGATAAGCAAAGGTAAGCAAAGCCTTAGTTTATGTTGCCTATAATGATAATTAGAATTCCTTGAAAAATTATTCAAGTTTTCTTCTAATATTTAAAAATATCAGCAACAAAATGAGAGGCCTCAAAGAATAAAAAGTTAGCAAACATATGGAGGAAAGACTTGGGAAGAGAATAGCTTAGCCCAGGAGGTAGAAAAATTAACATAAGACAGACACCCTGAAAATCAGAATGGACCAACAAAAGTAATGACTTCATGAGAAATATTCAAAAAAGAAAAATATATTGGTATTTCAAGATAATCATGAAAGAGAACTGCTTACACACATCAGAACAAAAAGACAGTGAAAACAGAAAGAATTCATTAGTCACCCTTCTTAAGAAAGTCCAAAAATGAATGGAACATTGTAATAAAAATTCAGACCTTCCAGGTCAAAGAAAAAGTAAACAGCCAGATAGAAAGAATTAAGAGTACTGACAAACCTCTGGGGGGGTGACACAGGACTTAGCAAATACTATGGAACAGAGAGCATGGAAGTTGATATGACAATAAAAGCGTTCCATTAAGGGTAACAGCATAATCCTGCAGAGTAACCTAGGGTACCTTTAATGAAACAGAAACACCTGAGCATTACTGTAATTACCAGAGATTAATAACAAATGAGAATTACAAGAGAATTCAAATTCAAGAGAAACATTAAAAAGATGAATTACAAGTGAGCAATTAGAAGGAACAATGTTTTCTTCAGGTCCCTATATCATCAGGAGTCATAGAGGGAGATAATTGTGTTTTAGTGTTGAAAAAACAAAGAAAAAGAAAGATGGCAGAAGATGAGGAGGATGTTATTATTCTACATAATCTCTGTTTAAGTACAAGTTTATATGAATGTGAAAAGGTTGGCATCACTTATAATCATGGTTAGGATGAACTCACCCATAAAGCCAGAAGTATATTAGACTGCAGAATCTAATCTTGTTTCTAAACAGTAGAAACAAAGACTCAATTAAAATAATGGTTTGGAATAAAAAGTGATAACTTCCTTGAACTCCTAGGACAAAAGTAGTAATAATAATTTCAAAGAAGGCAACAACAAAAATTAATGATATAGACTAAATTAATTTAGATAATGTCATGCCAAACTACAAAAAATAATTACTTTGTAAAACTAGAAGAAAAAAATAATGAAATACATCTGGCTGAACAAATAGCTAAGAATATCAAGGAAACACTTTTTAAATGGGAAAGAGAACCTACTAGTACAAAATCTCAAACTGTACTACAAAGCAGTAATAGTTTTTGAAAAATTTGGTATGGGTTAATAAAGAGAAGTTGATCAATGAAACATAATAGATACACAATATATGGAAGCAAACAAACTCAATAGCCTAATATTTGATCAACCCAAAGACTGCAACTACTAGAGTAAAGGCCCCTCTCGACAAAAATCTATTGGAAAACTGGATGGAGGCTTGGCAGAAGTTAGGTGTGGTTGAACATCTTATACCATATTCCAAGATAAGTTTAAATATAAAAATAAAAGGTCACATCAAAAATTAGAGTACAGTGAAGAAATTGCTTTTCAGATATCTGGGAATGGATAAAGTGCTTATAACTGAATAAGAAATAGTAATGTATAGCACTGAAGATAAGAATTGATCATTTTGATTTTATAAAATTAAAGTCTCTAAGGTATAATTAGAAAAAAAAAATTTTTCCCTGCATTCTTCTCTTATAAAGGTCTCATTTCCAGGATATTTGAGTTGCTCATTCAAATTTCTGATAAAATCCATTCCCCAATTGAAAAAAATGGTTAAAGATATGCATAGACAGATTTCTACTCATACAAAATATTTTTTTCTAAATTAGAGAACTTTGATATTCCACACCACATCCATCATATGGCAGAGGTGACAAGAAAAGGAAAATGGGAGCTTACTCCGCTGCCGAAAAAGCTAAATATTGGTGGAGTTGGTGAAATAGCTTACCCGTTCTGAAAAATAATCTGGAACTCAGTCCCAAAAGTTAACTAATCTGTGCATTTTTTAACAAAGCAGTATTGCTATGTGGGCTTTTCCCACCAGCAGATAAGACTTTTGGAAAGATCCCATATCTATTTTTAAAAAAAACAAAGGGTTTTTTTTTATTTATAATAGCAAACATGGAAATTAACAAGGGTTTCCATCAATTAAGAAAGGATATTAGAAATGAAAAGAGAGATGGTTTCTAAGAGACCTACACAACCTTATTCATAACAGAGTGAAGTGAACAAGACTAGCAATTTTGCCATAACATGCATCACTATTATAAAAATGAACAATTCTGAATTACTTAAGAATTCTCATCAGTATAGGGAAGATCATAATGATTCCAGAAGACTGGTGATAATGAATGCTACTCACCTGGACTAATACCACAGAATGAAACAAACATTTTTAGACATGACCAGTGTGGAGGTTTATTTTTTCTGACTGCATTTGTTACAAGTGTTTTGTAATTTCCTCCTCAATATAGGATAATGTGGCATAGAGAAAAAAATGCTTGATTATTAAAAAGATAAGTCCCCATTCCCCCCCAAAAAGATTTTTGAATACTATTAATATTTCATCAAAATAAATATTGATTTTATTGTTTTCTTGAGTAAAGAAAATAATTTTTTATTTTCTTAATATAATGCAATTAATTCCATTATTTAAATTCTTTAAACATTACTCAGTACATCAGATAATTTGCTTTTTTTAGGAAAGTTGTATATGACAGTAAAAGTTGACTTTCTTTTCTTGAATTTACCACAGATACATTAAAAGGGAGGAGAGATTTCAAGTATGATTTTTATTCATTCATTGTTGAGCTGGTTGATAGTTTGTTCAGTTTAGTTGAAGATAAGAATTGCATCCCTTTTTTTTTCTAAAGAATATGCTTTATGAAACAATTTTAAATAAGTTTCTATAATATTATTGTCAAATAAGAATTCATTAGGGAACCAGGCTTAGGTTAACAACATACTTCACTTGGGCCTTTTAATTCCTTATCTACTATGCTTATCATTCTAGTAGTTGTGAGGAGATATATAATTGGGACATGTCAAAAGTTGTAGGATTTTTTGAAAGTTAAATTATTGAAGATTAGTTTTGAAGATCTGTTAAATATATTGGATTGTGTCTGTTATAAGTGTTTTAATTTTTCACTTGCATTTATTAATAATACATTTCAAATTACAGTTAAAGATTCCACCACTATAAATAGCACAAGCAATAAGGAGGAAAATGAAGATTATGAGGGCCCTTTCAGGCCTGCAAAAACCCTGAAAGAAGGGAGTGTACTGGATATTCTGAAAAGTCCTGGTAAGATAGTAATTAAGTAATTTTCTTAGAAAAATAACCTTATATTCAGATCTATATT
Source organism: Myrmecobius fasciatus (assembly GCA_023553655.1). NCBI lineage: Eukaryota > Metazoa > Chordata > Mammalia > Dasyuromorphia > Myrmecobiidae > Myrmecobius > Myrmecobius fasciatus. The sequence continues at coordinate 336,147 of JAJPUD010000212.1, read as the reverse complement.
AATACTATATTAATATTAATCACTGATCCTTTTCTACATCTTAAATTCTCCATTTAATAGATGATGTAGCTTAGACAGAGAAGTGTTTTTTTTTTGTTTTTAGTTTTAGTTTTTAAAGTCTATCCCTGGAATTAAAGAAAGCAGTAACAAAACTAAATCTTGGAAAATAGGAAATAATTGGGGGAGGGGGAATTTGTATAGAGCATGGTTTACTTGAGATAGAATAGAAAGGGGGTAGAGAAAAGTATAAGGCCCTAGGTTATGAAGGGTTTTGAATTTTAAACAAAAGGATTTTGTATTTGAGGGCCAATGGAGTTTATTTTATATTGAAAAGGGTGGTGTCATAGTGTTGATTGCATCAAGCGTGGGATCTTATAGAGCTTCCTGGAAAGAAATTTACAAGCCTTAAAGGTATTTGACCTGACTATTCCCTAAGAAAGAACCATGTTGATAAAAAGAATGTTACCTAGATTATAACATGAATGTGAATAGACAATATAAAAAGCTCTGCCATTAGTGTGTATATCTACGATTGGATATTAATTGGCTTAGTATTCTTAAATTTGCCCTAGAAATGGGGTTAGCAAACTGTGGTTCTAAAATATTTTTATTGTCTCTTTATTTTGGGGGGGTAAGGCTGGGGATGGGGGTGGTCTACATAACTAGTAAGTTTTAAGTATCTGAGGCCATTTGAACTCAGACCATTCTGACTTCAGAGTTGTCACTTTATCCACTTCACCATCTCGCTGTCCCCTCCTCTTCTCCTCAATATGTCTTTAAATACTTTTTTTTTTTTTTTTGGTATTTTAAATTGCAAACACCACTCTTAGCTTGCAAGTTAGGGGGGGGGGGAACACAGGCAGTAGTATAAGCCTTCTGACAGTCTGACTTTTCTACTCTAGAGTTAGATCTTAACTTGTTGTATATGAAAGTACAGTTCAGCAAGGAAAAACAAAACTACATCATGATGGTTTAGTATAAGAAATCTTTCTATTGGTTGCTGTGATTGCCCCCTACTTCAGGAAGAGTAATATTGTCATGTCTAAGTAATCATTCCTATATCAAGGTTTGGCTTAATACTTCAATTATTAATTTTTTTTTTTTGTTCCCTTCTCTCCCTTTCACCCTTATCCCTCCCAACTTCCCCACATAAATATTAGGTTTCACATCTCCAAAGACTGGTTCTCCTGCTTCTGTACAGCCTGCTACAACAAGCATAGAAGTTTATACCAGACCTGCGATAAGTACCTTTTCTTCTAGTGGACCAGGGTTTGGTGAAACTTTTAAAGCTGGAACTATGTGGCAATGTGATACATGTCTAGTGCAGAACAGAGTTACAGACAACAAATGTGTAGCCTGTCAAGTTGCTAAAGTGCCACCAAAAGACACTGCTAAACAAACTGGAATGATGACACCAAGTAACTCTGTACGATCAGCTCTTCCCACAGCAGGGACTTTAGGTTTTGGAGACAAATTTAAACCAGCAGTGGGAACTTGGGATTGTGATACCTGTTTAGTACAAAATAAATCTGAAGCTACAAAATGTGTGGCTTGCGAAACACCGAAACCTGGGACTGGAGTTAAGCAAACCTTGACATTGCCGGTGGTTTCAGAAAATGCAGTAACTGTGACTCCTTCATCTTCCAGTTATACTCTCACTGATACCTTGGGATTTGGAGATAAATTCAAAAAACCCAAGGATTCTTGGGAATGTTTAGTGTGCTGTGTATTGAATAAAGGAGAAGACAGTAAATGTGTGGCCTGTATGTCTGAAAAACCAGGTAAGTTTATCATCTAGGGCAGTTAATAAGATTGCATTTCTCCACCTCACCAATAAGGACAGTGTCATTCAGGATTTTAAGATGTTCAATTTTCTTTTTACTTATGCTAATTTTCCTACCACTTCAAGTAAGTAATATCCCAATGGACTAGTAATGGTATTTGGAGTTAATTGTACCAAAAAATCTCATTCTTGCAGAAAATTTTTTTCCAGGAGAATTTTGATTTCCTCTATTTCTTTTAAGCATTTCTGTATACAATCTGCTTAGTTAGAAAAGAGAAAGAAGAATGGTTCTTTTGTAGGCTTCTTTGCAATGGTGGGTTTTTTTTTGTTTGTTTGTTTTAGATTGTCTGATACAGATTCTCATGAGATTTAATACAAATTAATAGTTCTTTTTCTTAATAATGCTCCTACAGTGAGATAAGCAGTACTACAGTGACATGGTATCTACCCCATCAGCTAGTTTGCTTCAAGCTTTCCCCTTATTCATACAGACAAAAAAAGAAAAGCTGAACTTGACTAGTGATCTTTTAGGGAAAGATAGATTTTATCCATTTACACATTTTTTAATGTTTTTGCTTTACTTTTAGTGGGCATAAGTATTTTAAGCATCAGGAAAGGGGTGTGTGGGTGGGTAGGTTTCAACTAATCTCCCTAAATCACTAAAACTTGAGCATTTCAGAAAAATCTAGTTCAGTGCAAGCTATTTTCAGATCAGCATTGATAAAAGAATTTTTAGAAGAAGAATTGACTCAGTAAATCAGATATCCATTATATAGTTTTTATAATGCTGTTTAGTCACTTTTATATATATCATTTCAGATGACATTCAAGATTAATTAAGCTGTCCTGTGGGATTGAGTCATTTTTTGTACTTACTGTGTTCTAGATCTATGGATACAAAGAAATAAACTAACCCCTGTTCTTAAGGAGGTTATGTTTTATTAGGAACAGCATGTGCAAAATAACAATAGCGGCAAAATAATTGCTGTCAGAGTAAATGTGTTGATAGGGAAGTATATCAGTTTAAACTTCTTGTGGGGGCTGAGATCTGAGAATGTAGGAATTCCATAAGACAGGTGAAAAGGAAGTATAATCATAAATTTTGGACTACCAGTATAAAGGTATGGAGATAGGAAATTGAATATTTGGGGAACAATAAGCAGACCAGTATTCCTGACATGTAATACTACATAAAGGAAAATAATATGCAATAAACTTAGAAAGATAGACTACCAATTGTGAATGAAGGCCCTTAAATGCAAAATAGAAGAATTTGGTGTAGTAGAAAAAGTGAAGTTTTTTTAAGACAGTATTTTTGAGTCAGATCTTTTAAGATTAGATTTGTGCTTTAAGATTGTCTCTTTGCCACTGTATGAAAGTTGGATGCTTAGACCAAAGCATTGCGGTAATTCAAACGAGATAATAAAGACCTAGATTACCATGGTGACCACATGAATGGGAAAAAACAGATATGAGACATACACGAGGAGTGAGAAATGGAAAAGTCAAGAATAAATCTTAAGGTTTTGGGATTAGAATAATAGTGGTACTTTGAAGAGAAATAGTGAGGTCAAGAAGTAAGAATTTGGAGGGGAAAATAGCTCTATTTTAGACATATACTGTGTACACATATACATAGTATGTAGACATGTACTGTTTGAATGGTCACTATCACTAGTGTGATAGGTTTATTTTCTAGGAATGAAAACACATGACAAAAGAATATAAAAAGGGCCTGGAATTCTATAAATTGTTGGGGGGAAAAAATGAGTTTCTTTCCTACATTTACCATTTTCTCCCATAAAGCATGCTGAAAGCCACATCAGTCTTCATTTTTCTGTTCCCTCTCTATTCCACTACTCACTTTCCATTTCCAGTATATCACTGCTGAAAAGAATTCATAATTGGCCTTTTTGTCTTGCCCTCACTGTAAATGTATCATTCTTTTGCACTATCAGAAAAATGCTTAGAGCAGCAGTTTTTCAGGGTTTTTTTTTATTCTAAATTTAATATTAAATGCCAACAAAAACTTCTTGTGTACCAAGTAGAAAGAGAAAAATATACTTGAAAATACAATTTCACTTATGTAAACTTTTTTTAAAAGTCTGTGACTTATTCAACATATTAGTTTGAATGATTCACCCACTTATTTTTCTTCTGAATTTTCATCAGTCTTCTTTGTGCATGTTTTTTTTTAAATTCTTTTGGGTGGTAGGGAGAGATCAAGGGGAATGATCCTATAGCTAGTTCCCCTATTGCTCCCAAATCATTTTCCTCAAGAAATACAAAAAGAAAAATAATCCTTGTAATAAGTAAGCATAATCAAGAACAAATGTATATATTTGCCAAGTCAAAAAATGTCAGGAAGTAGGCAACATACTTCCTTATCAGTTCTTTGGCTCATGGTTAATTGTTGCAGTGATCAGAGTTTTTAAGCCTTTTAAAGTTGCTTTCCTTTCATTGTTGTTACTGCAAAGATGTTCATCTGGTTCTGCTCATTTTCACTTTCCAGGTTTTTCTGAAACCATTGCTTTTTTCATTTTTCCATTACAGTTATATACTATATAATATGGTCAGCCATTCCTTGGTTGATAAGTCACCCTCTTTATTTGCAATCTTGGTTATGACAGAATGTTGCTGTAAATATTTTTTAGCATGTATCTTTTTTCCTCTTTGATCTCTTTGCTGTATGGGGCTAGTAGTGGTATCACTAGATTATATTGTCTACACAGTTTAATGACTTGGGGCATAGTTCCAAATTGCTTTCTCGGCCAGTGGTCCAGCTGGACTATTTCACAGTTCCAGCAGTGTATTCCATGTCCTTATTTTTTTTTGTCCTTCCTCTAAAAATAGCCATTTTTCTTTTTTTCACATCTTTACTAATCTGAAAGAATCTGAGTGGTTTATATTAGCATTTCTCTTATTGATGATTTATAGTATTTGCTATAGCTGTTAGCAGTTTAGAATTTTTCCTTTGCAAATTGCCTTTTTGCCATTGATCTGTTTGGAAATGGCATTCTTACATATTAATAGGTTCCTTATTTCTCTAATATCAGAATTTTATCAGAGTAGCTTGCTGCATTCAATTTTTAGGGACAGTCAATCTTAAAAAGTAACATTTTGTATCAGATTATAATATTTATAGTCAAAGATGCTCAGAGTTTACAAGATTTATTGGAGTAGGAGAAATAGTTACCACTTTAGTAATTACCATTTACATTTTATTTGAATTATTTTATGATGTCTATATACATGCATATGTAGATAATTTTGATTAAAATATCTAGTTTCTTTTTAGCCATTTGAAGTACATCACTAAACGCTTATATTTTCTCATTTAGAAAGACAATGCAATTTGTAAGTTCATATATAAATGGCAATAAACTAAGTCCTAAACTTTTATAAATCTGACATCTTAATGTTTAAATGTGTACTGTTAAGTGACATACCCAGGGTCACACAGCTAGGAAGTGTTAAATATCTGAGACCACATTTGAACTCAGGTCCTCCTGACTTCAGGGCTAGTGCTCTATCCATTGCGCCACTTAGCTGCCCCTATAATTCAGACTTTTTCAAGAGGTCAAACCATTTAGAAAAGTTTTCTTGTGTTTGTAAGTACTAACTTTTAAATTTCATTTGAAAATATTGCTTATAACTTCTGTTTTAAACAGAACACATGTCCAGCCAGTTTCTATTGTTTTATAGTAAATTAGATACCATTTCATGAAAATTAGTTAATAGAAATCAAAATGTGTTTGAGTTATTATTCTTAAAATTACCATTGAGTTTTGGTTATGTTTTTAGGTATGTGTTTAAAAAAAACTGTCATATTTTGATTTTCTATTAAAATTTTAATTCTTTTTAGATGTGATTTAACAGGACTAAAGAAATAGTTTCTTAGCAGGTAATTGGTTCAATTACTTTAAATAACAAATGTCAGGCCTAGCTTAGTGCATCTTAATTCTTCCTTATCCCTATTGAGAATTGGTCGATCAGCAAGCATTTATTAAATGCCCACTATATGTTAAGGCCTGGAGAATACAAAGACAAATAAATTAGTCCTTGCTTTCTCAGGAAGCTTGTATTTTATCAGGGAAAACATATACATATGCAAATACATTTAGAGTAAATGTGTTAATTTTTGGGAGAGAGTGTACTAGTGGGGTTTAGTAAGAAAATTAAGAACAGTTTCAAGTAAAAAGTAACAAATAAGCGTTCTTGAAGGAAATAGGACGTTTACTAGATGAAGGTGAAGAAAGAATGCTTTCTAGGCTTGGGATAATACAAGCACTGCAAAAGCACAGAAATGGGTAATAGAGCTGTGTGCAGAAACAGGTGATAGAACTGTGTGTGAAGAACAAACATCAGAAAGGCCAGTTTAGCTGGACTATAATACATAGAAAAAGGAATAATGTATAATAAGATTTGAATGGTAAGTTGGGACTAGGTTATGGGGGACTTTAAAAATCAAACTGGAATTTATATTTTATCTAAAACCCAATAAGAAGCCACTGACGTTTTTTGAGTGGTGAAGCAACATGGTTAGAACTGTACTTCAAGAAAATTACTTTAGCATCTGAATGGAAATGACTCCCATTGAATGCCATCTCATCAGTAAATGTTGCCTCAGTAGTCTTTATATTTAACAGATTTGTTCCCACTAAGTAAAAGCAAAGAAAGGTTGAACATGAGCTAAATTTCATTCTTTGTGAGATCTGCATGTATGTAATAAAGGAACCTAATACTTTCTTTTTTCCCGTTTCCTTTTAGGAGGAGGTTCAGTGCCTGTGCCATGTAGTAATACAACTTCTGTTTCCATGCCTTCTGGAGGATTTCTAGGATTGGATAAATTCAAGAAACCTGAGGGAAGTTGGGACTGCGAAATGTGCTTGGTACAGAACAAAGCAGATGACACAAAGTGTGTAGCATGTGAAAATGCAAAGCCAGGCACAAAATCAGAATTTATAGGTAAGTAGTCAAGATGTTGCCATCCCTCCGGAACTATCCCCACTACTAACCTCCAGGGCTGATTTTACAACTTATTTACACTTTTAAGTACTATGTCATCAAGTGACCATTGGAATTATTGGTTTAAATCTGTTTCTTGAAAATTTATGCAGTCAGCTTAGATCATGTTGTCATCAGAATTTGTGTGTTTTGAGCTGGAAAGATGATTCTATTATTTCCAGCAGAGTACAATAGAAGTTGCACATTCTGACAATTAGAAATTCAGTTGGGCTGGTTTTTTATAATTTAAAAATATGTGTATTCTGATAAAGGCTAACCCCTCATTTAGAATTTGTTAAATGACTGGGGCCTGAAGAACATTTATTAATATGTTAAGATAAGAGCAATCTGTCCTTAGCCTGCACTATTTATTTAACAGTTTAATTTATGATGCAATTGAAGGCAGGGAATGCATATTTATAAAATTTGCAGAAAATATAATGCTAAAATGAGATAATACATGGGTAGATGACAAATTTAAAATGGGAAAATAATACCTATGTTTAAAAAATCAACTTCATGGATTTAAGTTGGAGGAGAGGACATGGCTCTATAATGGTTTGAAAAAGAGCTAATTTTTGTGTCATTCTATAAAGGTTATTTAATGCTTTATATGTCATCTAATTTGTTTTACAATAATTCTGTAAGAGAGATATTATGAACATTATGTCTGTCTTCAGAGAGTAAAGTCAGGAGGTAGGAGTTCTGAATTCAGATCTCAAGACTATATGTCTAGGAATATGTTTATGTTCCTATATGTTTAGGACTTTGTTTATATTGTAATACATAGTAAATATAGTAATATAGTAAACTATATGTTTAGGAATACTACATTGCCTCTCTGGGGTTTTAGTAGACTATCTGCTCACAAGTTATCACTGCAATAAGACAGCAGCCAGAAAGAAAAAGCTTCTGTGATCTTGAGCTATGTTTTTTCAAGCATCAGGTCTAGAATTTGGGTGATGATAGTTTCATCTTATTCTTTCAAATACCATCTGGATAATTGTGTTTCCTGCTGCGTGTCATGATTTGGATAGAATATTGATATTTTAGAGACCCTTATTAAAGAAGAAAAAGCTACAATTGTAATCCAGAAAAGAAGGGGAGAAGGAAAACTTATTTTTTTTTAACTTATTTAGAACCTTCAGTTAATCATTCACATCTATGTAGGGACTTTAGACTTTGAAGTATTTAAATATTTGAACTGCACAACAACCTTTCAATGCTCTTATTGCCACTTTTTATAGGTGAGGGAATAGGTTAAGAGATGTTGTGATTGCCCAGGATAACATAGCTAGTAAATATCTAAAGTATGATTTGAATCCAAAGCTTCTTGACTTAACAGCCCGTAAGTCTCTCCATTATGTCATACTTGGTTAAGTTTGGAATAAAGTAAACCTTACTTAGTCACAGTATGGTATATTGCAAGACGGCTAAGTGGCATAGTAGATAGCAGACCTAGAGTCATGAAGACTCATCTTCCTGAGTTCAAATCTGGCCTTAGACACTTGTCTAGGTATGTGACCCTGGACAAGGCACTCAACCTTGTTTTATCTGTTTCCTCATCTGTAAAATGAGTTGGCAGGGGAAATAGCAAACCATTCCAACATCTTGGCCAAGAAAACCCCAAATTGGGGTCATAAAGAGTCAAGCACAATTGAAATAACTAAACAACAATGAAAAGTATGTTGTATTGCATCCTCTCCTTCTCTGTATTATATAATACAGTATGATATTGCTGAGGAATTCTTTTGCAGAGAAAGAAAAACTGGTTTATATGTTGGTAAGCTCGTATAGGATTATCCACAAATACCTTGATGCCTTAAATTTTAAGCTGAGTAACTAGAGATTTAATCTGTTTTGTTTTTGTTTTTGTTTTCCCCAAAAGAACAAGCATAATCTCTGTTCACTTAACTGTTAGAATAATTCCCATATTGCTTTCTGAATTTCCAAGATGCTGTGCTTTTTTTGTATGTTATGACATGAGTGACTTCATATTTGATGTTGATCAACTTAGATCACTGATTTGGGACACTTGCGCATTATAGCTTACAAAACAAACTACAGTTATAAATGTTTTTATTCTTTTGATACTTTGAGAAGAGTTGCTTTTAATTCTGCATGATCAATATTTCTATTTTGTTTGTTCTTGAAGGTTTTGGCACCCCTTCTTCATCTTTAGACTGTGGAGCCCCGTCCTTCAAATTTGGTATTCCAGCATCCATTTCTGAGTCTTCTCAGATGGTAGCAAGCACAGGAAGTTTTAAATTTGGTGAACAAGGGGGCTTCAAATTAGGCATGTCATCAGATCCTGCATCTTCAAACCCCATGAGTGGGGGCTTTAAGTTTTCTAAACCTGTAGGAGATTTCAAGTTTGGAGTTTCATCTTCTGACTCTAAATCAGAAGAGAGTAAAAAAGACAGTAAGAATGATAACAATTTTAACTTTGGAGTTCCTTCTTGCATAAGTATGAGCAATTCATCTACTTCAGTGTCATTTCAGTTTGGGTCATCCAATCCTGGGCCACAAGAAAAGAAAGAAGAGCTTAAAACATCTACAACAGCAGGCTTCACATTTGGTACAAATGTTACTGCTGGTCTCACCTCTTCTGCTGCCACCGTCACCATGGCCCCCTCTGAGAATAAGGCTGGAATGGGTGGCTTCAGCTTTGGATCCACTGAAACCAAAAATATGGCAGTGACTCCTTTTGCATTTAAGAAGCCAGAGGAAAATAAGGAAGAAACTCCTGCAGCCAAGGGAGGAGGTTTCAGTTTTGGCAGTGTGGAATCAGCTTGTTTGCCATCTGCTTCAGTGTTTGTTATGGGAAGGACAGAGGAGAAACAACAAGAGCCTGTCACCTCTGCTACTTCTCTAGCATTTGGGAAGAAAGCTGACAGCGAGGAGCCAAAGTCTCAGCAGGTGTTTTCCTTTGGGAATTCTGAGCAAACCAAAGATGAAAGTACAGCAAAACGTGCATTTAGTTTTAACTTGACAAAACCAGTGGAGAATCAAACTGAGCAGTCAGCAAAGGTCCCTTTTGCTTTTGGGACTCAGACTAATACTACATCTGGTAAGTACATGTATTCTTATTGGCTTGATTGTCAAATCCAATAACTCTTAATTCAAAGATCTTAATAGACTGTTCAAAAATTATAATTTTATACTGTAAGAGTAAGCAACTCATTCCTGTCTTTTATTGACATAATTTATGGTTCTTTATTATCTGAACAAGGCACAAGTAATTAATACAAATTACGTTTATCAAAAATGGGATATTATCTACATAGTCTCTAAGTACAATGTTCCACAATTCCATGTACCTATTCATTTTCAACCCACCATACATTTTCTCTCTCCAACACACACACACACACACACACACACACACACACACACACA
>JAJPUD010000212.1:313391-325948 GCA_023553655.1 Myrmecobius fasciatus | reverse complement strand
AGAGCGGATGACATATGTATGTATTTCTATTAATAATTATATTTGCCCAGCCTGAGTAAAAGTTTGGTTAATATTTCCTATTTTATATAAGTGGTCATCATTGCTAATTAATCTTAGAATTGTCTTTGAGGGTAAGTATTTTTTTCCCTCCTTTTGTAATATCCACGTCTGCCATGCTGAACAAAGTGCCTGCTATATCTAGGTATTGTTCTAACTGGCAAAGATACAAATGCATCCTCCCTTTTCCCCCACCCCCAATAGTCCCTTACCTCGCCTTAATGAGCATAAAATTTAGTGGAAAAAGATGCTGGGGCATGGTAAAGTCAGTCAGAGAAAGTGCAGAGTAAGATAGCTAAATGAGAAATGAGATCTCAGCTAAGCTCCATTCTTAAATGGAGATTTGAAGTTCATGGCTCCATCCTCTAGTCAGAGAAGTAGAAACTAGTAATGAAGTAGTGGACTAGGACCAAGGCTAATGAGATTTTAGAGGGTGATAAGGTCATCCCAGTAATGAGTTTCTTGGGGGTATGATGGAAAAATCCCAAAGTCATGTAGCTATAAGTATTTGTTTAGTTGATTTTTAGAATTGTGACTTTGAAACTTCACTGAAAATCAGTTTTTGGACTTTAATAGATTTTTTCCCCCTGAGGCAGTTGGGGCTAAGTGACTTATCCAGGGTCACACAGCTAGGAAGTGTTAAGTGTCTGAGGTGGTTACATTTCAGCTCAGGTCCTCCTGAATTCAGGGTTGGTGCTCTATCCACTGCACCATCTAGGTGCCCTGTTTTAATGGATTCTTTTATTTTATTTTATTTTATTTTTTTTGCTTTTTGCTGAGGCAATTGGGGTTAAGTGACTTGCTCAGGGTCACACAGCTAGGAAGTGTCTGAGACCAGATTTGAACTCAGGTCCTCCTGACTTCAGGGCTGGTGCTCTAACCACTGCACTACCTAGCTGCCCCTGTTTTAATGGATTCTTAAAAGAGATTATGTTTATTACTTTTGAATATGAACAATATATATTTACATGAGTTGCTCTTAATTAGGAAACATCAACATTTTTATTATAGAGATTGAGACTAGTCAGAGTCACAAAGAAAGCACTCTCTTTTTTTGGAAAGCATAAGCCCATTGCTTATAGAGATAGATAAACACATTTTTAAATAGTGTTTTATTTTTCCAATGACATTGAAAGATAGTTTTTTCAGCATTCATTTTTGCAAGATTTTGAGTTCCAAATTTTTTCTCCCACCCTCCCTTACTTCCCCCTTTCCTAAGACAGCAAGAAATCTGATGAAAGTTTGCTGATTTATATATACATATATAGATAGCGAGAAATTTGTGATAGAAACCACTTAATATGAATCTTTGTCGATTTCAATAGCATCAGAATTAAATTTGTTGCTTTGTTGTAATATGCTTCTTTTATAATGCATTAAGCAACCACATACAGAATTAGAACAGATTTCAGTATAAGAAACTGGAAGTGAGAATGTGAACAGAGTCTGGGTAAAGAAAAGAGGATAGTTTTCAGTATGATTTAATTAAAGTAACTTATGCCTCCTTTGAGGGAGATAACAATAGTAAGATAATGATGGATTCAGAATTTGCATTGATTTGAAAATTGGCTCATCAGGCATTTTGATTAGATGACTTAAGGAAATAAGGAAATAGGTGTATTTTTTAGAAATGACATCATTGTTTAGTCCATAAAACAGTTCAATTTACTAAAAGTTCTTTTGAGGAAAAATTTACCATCCTTAACTCAGGCCTCTGAAGGTTAGCATGTTAGTTTATCTACTTAAAATTGTAAAGAAGAAAAATTAGCCTAGTTTAATTGGAGTTAATTCTGCTAGAGAAGATAATGTTTTGGATAGTCATATTGTTTTGGTATAGGAAAAGAAGGCATTTTCAAATTTTCCCCACTTCCTTCTTTTTGTTCTTAACAAATTAAGAAGTTTTTAAGTGCATTATTGGCACCAAATTATGTAATCATATGATTGAGTTTGGTAGCTAATGCATAAAAGTAAATCTTGCTTTAAGTTGCCTTCATAATGGGAAAATAACTTGAATATTTAAAGATGTAAAACCTCAAATAAATTAGAACTCTACACAAACATGTTAAGACTTGAATATTATTATTATTATTAACTCTGAATGGGGGAGAAAAGTATTAAAGAAAATTCCAGTTCTTTATTATAGCACCAGAAAAACATGAGTTGAAAATTGGTGCGTGAAAAATGATTAAGATGATGGACTGAAACCATAAAATAGTGAATTTTTGTAGTACTTGGAATTCTTAGTTCTTTTGTTGTTATTCAATCATTCATTCGTGTTTGTTTCTACATGATCCATGGACAGTGTACATAAGGTTTTCTGGAGCAAAGATAATAGAGTGGTTTGCCATTTTTTTTCCTGTGTATCCCCATTTTACAAATGAGGAACTGAAGCAATTAGAGGTTTAAGTGATTTGCTCAAGATCACATAGCTAATAAGTATCTGAAATTGGATTTGAACTCAGATATTCTTGACTCCAGGAATGGTGTTCTATGGTGTACCACATAGCTGCCCCTTGTCCTTTTGGGAAGATTTGTTGAATCCATACCTTCATAACTCCTAAAACCAGCTTTATTTGCACAGTATTTATAGCACCAGAGTAAGATAGTATCATCTTTACATAGTCAAAAACCTACTATACCGCAACATCAACTTGGCCTGAATTGGATGTTCTAGTATAGTTCTCTGTTTGAGTTTACCTGAAATGAAAGAACTCAGGAAAGTGAATAGAGATCATAAGAGAAACCTAATATTTAAATTATCTATAATAGACAAATGTAAAATTTTTACTCATGTAAGCACTGTGTACGTATGGTGATGTAGGTGAAAAACCAGTCCCAAACTCCAGAATTTAATATTGGTTGTACAAGGAAGAAGACTTAAGGATCACTAGGCACATTCAGGACCTTAAATATTTAAAAATTAAAGCTTTAGTTATAGGCCTGTTCCTTGAAATTTCCGGTAACATTGAAACACACAGACTTATTTTGTCATTATGTCACAGTGCCTGAGGACTTGGATTTTAAGAACTTTCCCTGATTTTGTTTTGCAGATCAAGGAGCAACGAAGACAGTTTTCAGTTTCTTGAGCAGTAGTTCCTCCAACTCAAATGCACCAACACCAACTACTTCTAGTGGTGGTGGTTTGTTTGGAGGTGTCACCTCTGCCTCCAGCCCACCTGTTGCTGCCTTTATGTTTGGACAGGCCAGCACTTCAGGGACCAGTTCTGCCTTTGGTAACCCCACAGAGTCCAGTACTTCTCAGTCTTTTGTGTTTTCTCAAGAAAGCAAACCAGTCACCACATCTAGCACAGGTGTTGCTGTTGGCCCATTTGTTTTTGGCACAGGAGCCAATAGCAATAACACTTCATCCTCCACCTTCAGCTTTGGAGCTACAACACCAACTGTCTCTGCAGGTATATTTAAAGTACAGGGTTAGAGTAGGTGGTTAATATTGAAATTGTATCATGTCTTTATAGTTTTTCTTGCTGGGATGCAGTAAACATTTACTAAACTTTTTTTTTATTTCTTCTTCTCTGAGGCAGCTAGGTAGAACAGTATATAGGAATCCTGGGCCCCAAATCAGGAAATCCTGAGTTCAAATCTAGCTTTAGACATTTAGTGTCTGTATAACTGGGCAAGACACTTAACCTGTCTGCCTGTTTTCCTCAAGCATAAAATAGTGATGGAATAACAGTTACTTCTTAGAGTTGTTGTGAAGATTGAATGAAATAATATTAGTAAAAACACTTAGCACAGGGATTGGCCCCTAGTAGGCACTTAAATGCCCATATCTGTTCTTTATTTATGATAGTGGTATCTATCCACTCCTTAGATGAGGAGTTGTTAACCTACAGACTGTGGAGTTGAGTTTTTTATTATATTGATAACTATTTCAATAAAACTGGTTTTCTCTATAATTCTATATATTTTATTTTGTGTATTTAAAAATCATTATTTTGAGAAATGACTCAATAGTCTGCATCAGACCTTATAAGTTAAGAACCCTTGCCTCTCCCACTTGACTCAGAAAGTTTATGTAAGCTTTCTTTCTGCCCTGTGCATTATTAAGTGAAAATTCTGATAATTCCAGTTTCTTGTTGATTCTGTCTTCTTTATCTTTACATACATCTCCTTTTCATCCATCTTTACATGAACATTGCCCTAGTTCAGGTCCTTAATCAGGTTCCAGTGTTGGTTTTAATTCATTCTTCACACAATTGCCAGATTGATAATTCCTAGGACAAATGTCTGACACTTCTACACAGATTTCTTTCTCGGATATAACTATTAGGTCTGGGGATTAGGGTGGGGCAGGGGGACTCTTCCACCTGACCTTTAAAACCTATAACAATCTGGTTCCCATCTACTTTGAAAAAAATTATTATTGGTGCCCTTTTTTGAGTACAGTATCACTATTTTCTGATATATATTACACTGTACACTCCCAATGTAAAAACAAAAAAAAAGATTATGTGTATCTAATCTACCCACCACTCCTGAAGAGAAGTTTGCATTTCATCGTATGTTCTCAAGGACAAAGCTTTATCATTGCAGTCACTTAAAAGTTTGGCTAGTGTTGATTAGTGTTGTCATTGTTTTGTCTTCCAAGTCTCCCTTCTTCCCTTTCCATCATTTTTATACAAGTCTTCCCATTTTTTATCTAAATTACTCATATTTGTTGTTCATGGCCCAGTAATGTTACATTATATTCATATGCCATAATTTGTTCAGATAGATATTCCCCAGTTGATGGACTTTTTGTTTCTTAGGATCATAGGTTTAGACCTAGAAGGGACCATAGGAGTTACATAGTCCCACTTCCTTGTTTAATGGATCAGAAAAACTGGCCCAAAAAACTTAGGTGACTTGCCTAAGGTCACACAGGTGGTAAATACCAATCTATAATCAGAGAATTAATTCATTCTTCAGGTTCTCTTAATTTCAAATATACTACTTCTTTCAGTTGTGCCATTTTGCTCCTCATAAAAACAACTAATAAATAAGATTGAAAGACAGTTGAAATGCAATTATAGGGATCCATCTTGGTTCCAGAGAACACATCAGGAAATACATTTCCTCCTTAATAGAGGAGGGAGGAATTGCAGCCTTACTATATAACACACTCCTTTGTCAGATTAAATCTGTTTAACTCTGCTCTTTCCCTTTGTTATAATAAGGATTGATGAAAGATGGTATTTGTCTGGAAATGATTGCTATGGGAGGGGTGGGGAGAAGAAAGAATGTGTGTGTGTGTGTGTGTGTGTTTTTTCCTCCTCTCTCTACCCCTCACTTCCTCCTGGAAGTGGAATCAGTATGAGAAAGATTACTAGCAAGAGTTTTATTTTATCCTATAGCCCTTTGTTTGCAAAAGAATTAACAGTCAAATCTGGGTCTTGTGAATATTAATTTGGCTGCTGTATGGAAGACTGATTAGAAAGAAGGACTGGAATCATTTTTTTTAAAGACCATAAAAAGTCTGCTCTGAATATCTTTTTTTATTATACATATTCTTCCCTCCCCTCTTTTTTGACTTCCTTGTGGTATTAGCATAATTTGGCATTCCTGGGCTTAAAGCCCTGAAGAATTTAATGACTTTCCCACATCATTCTAAATTGTTTTCCAGAAATACTTGGATATTTATAAAATGACTTGATATCATCTCAATTTCATTGCTTTGAAGTGATAACTCATTGAATTTCTCATATCCCACCTACCTTTTCAGATTGACTTCATATACTTATCTGCTTGTACTCTACATCAAAGCAAATTTTTAGGTTCTTGGCTGTTCCCTGAAACTCAATTCTCACTTCCATTTCTTTATTTTTGTACAGTCTCCTGATCCGCACCTTCAATCCTGTGACCTCCTTTGATTGTTACTACATCACTTCCAGCTAAACAGGATAGATATCACCATTTTACAGATAGAGAAAATAAATAAATCCCAGGAGCTAGAGAATTGCCAGTTGTTGTCTACCTCCTAAATTGTGTAGTTTGCTCACTGTAACAGAAAGACTTCTGTTTACTTAGAATGAAAATTTGTAGGGTGATAGGTTTAGATCTGGGGGAACTTTAGAGGCTTTTATCCAATTCCCTTATTTTTACACATGAGGAAAGTGAGGTCCAAGAATGTTAAATGTCTTGTCCAGGATTACATAAAATAGTAATAAGCATCAAAGGCCAGATTTAAGCCCAAGTCATTAAGATCCAGAACCAATTTTCCTAGCATCTTACACCCTCATTTTTTCATTTTTAATTATATGGGTTGAGGCCGAGGAAATATAAGTTAACATCATAGTTGCTCCATTAGTTGGTGGTAACTCAGAATGAAATTAAGATTTCCTTGCTCCTGGTCCAACACTCTTTATTCTACACCATGCTGCTTCTACAGGAATCAATTTTAATAGAAGAAATTCTTTTTGCGAAAATGAATAAGACGTGAAACTTGGTTATAAAGTTAATTAAAACATTTTTGTTACTTGTAGGTTCTTCCTTTGTATTTGGTGCTGGGTCTTCAACATCTTCTGCCAGTCCTGTATTTGGTACCAGCCAGACCCCAGCATTTGGACAAAGTCAGTGTGCCAGTCAAGCTAGTGCTCCAGGCTTTGGATCTTTATCATCGTCAGCATTATTTTCATCTAGTTCCCAAACCTCAACCCCTGCTTTTGGGTCAGTGTCAAGTAGCAGCCAACCTCCTGTCTTTGGACAGCCGCCTACTCAGCAACCTGGATTTGGTTCTGGAACAACTCCTAATTCTAGTAAGTTGTGTGTTGTTTCAAGAAACCTCTGCATATCTTCATAGTCATGTCCTTGCCTTTAAAAAAGGACTTATCATGAGCCTTGCCTTTGCAGGGAAAAGTTGTTTTATGAAATGTTATATTTGGAAAAATGTCAGGACTTGCATTAAAATTGGTGTCTCCAATATTCAACTTAATACCAATTTCCTATATATTAAAAAAGTGTATATTAATATTTGTTTATTCAAGTTATAGCTTACGCCCTTCCCTTGATTTCGAAATTGCCATTGCTATTCACTGTACCTGGATATTAGTTTTCTTATTCTGAAGATTTTTCTCCTCTTTCTCCCCTCCCCTTGCCCCCCCCAAAAAAAAAATTAGTTTTGTTTGAGGTAGGATTTAAATCACTCCAACTCTTGGTGTTTTGTACTAGATTGTTGTATCATCTCTGTCAGATTAAACCCTTTCCCTAGTAGCCCAGATTTGTGGATCATTATTATAGAAGATAGAATACTAGTTATCTTCTATCCCATCAGACTAATGGGTAGGGAGCTAGCTATTAGACTTGGATCTTAATATGGGGAATTAATGGAATAAATCTGGCCTGAGGGGTGAGGAGACAGGGTCAGTTGTAAAAAGGGCCTGAGGTTCAAGAATGAGTCGAGTCTAGTATACCTGTTGATTGACTTAGAAATCTAAGCCTAACCAAAGTTGTCTCCCTCTGCTGGAATATTACATTATGCAACTATCTCCTTCCTATATTATTTATGTTTATTCCAAGCTGACTTTATATTTTGAGGATTTATGCATCAATTGTTTTAATCAGGATGTATAGTTAGCATCTTATATTTCTTTTGAGTCTGTCCAAAAGCAGTGCTCTGAAAGTTCTTTGTGTTTTTGTTGCTCAAAGAAAAATGCAATTTACAACTTGCTTAGTGTTAAATAAGGAGATTTCCTTCATTTATAGTATTCTCTTTTTTTTTTTTTTTCTGAGGCAATTGAGGTTAAATGACTTGCCCAGGGTCACACAGCTAGGAAATGTTAAGTGTCTGAGACCAGATTTGAACTCAGGTCCTCCTGACTTCAGGGCTGGTACTCTATCCACTGCACCACCTAGCTGCCCCTTTTTATAGTATTCTTAAGCAAAAGCTTAGATGTTTCCTTAAAGCTGTTCTCCTGAGTTCATTCTTTTTTATGGTGACACAACCATTTATTTCATGTCTCATTCACAACTGGTACTATTATATTTTATATTATTACTTTATATGTAATATTATAATGTAATATTACAGCATTATATTTTATGATATATCTCTTCCCACTCCCCAAATGCTTTTGATGCTGCATAAAATTCTCTTATCTTTCTCTTGCCCTCCCCCCAAATTTTCTTTCTTTATACTGCCATTGCTCTTACACAAGCACTTCACTAGACATTTACTGAGCTTCCTTGACAATTTCTTCACATTATTGCAATCTTCCCTGTACATAGATCTGCTTTTATTACCTTTCCTCAGAAGTGTTCTTCAGCACTTGTAAAGTTAAAGTTCAGATTTCTTCTGCTTCGCTCATTGTATTCTATATTTTCCAATCAAACTGGACTATCTGTCTGTCTTGACTCTATCCATTTTCTCATACTTGTCATGGTGCCTAAAGTGCTTTTCCCTATCCCAAGTCCTGTCTTACATAATATTTTGTTTGTGCTTTTTTTTTTATACAGCCGTGTTTTATTTGTGTCTTTGTATATCCTTTTACTAGTTTATACATCATTAGAAAATTTATCTTCCCTGTTGCCTGTCTCTGCAACTTATACCAAGTTGGTTTTTTACTACTTCATATTGAATTGAAGAACACGGTTACAAACTTGAGTTTTGGGGGGACTACAAATATTCTCTGTAACTGGAGAAAATATGTGTTCCTCCCCTCAAACCCAGTAGTCGAAGAATATAAATTCTACTTTTTTTTCTTCCTCTCCTCTCCCCTCCCCTCCTCTCCTCTCTTCTCCTCTTCTCTCCTCTCCTCTCCTGTCCTCTCCTCTCCTCTATCCTCTCCTTTCTCCTCTCCTTTCTCCTCTCCTCTCCTCTCCTTTCTCCTCTCCCTTTTTCCTCTCCCTTTTTCCTTTCCTTTCCTTTTTCCTTTCCTGCAAAGACTAATAGTTTTTACCTGTCCCTGAAGAAAAGATTGAGTAAAGCACATGGGAAATTAACTTTGCCTTGATAATACTTTCTGTTTGGAACCTTTTAGGTTCTGTGTTCCACTTTGGAAGCAGCACTGCAAATTTCAACTTCACAAACAACAATCCATCAGGAATATTCACCTTTGGTGCAAATGCTGGTACACCTGCCGCCTCAGCCCAGCCTTCAGGCTCAACAGGATTTCCATTTAACCCAACTCCAGCAGCATTTACAGTGGGGTAAGGGGGCCCTTTTTATTGATTTGGAGGTAATTTATTGGCTTTTTTCATCTTAGTATTGTTGGTGTTCAGGTAGAGAAGTATAGTAATTTTTTACTTTATCATTCACATAAAAATTATTTAGAATTATTAATAGTAGAGAAGCATAATATTTGGGGAAAAGCAAAGTTTTTTTCTCACATACAGGCTATGTATTCCAAAGGATTTACATTAAAAATAATTTCTCTTTTTGTTATTACCTACCCTTAGGAAGCATACTGAACCTGAATGAGTATCATGTTACATGTTGTGTTTGAATTGCTCAATTGTGTCCAATTGCACATGACCCAATGAATTTTTGTCCATTGGGTTTTCTTGGCAAAGATACTCAAATGATATGCCACTTCTTTCTCCAGTGTTTCCTCATTTTACAGATGAAAAACTGGAGCAAATAGGGATTCACACAGCTAGTAAGTGTCTGAGATCAGATTTGAACTTAGATATTCCTGACTCCAAGCTGGTGCTTCATTCACTGCACTACCCAGCTGCCCCCATCATATCATATACTGACTCTTTATTTTTCTTTTTTGGCAGGACAAATGGAAAAAATATGTTTTCTACTTCTGGCACTTCAGTTTCTGGTCGGAAGATAAAAACTGCTGTTAGGCGCAGGAAATAAATTTCAGAGTGGTGATAGAAACATCAATTTTAACAACTTGTACTCTGCATTCACTTATTGTGCTGGGGTTATTTGAAATCACTTCTGCTTAAGAACATCTTTAAGTTTAAAAAGGTTTTTTCCTTCTCCCCCTATACCCTTCTTACCCTTCACCAACCATTCTCTGCTACCTTCCTTTCTCCTTTAAAAAAAAAAATGGCTAGAGCTGGTGACAGAAAGGTTCTTAAGCAAAATTATTTTAGGATCCAGCAACTTCTTTATCCACTGACTTGGCATGGTCTGGCTATATATATGAGTGTAGCCTACACAGCAAATGGCTTTGTATAATACCTCTTCATCTGCACCAATATGTGCGCTAATGTGCGTTTATGGAACGCATTGAAATTGTAATTTTATCAGTGAGGGATTCTGTATAGATTAGAGAATGTTGAAATGAATGATTTCTATGCTGAGTTTGTGCTGGTGTATGTGTGAAGTGAGTGAGTTGGGTGTATTGTGCACTAAAATTTTCTGATAGAGGAAGACTGATTAAAGAATGGTCCATGCTAAGGACTTGTTAGATCTAGTTCTCCATTTAATAATTATATGCTATTTCTATATTTTCATTCTTACAGCTCCATCACCTTGTCTCGCCTTTTCATTATTTTATTATGAAACTTGTGTAAATACAATTTTGTTTCTGTACGTACTTTTTGGCATAACATAAATCTGTGAACTTGAAATTTTAATTTTGTGTGTTAACACATTTTTTTGTTTAGTATTGTCTCAAGATTTTATTATGTAAATCCCATTATTCAAAGTTGCCTAAATCCATTTAGAAAATCTTTAAAGAAAATTGGAAATTCTTAAAGTGAGTTTATTGGCTTTTCTGATCCATTTTTGTTTGGACCAAAAACCAGTATTGTACAAAGTATTAAGTATATTTTTATATTTACTGAAATGGACTGTGGTGACTTTGGATAATATGGAAAAGTTTAATATTAAAGCCATGTTTATTACAGTATAATTAACATGTTAAACCATGGGATAAATGCCATCAATAAAAATTATGAAATACTTTTTGTTGCAGTTTTAAATCAAAATGAAGGTACACCATATTACTGGAAAAGCTTTCTGTATTAAAGTTAACAATTGTTTGAATGAGAAGATGGTATACCTCTTCACGTGTTAGCTAAGAAATTCTGAGAGCAGGAGAAATTTAAATGCTGTAGTGAATCCCCTAGAGAGTGGGGAAGTGACTACATTTTGTCAAATCCAGTTGGCTCCCCTGCAGCTTGTCAGATCCCTGGAGAGCCATGCCTAATTTGCATATAAATTTACATAGGTGTTTTTTTTGTTTGTTTGTTTGTTTTTTTTTTAATTGAAAAATAAACATACACAACCATTTCTGCTTGTACTTGTATCTTCCTTATTAGGTTACTAGACAATGTTTGAGTTTATGAAACACTGTGTTGAAAATGAAATAATGTGCAACTGGCTGTTCAAGTCTCAAACTATCTTGCCTGTTATAGAGAATCAGCTTTTCAAAGACAAAAGAGTTTTGGAGGTGAAGTATGAAAGACCAATATAGAGCAAATTGCTTTGTAGTCAGATTTTAATTTGACAGATCTCTTATTTGTTGTGGGGATTCTGAATTAGAAAAGAGTTGAAATATTTGTCTTGTAATTTTATACTATTCTAAATATTTAAAATTTGCTTTTGTGCTTTAGCAGAACTCTTACTAAAGGAAATAGTCAACATATTTGTGGAATAGAAGACTTCAAGTATTTACATACACAACTTAAAAGCAAGTATTGTAGATAGCAGCTAGCTTGGTGATTCCAACAGGAATATGTATAGAAAGAAATAGACTGAAGCATACTTGCTATTATTCTAATTAATAGTTTAAAGTTCTGTTTAATATTAAGACATATTTTGATTGTTTCACCCAAATTATAATACTTGGTAGTTGTTGACAGCTTGTAAAATATTAGTATTGAAGAAGTAATACCTGCATAGGAGTTTGAGACAGAAGAGCTTAGTTTCTATATCTATGAAATATAAAAGATTGATCTACTAGATTATCTTTTAGGTCCTTTGCAGCTCTTAAAGTCTTTGATTTTTGCAGTTATATATTATATTTGTCCAAGTATCCTAAGAATCCAATTATTCTAAATATTACCCAGATGGGGACTAGAGGATTGCTTAAATATACCTTTTTTTTTCTATTTAAAACTAAAGATAAAAATAAGAAACAAAAAGAAAAAAGGGAAATAAAACAAAACATTGTCATGTTTCCAGCAGAATGTAAGGGGGTATTCAAAATATGAAACAACAAATTTCCATTTCAAGAAAGCATATTTAATAATAGAAGAGATTATATATTCATGATTATCCATTTTTGCTTCCTTGTAGGTTATTTATTGTTCTCTGCTGTGCACTTTTTACTTTATTCTTTTCTCCTTTCATCTTCCCAAGCAGGCCACAGTTAAGTATAGATATATTTTTATTTATATATTCACATATACAAATATATACATTTGCATTTACATTGGTAGGCATTAATGTACACTATCATAAATCTACATATACTTCTATACCACACCTCATTCTATTCTCTCCTCTACTCTCTTTAATTTTTTATAGATTTTTGGAGGTTGCTGTACCCTTCAGTGTGTGTGTGTGTGTGTGTGTGTGTGTGTGTGTGTGTGTGTGTGTG
>JAJPUD010000212.1:263699-298826 GCA_023553655.1 Myrmecobius fasciatus | reverse complement strand
AAGGAAAACAAAATGCATGGAAATATTCACAAAATGCGTTAAAATGCTGTGTTGTGGTTCACACTCAGTTTCCTCAGGCCTCTCTCTGGATGTATATGACTATCTTTATCACTGAACAATAGGAACTGGTTTGAATCCCATCATTGTTGAAGAGAACCATGTCCATCAGAATTGATCGTCATATAGTCTTGTTGCTGTGTATAATGTTCTCCTGGTTCTGCTGATTTCACTCAGCATCAGTTCATGGAAGTCTCTCCAGGCCTCTCTGAAATCATCCTGCTGGCCATTTTTTACTAAACAATAATATTCCATGACATTCATATACCATAATTTATTCAGCCATTCTCCAATTGATGGGCATCGTTTCAATTTCCAGTTTCTTGCCACTACAAAAAGGGCTGCCAAAAACATTTTTGCACATGTGGGTCCCTTTCCCTCCTTTAAGACCTCTTTGGAATATATGCCCAATAGAAACACTCCTGGGTCAAAAGATATGCACAGTTTGATAACTTTTTGAGCATAGTTCCAAATTGCTCTCCAGAATGGTTGGAGCCGTTCACAGCTCCACCAACAATGTATCAGTGTCCCAGTCTTCCCACGCCCCCTCCAACACTCGTCATTATCTTTTCCTGTCATTTTAGCCAATCTGACAGGTGTGTAGTGGTATCTCAGAGTTGTCTTAATTTGCATTTCTCTGATCAATAGTGATTTGGAGCACCTTTCATGTGACTAGAAATAGTTTCAATTTCTTCATCTGAAAATTGTCTATTCATATCTTTTGACCATTAATCAATTGGAGAATGGCTTGAATTCCTATATTCTCTATATATTTTAGAAATGAGGCCTTTATCAGAACCTTTGAATGTAAAAATATTTTCCCACTTTATTGCTATCCTTCTAATCTTGTCTGCATTCATTTTGTTTGTACAAAACCTTTTTAACTTGATATAGTCAAACTTATCTATTTTGTGATTAATGATGATCTCTAGTTCTTCTTTGGTCACAAATTCCTTCCCCTTCCACAGGTCTGAGAGGTAAACCATCCTACATTGTTCTAATTTGTTTATAATATCATTCTTTATGTCTAGATCATGAATCCATTTTGACCTTATCTTGGTATATGGTGTTAGGTGTGGGTTAGTGCCTAATTTCTTCCATACTAGTTTCCAATTATCCCAGCAGTTTTTGTCAAATAGTGAGTACTTATCCCAGAAGCTGGGGTCTTTGGGTTTATCAAACACTAGATTACTATTGTCATTGAGTATTTTGTCCTGTGAACCTAACCTATTCCACTGATCCACTACTCTATTTCTTAGCCAGTACCAAATGGTTTTGGTGACCACTGCTTTATAATATAGTTTTAGATCTGGTACAGCTAGGCCACCCTCATTTGCATTTTTTTCATTAATTCCCTTGAAAATCTTTTTTTAATTTTTTTTGCTTTTTGCTGAGGCAATTGGGGTTAAGTGACTTGCCCAGGGTCACACAGCTAGGAAGTGTCTGAGACCAGATTTGAACTCAGGTCCTCCTGACTTCAGGGCTAGTGCTCTAACCACTGCGCCAGCTAGCTGCCCTTTCCCTTGAAAATCTTGACCTTTTGTTTTTCCAGATGAATTTTGTTGTTATTTTTTCTAGGTCAGTTAAATAATTTCTAGGGAGTTTGATTGGTATAGCTCTAAATAAATAGATTAGTCTAGGTAGTATTGCCATCTTTATTATATTCGCTCAACCTATCCAAGAGCACTTGATATTTTTCCAGTTGTTTAGATCTGACTTTATTTGTGTGGAGAGTGTTTTGTAGTTTTGCTCATATAGATCTTGACTTTCCCTTGGCAGATGTATTCCCAAATATTTTATACTATCAACAGTTATTTTAAATGGAATTTCTCTCTGTATTTCTTGCTGTTGCATTTTGTTGGTGATGTATAAAAATGCTTGTGATTTATGTGTATTTATTCTGTATCCTGCAACTTTGCTAGGGTTGTGGATTAATTCTAATAGTTTTTTAGTTGATTCTCTAGGGTTCTCTAAGTAGACCATCATATCATCAGCAAAGAGTAATAATTTGGTTTCCTCATGACCTACTCTAATTCCTTTAATCCTTTTTTCTTGTTTTATTGCCAAAGCTAGCATTTCTAATACAATATTGAATAGTAATGGTGATAGTGGGCAACCTTGTTTCACCCCTGAACACAAATCATCATTTCTATATGTTTTATCAATAAAGCCCAGCAGCAAGATACACAAAAGTGAAATTCCATTTAAGATCACTGCAGACAGTATAAAACATTTGGGAGTCTACCTCTAAGGTGTAGACTCCAGCCACACAAAGAGATAGCATGAGAAAATTAGGTGAGCTAGAAATAGTTTACTTTTCAGGAGGGAATAATTTGTAACCAAACAAGATAGAAACATTAAATTTAAATTTTTTTGCACAAATAAAATCAATGCAACAAATATTAGAAGGGAAGCAGAAAGTTGGGAAACAATTTTTACAGCCAGTGTTTCTGATAAAAAACCTCATTTCTCAAATATATAGAGAACTGAGTCAAATTTGTAAGAATACAAGTCATTCCCCAATTGATAAATGGTTAAAAGATATGAACAGGGAGTTTTCAGAAGAATTAATTAATGCTAATTATAGTCACATAGTCAAATTTAAACAACTCTGAGGTGTACCATCTCACACCTACCAGATTAATATGATAGAAAAGAAAAATAAGTATTGGAGACGATATGGGGAAATTAGGACCCCAGTGCATTTTTGGTGGAGTTGTGAACTGATCTAATTATTCTAGAAAGCCATTTGGAACTATACCCAAAAAGCAATCAAATTGTATGTATCCTTTGATCTATCATCAAAGGGAGGGATCTGTATTCCAAAGAGATCATAAAAAAGGAGGAAATAATCTACATATACATATATATTTATAGCAGCTTCTTTGTGGTAGCAAAGAAATGGAAATTAAGGAGATGCCCATCAATTGGGGAATGACTCAACAAATTGTAATGTATGAATGTAATGGAATACTATTATGTTATACTGTGTTATAAGAAATGATGAGCAGGGAGTCAAGATGGCAGAGTAAAAGCACTTGAACTCTCCTCCAAATCCCTCCAAATGCTGCACAAAACCCTTGAAGCTTGGAATAGTGCACTCTCAATTTTGGAAACAGAGCCCTACTTTAGCAAAGAGTAAAAGTCAAGTAATAGACTGAGAAAATGAGCAAGCCACAGAAAAAGATTCTGACCATAGAAAGTTAGTATGGCGACAAGGAAGATCAAAATATACTCTTAGAAGGAGATAGCAAAGACAAAATTCCTACATCCAAAGCCTCCAAGAAAAATAAGAATTGGTCTCAGGCCATGGACAAGTTCCAAAGGGATTTTGAAAATCAAGTAAGAGAGATAGGGGAAAAATTGGGAAAAGAAATGAAAGTGATGTAAAACAAAGTACAAAATGCCAAAAGACAAAATTGACCAAATGGAAAAGGAAGTACAAAAGCTCACTGAAGAAAATAATTCTTTAAAATTTAGAACAGAACAAATGAAAACTGATGACTTTTTAAGAAATCAAGAAGCAATAAAACAAAGCCAGAAGAATGAAAAAATAAAAGACAATGTGAAATATTTCATTGGAAATACAAGTGACCTGGAAAATAGATTCAGGAGAGAGAATTTAAAAATTGGAGTACCTGAAATAGAGCCTAGATATCATCTTTCAAGAAATTGTCAAGGAAAACTGTCCTGATTATTGTAGAACCAGAGGATAAGATAGAAATCAAAAGAATCCACCCATAACTTCCTGAAAGAGATCCCAAAATGAAACTCCAAGAAATATTATAGCCAAATTCCAGAACCCAAGGTCAAGGAAAAATATTGCAAGCAGCTAGAAAGAAGCAGTTCAAATATTGTGGAGGCATAGTTTATCATAAGATTTAGCAACTTCTACAGTAAAGGGTCAGAAGCTTTGGAATATGATATTCCAGAGAGCAAAGCATCTAGAGTTACAATCAAAAATCATCTATCCAGCAAAATTGATTGTAATCCTTTAAAGAAAAAAAATGATTATTAAGTAAAATAGAGGCGTTTCAATGTTCTTGATGAAAAGAGCAGAACTGAATAGAAAACTGGACTTTCAAATACAAGGCTCACAAGAAGCATAAAAAGATTGTCAATAAAGGGAAATCATAAGAGACTTGGGGCAGCTAGGTGGCATAGTGGATAGAGCACCAGCCCTGAAGTCAGGAGGACCTGAGTTCAAATCTGGGCTCAGACACTTAACACTTCCTAGCTGTGTGACCCTGGGCAAGTCACTTACCCCAATTGCCTCAGTAAACCCCCCCCAAAAAAAATCATAAGAGACTTAATGAAATTAGTTGGGTTTTTTTTTTTTTACATTTCTACATGAGAAGATGATACCTATATCTCATAAGAACTTTCTCATTATTAGGGCAATTAGAAAGTATTATATAGACAGAGATCAGGAGTGTTAGTTGACTATCAAGAGATTATTTAAAAAGTAAAATTAACAAGTGAGAAGGAGTGAACTGGAAGAAGGGAAAGGGAAAGATAGAATGGCATAAATTACCTGTCATAAAAAGGCAAAAAATATTTTACAATGAAGGAGAAGAAGGGAGAGGTGAGAGAAAGAGTGAATGAATCTTATTCTCATCAGAATTGGCTCAAAGGGGTAACAAAACATACAGTCAATGGGTTATAGAAATCTATCTTATTCTACAGAAAACTAGGCAGGAAAGAGGATATGAGAAGTTAGGGAGGGTGATAGAAGGAAATGCAGATATGGGGAGGGAGTAGTCAGAAAACACTTTTGAAGGAGGGACAGGATGAAAGAAATGAGAATAGAATAAATGGGGAAATATAGTTAGCAATAGCATTTTTTTGTTTTTTTAAATTTTTATTAAAACTTTATTTGCAAAACAAAGCTTTCTGTTATAAATTTTTCCCCCTTACTCCCCACCCTTCCCCTAGATGGCAGGAAGTGCACTACATGTTAATTATGTTAAAATACTTGACAGATCGAATATATGTATACATATTTCCACACATCATTTTTGTGCAAGAAAAATCTTATCTACAAGAAAGAAAAATCAGAGAAAGAAAACACAATGCAAGCAAACATCAATAGAGAGCATGAAAATGTTATGTTGTAGTCCAGCTTTCACATCCCCCTCTCTGGGTGTATATGGCTTTCTTCATTGAACAGTTGGAATTGGTTTGAAACATTTCATTGTTGAAGAAAGCCATGCCCATCAGAATTGATCATCATATAGTCTTGTTGCCATGTATAATGATCTCCCAGTTCTGCTCACTTTACTCAGCATCAGTTCATGCAAGTCTCTCCAGGCCTCTCTGAAATCATCCTGGGGGTGGTTTCTTACAGAACAATAATATTCCATAACATTCATATGCCATAATTTATTCAGCCACTCTCCAATTGATGGGCATCCATCACTACAAAAAGGGTTGCCACTAATGTTCTCGCATATGTGGGGCCCTTTCCTTCCTGTATGATTTCTTTGGAATATAGGTCCAATAGAAACATTGCTGAGTCAAAGGGAGCAATAGCAATTATTAAAAATTTGAAATAAGTTTCTCTGATAAAGGACTCGTTTCTCAAGTATAAGGAATTGAATTAAATTTATAAAAGTAAGAGCTATTCCTTAACTGATAAAATTTTCCAGATGAAGTAATCAAAACTTTATTGCCGGGGCAGCTAGGTGGCACAGTGGATAGGGCACCAGCTCTGAAGTCAGGAGGACCTGAGTTCAAATCTGGTCTCAGACACTTAACATTCCCTAGCTGTGTGACCCTGGGCAAGTCACTTAACCTCAATTGCCTCAGCAAAAAGCAAACAAAACAAAACAAAATAAAAAAAAACTTTATAGCCATATGAAAAATAGGCTCTGTCACTATTGATTGAAGAAATGAATATTAATATATTAATATAAATGTGTGTTAAAACAATTCTGAAGTACTATCACATTCCTATTAGGTTGGCTAATGGTCCAGAAAAAGAAAATGGCAAGTGTTGGAGGGAATGTGGGGAAAATGAGACATTAACGCATTGTTGGTGGAATTGTGAATTAATTCAATCATTCTGTAGAGTACTTTGGAATTACGCATACATTTTGACCCAGCAATATTATTAGGTCTCTATTGTAAAAGAAATTTATTTTTAAAAAAGGAAAAGGATCTTGATGTACAAAAATACTTTGAGCTGTTTTTTTTTAGGGCAAAGAACTTGAAGTTGAAGAGATGCCCATAAATTGGGGAATGGCTAAACAAATTGTAATATGTGATCATGATGGAGTACTATTGCATTATTTAAAAATATGATATGCAGAGTGCTCTCAGAAAAACTTGGAAAAATTTCCATGAGCTCATGCAAAGTGAGTATACTAAATGCAAAATAACAGCAAAATTGTGATATGATCAGTGTTAATAACTTGACTAATCTCAGTTGTTTAATGATCCAAGACATCTTTGACAGACTTATAGTGAAGAATGCTATCCATTCCCAGAAGAGGAATGATTATGTCTGAATACAGATTGAAGCATACTTTTTTTACTTTATTTTTCTTGAGTTTTTTGGGGGGAGTTTCTATGTTTTCTTTCAAAACATGGCTTTTATGGAAATTTTTTCATGATTTCACATGTGCTTTCTGAATGGGAGAGGTGGGAAGGGAAGGAAGGAGAAAATCTGGATCTCAAAGTTTTAAAAACAAAAACTAAAAAAGTATATGTAACTGAGGAAACATAAAATAGTAAATAATGAAAAAAAATGATAAGCAGGCAGATTTCAGAAATACCTGAAAAGATTTACATGAAATGATGCTGAGTGAAGTGAGCAAAACCAGGAGAACATTATATACAGTAATAGTATATTTCTGTGATATATAAGTATAATTGACTTAGCTCTTCTCAGCAATACAAGGATCCCGAAGACCCCAGCTTTTGGGATAAGTACTCACTATTTGACAAAAACTGCTGTGAAAATTGAAAACTAGTATGGAAGAAATTAGGGCTTGACCCACACCTAACACCATATACCAAGATAAGATCTAAATGGGTTCATGATTTGGATATAAAGAGTAATATTATAAGCAAATTAGAGAAACATAGGATAGTTTACCTCTCAGACCTGTGGAGAAGGAAGGAATTTCTGTCCAAAGAACAACTGGAACTCTTAATTGAACACCAGATAGATAATTTTGATTATGTCAAGTTAAAAAGTTTTTGTACAAACAAAACTAATGCAGACAAGATTAGGAGGGAAGCAATAAATTGGGAAATCATCTTTACATTTAAGGGTTCTGATAAAGGCCTCATTTCTAAAATAGAGAATAGTCTCATATAAGATTCAAGCCATTCTCCAATCGATAAATGGTCAAAGGATATGAATAGACAATTTTCAGATGATGAAATTAAAACCATTTCTAGTCATATGAAAAGGTGCTCCAAATCACTATTGATCAGAGAAATGCAACAGAGAAAGACAACTCTGAGATACCACTACACACCTGTGAGATTAGCTAAGATGACAGGAAAAGATAATGACAAATGTTGGAGGGGATGTGGAAAAACTGGGACACCGATACCTTGTTGGTGGAACTGTGAATGGATCCAAACATTCTGGAGAGCAATTTGGAACTACGCTCAAGAAGTTATCAAACTGTGCATATCTTTTGACCCAGGAGTGTTTCTATTGGGCATATATTCCAAAGAGGTCTTAAAGGAGGGAAAGGGACCCACATGTGCAAGAATGTTCGTGGCAGTCCTTTTTGCAATAGCTAGAAACTGGAAACTGAATGGATGCCCATCAATTGGAGAATGGCTGAATAAGTTATGATATATGGATGTCATGGAATGTTATTGTTTTGTAAGAAATGACCAGCAGGATGATTTCAGAGAGGCCTGGAGAGACTTGCATGAACTGATGCTGAGTGAAATGAGCAGAACCAGGAGATCATTATACACGGCAATAACAGTACTATATGACAATCAATTCTGATGGTCATGGCTCTCTTCAACAATGAAATGTTTCAAACCACTTCCAATTGTTCACTGAAGAAAGCCATATACACCCCGAGAGAGGGATGTGAAATGTGGACCACAACATAACATTTTCATGCTCTCTATTGATGTTTGCTTGCATTGTGTTTCCTTGATCTGATTTTTTTTTCTTGTAGATACAATTTTTCTTGCACAACAATGATAAGTGTGGAAATATGTATACATACATTCGATTTGTCAAGTATTTTAACATAATTAACATGTAGTGGGCATCCTGCCATCTAGGGGAGGGATGGGGACTGGGGGTAAAATTTGTAATGGAAAGCTTTGTAAAAATCAATGCTGAGGAACTACCCATACATATGTTATGCAAATAAAAATAAAAAAATTTTTTTAAATGATGTGTGGAAATGTGTATACATATATTCGATTTGTCAAGTATTTTAACATAATTAACAAGTAGTGGATAACCTGCCATTTAGGGGAGGGGTGGGGAGTAGGGGGGAAAATTTGTAACAGAAAGCTTTGTAAAGGTTAATGTTGAAGAATTACCCATACATATGTTTTGCAAATAAAAAGTATTAATAAAAAAAATCTTTGCTTGGGTTAAGTTTGAATTCTTTCAGAAGCTCCACCATGACATACCTCACTAGCATTTGCCCATTAAAATTCACTGTCAAATACAACATGGCAGATAGAGAAATAAGTCTGTATCATCCCTACTGTTGGATTAGGTCGAGCAGGGGTCTTTACTTTCCATTGTCTAGCTTCTGACCAATTTTGACATGAACTTCACCACCCAGACTAGTGACTTATTCTCCTGACCTTTTGAAGTTTAGAGAATGATGGTATTCACCTAAAAGGGGAAAAAGCAAACAGAAAAAGAACAGAGTATTGTCTTCACAATCCATATGCCAGTCTTGGCTGAGAAGAACCCTCTCTTCCACTAGAATGCAAACAGAGACAGAAAAAAAGAAGACCAAAGGTCAAACACTCTATTCTCTATTTGATCCTGGACATGACAGTGAGTTTTTTGAGTGTTGAGGTAACATAATCAAACTTCTGCGTTAGAAAAGTCACTTTGATAGCCAAGTGGAATATAGATGTGTGGTACACAGACAAAATGTAATAGTCCAGGTGTGAGAGAAGAGGCCTTGCACCAGGGTGGTGATAGTTTCAGAGAAGGGAAGCAGGAATTTTCACGTTATGTTGAAAAGATGAAAGCTTTGGCAGTAGATTAGATACAAGGGGCAAGAGAGTGAGGAAATAAGGATGACATATATTTTTAATAGTGGAGAAGTAGGAGGAGGGTGGTGCTTTCAACAGGAATGAGATAGTTTATTTTTTAAAATTTTATTTTTTACTGAGGCAATTTGGGTTAAGTGACTTGCCCAGGGTCATATAGGTAAGAAGTGTTAAATGTCTGAGACCAAATTTGAATTCAGGTCTTCCTGACTTCAGGGCTGGTGCTCTATCCACTGTATTAACTAGCTGTCTCTTGAATGAGACAATTTAAAAGCAGGATGGACTTGGATGAAATTTAATGAATTCAGTTTTGGACATGTTGAGTTTAAGATGTCTATTGGATATCCAGTTTCAAGTGTCTGATTGACAGTTGGAAATGTGACTTTGGAGGTTAGCAGAGAGAGTTAGATAAGCATCTTTGAGACTCTTCAGTATAGAGATGATAATTGAATCCATGATAGCTGGTAATATCACCAAGTAAAATAATATAAAGGGAGTTGAAAAGAGAGACCCGAACAAAACTCTCCAGGATACCTAGATTTAGTAGGTGTGTAACTTGGATGAAGATCTAGCAAAGGAGACTGAAAAGAAGCAGCCAGAGAGGAAGACTCTGAGTGTAGTGCCTAGGAAGAAGTGACGTTCAAAAGAAGATCTGCATTCAGGGAACTTATATTCTAATCAGAAGAAATAATACATATAGAAAAATAGTGGCCAAAGATTAATAGTTTTATTTGGAAAACTACAAGGTTGGTAAATGGAATCCTAAAGGACAATGACAGACCTAATTGGATTAAAAAAAAGCAAGGTGGGCACACATGCAAGATGGTTAAGGGGCACATATCCAATTACAAGGTTGTTGATGAGATAGCTGGGGAGTAAAGCAGGGAACTATGGGGCAGGAACAATGCCTAAATGCAGTACTAAGTGCCTGAAGAAACCATCATCAAACAAGACTGTGGGATTCTAGGGTTATAATTCTATCCATGAAAGGGTTAAGTACTTCATGACTTGGTTTCTGCTGCAGATAATGAGGTTGCTAATAAGGAGGCTAATGAGAACGCCAGGGAATTAAATGTTATTGTTATTTCCTTTTAAATTGTTGTAGTCATTTTTATATATTGTTTTCCTAGGTTTGCTTTTTTTTGCATCAATTCATAGATATTCTCATGTTTCTCTATTCATTATATTCATAATTTCTGCATTTATTGTATTAATTTCTTATAATAATAAATTATATTCCAGTATCATGACTTGTATAGCCATTACTTAATAGAAGACCATCTACTTTGTTTACAATTCTTTCCTGCTCAATTATTTTGGTGTATTAATGAATTTTTATTTTATTTTATTTTTTTAATGCTTTTTATTTAAAAACATATGCATGGGTAATTTTTCAACACTGACCTTTGCAAAACTTTCTGTTCCAAATTTTGCCCTCCCCCATCCTCTCTCCTAGATGGCAGGTAGTCCAATACATGTTAAATATGTTCAGTATATGTTAGATCCAATATATGTATACATAGTTATAGTTACCTTGCTGCACAAGAAAAATCAGCTCAAGAAGGAAAAAAAACTGAGAAAGAAAATAATATGCAAGCAAGCAACAACAGAAAGAGTAAAAAGGCTATGTTGTGGTCCACAGTCCTCTCTCTGGGTGTAGAAGACTGTCTTTTCATCACTGAACAATTGGAACTGGTTTGAAACATCTCATTGTTAAAGAGAGCCATGTCCATCAGAACTGATCATTGTATATTCTTGTTGTTGCCGTGTATAATGATCTCCTGGTTCTGCTCATTTCACTTAGCATCAATTCATGCAAGTCTCTCCAGGCCTCTCTGAAATCATCCTGCTGGTCATCTCTTACAGAACAATAATATTCCATAACATTCATATACCATAATTTATTCAGCCATTCTCCAATTGATGGGCATCCATTCAGTTTCCAGTTTCTAGCCACTGCAAAAAGGGCTGCCACTAGCATTTTTGCACATGTGGATCCCTTTTCCTCCTTTAAGATCTCTTTGGGATTTAAGTCCAGGTAGAAACACTGCTGGGCCAAAAGGTATGCACAGTTTGAGCATAGTTCCAAATTGCTCTCCAGAATGCTTGGATCCATTCACAGTTCCACCAACAATGTATTGACCCAATTTTCCCACATCCCCTCCAACTTTCATTATTATTTTTTCTTGTCATCTTAGCCAATCTGGGGTGTGTGTAGTAGTATCTCAGAGTTTTCTTAATTTGAATTTCTCTGATTAGTGATTCGAAGTACCTATGACTAGAAATAGTTTTAATTTCTTCATCTGAAAATTTTCTATTCATATTGTATTGATTGGAGAATGGCTTGGATTTTTATAAATTTTAGTCAATTCTCTATATATTTTAGAAATGAGGCCTTATTAGAACCCTTAAATGTGATTTCCCAATTTATTGCTTATTAGGGAGTTTTTTTTACCTTGATTTCTGAATGTAATTTGAATGAGATTTAAATTTCAAAATGCAGTACAAAATGTGGCCTGATTAGACTGTGAATTCCTTCAGAGCCTTGGTGTGTGTGTATCTCCAGAGTTTAGTCCAGTGTTTGGCACTGTGCTAAATTTTATAAATGCTTGTTTTCTGGACAAAACATAAAATAGCTAGCCTGGACAGGAGTCAACAGAGAAAAAGTAAAATAAGCTAACTTAACTGAGGGAAAATATATTCAGAATGACACCCATGGTGGATGGAAACAAGTCCTACTGGATCTCTAATGGATGGGTATTCTAAAACTGGTAAAATCTAGTGGATTTTTAGTTTATTTGGGTTGAGCAGGACCAACTATGGGGAACATGAGTATGGAGAACTTGGACTTAATGTTCAGGTCAGGGCTTAGAGACAAGTGCTGATTCATGTTGATGAGGTGCAGAGGGAAAACCTCTAGAAAACTGGTGGTTTGATACTCAAATTTTCCCCAGTTGGAATAGGGCTTTTTGTCAATTACTACAGGTTGGGTGACTGGAGATTGAGCTTCACATTTCTTTATTTAGTGAGATAGGCAGATTGCTGAGGTCTTTATAATTTCCTTAATGAGATTATGTACCTAGCAGTGAACTGTGTCCATGATTATACACATTTTTAGTCACTTTTTAAAATTCCAAAATTATTTTCCAGAATGACCGGGCCAATTCATAGCTCCATTAACATTGCATTCAGGTACTTGTATTTCCATGACCTTCCCAACATAAACTATTCCCCTTTTGCCATTTTTATCAATTAGAAGAATGTGAAGTAAAAATCTATTTTGATTTGTATTTAATTTGGAAAATTCTGTCAAATGGTTTTTAATAATTTGCAATTCTTTTAAGAATGTTTAAATCCTTTGAACTATTGAAAATGGTTTTTAATTTAATGTTATCTATGTGTACATATGTTATCTATATTGTTTGCCCACTTGTTTCCTTTTCTATAGCACTTGCATTAATTTTGTTCATGTAAGATCTTTTTAATAAAATCATCTTTTATATTTTGCAATGCCTCTATCTCATTTGGTTAAGAATTCACCCTCTCATTAAAACTGCAAAACTGCATCTGATTTGGCTCTTATGATCTTTAATAGTATAGTAATGCATCCCTTTTTAGTTTATTATTGTATATGTTCTAAGATAATGGTATAAACCTAGTACTGATCTATTTTTGATAAATTCAGATAAATTTTTATCCCAGGAAATTGAAATGGTAGATGTGATTATTGGACTCAAATTGATATTGTATGAAGAAATCCAAGAGAATGGGAGAGGTAGGACTGGAGATGAACAACTTTTCTAACATTAACAGAATAAAAAAGAATTCCTTTAAACCATAGCTTGAGTGATTCTTGGCAAAACAAGAGTATGTTGTTAAAAGGGTGGCTTTTAAGCATGTGGACAGGAAAAATGATTCTTAATACCTAATATGACTTCAACAAGAACTGGTCATGCCAGATAAACCTAATTTCCTTTTACCACAGGATTATTAGTAGGAGATAGGTAAGGTGTACCTGGATTTCAACAAAGCATTCACCAGTTTCTCATGATATCCTGGCAGATAAGGAGATATAGGTATTAGGTGATTTCTAGTTGGATAAAAAAAATTAGACTAGAGATGACAAATAGAAAACTTTCTAGTGGTATTCTAGAAGAAGCTAGGTAGCACAATTAATAGCACAACAGCTAAGAACATTGAGCCTGAAGACAGGAAAAATGAAATTTCAATCTGCTCTTGATCTTAGTAGTTATGTAGCATATCAGTGGCTTGAAGATACATGATATGCTCACTGAGAGGGACAGCTAGGACTCTGGATGAAAAGAAATTAAAAAGATCTCAACATGAATGATTGGTCAATTCTAATAAAAATAAAGAAAAAAAATAGTGGACTTTTAAGTATGAATCAAATGTAACAGCTTCCAGAAACATATCTAGGAAGTATCTAATATATTTCATTCTGCCTCCTCTAATTGGATGGCTCCTCCCAGAAGCTCCATTTAGTAGCAAGGTCAGCCACCTTATTTCTCAACAGACTGCATTCAGGACTCATCATATCCCATATCTCCACCCTCATTTTTTGTGCTGCTATCTTGTATTAGAAAGTAATCTCCTAAAATTCCTTTTGTTAGTATTATTATACTACTTCTGCCTGTGCCTGGCACGCAATTAACACTAAATACTTGCTGATTGACTAAAAAGAGCTATCCCAAGATGGAAAGGATAGTAAGCTATCATTTAGTGGAGGTCTTCAAATTCTAATTAAAGAGATACTTTCTTAGAAGTAGAGGAATTTTCTTTAGAGATGAGGTGGTGGTGGTGGGCTTCAGATATGGGCTTAACTAGTAACATCTAAAATGATTTTATAAGAATATTGGAGGCTAGGGCCAGCTAGGTGAACACTTCCTAGCTGTGTGACCCTGGGTAAGTCACAACCCCAAATGCCTCAGCTAAAAAAAAAATAAATAAATAATATTGGAGGCTAATTGAAATGCTCCCTCCAGTAGATCTACAACAAAAGTGGAGATCCAAACCAAAATATTCCCAAAGAAAGACAATGAGTAAATACAATGAAGACCATAATAAAGATTTTTATTTAAGACAGGATACTATACAAATTGGCAGCTTACAAATTGAATACTTTGATGTATTACAAAACAATGATGCAGGTCATTTTCTATGACAACCTTTCTGTATTTTTATCTGTAGTAGCAGATGCTTGTTCAAGCAAATACTTCTTGAAGAATGTCTTTGACTTTGTTGGGAATATCTCTGTTATAAATCATTTGTAATGGTTGTTTTGTAAAAGAACTTGAGAACTATATATTTTCCTGATTTGTGTTAACACTTTTTACATTTTCCTACAATGGTTCATTTCATGAATATTACTATAATAAAAGCATTTGGGAATTATGTTTGAGTGTAAACTGACATTTTAAACATTTTTTAATATTACCCAAGATAAATAATAGAACATAAGTTGTCTTTAATTGGGACAGTTATGTCACAAATGAAAAGGATTTACTTAGAAATTTGGAAACAACAGATTCAATCTCCTCCTCAGCCAAATCCTTATATACAAATTAATAAGTAGCAAATAATTAAGTTTCAATTCCTGCTTCTCCCTAGCCAAAGAAAACTACTCAAATTAGCAAGGAATTGAAAGGAAAATGAGGAAAACTTTACTTGAAAAAACAATAACATGCCAATATAGTTTCCTATAGCTGCAGAGAGTTAATAACAGTAAAATAGTTATGGTGTTACTGGAAATATAGGATATAATAAAATCACAGAAATTGACAATTCGTATTATATATATATATATATATACACACACACACAAGTTGATGTAGCAAAAGAAGTGTATATTCATTTCACAATAAATTTTCTCATTTATAAATGTAGTAACATAGAAGATAAATATGTACTCTTAGAAGAAATCAGAATACTAAGAAAATAAATGTTTAGACAATACATTAGTTTATTTAATAATATTCAACTAGACATTTACAAATGGTCTCCCCCAACAGAATTTAAGACCCTTGAGGTCAAAAGCTGCTTCATTTTTGTTTTTTTATTCCCAGTGTCTGTGCATGTTTGATAGCTAACATATATTGTAGGTAAATTTCAATTGTGAAAGACTGTCATGAAAATATATGGTAGTGTCCTTTCATAATACTGGCAGGTTAAGTGCTTAGAATAGACTTTTAAGATGGTATAAAACTGAGCATTATTTATCATATCATAATTCAATTCCACTTCATGACTGAATAATCTGATCAAAGAGACTTGATTGAGCAAAAAGATATAGCAAGGATGTGTACGATTATTAACTTTACAATGCATTTCAGACTTCCTCATCTTTCAAAGTACATAGGGCTATTCATTTACAATTTTAATTATAAATGCTGCAAGAGTTTATATAAAATGGTGATATTATACTCCAGCAATAAATATGTAAAGTTAATCCTGCACTCTCAGATACAGTGGGCATATTTAGAGAACTTTCACTGATATCACAATGTAATTTTTCCTTTAATTTCTTTTATGATTTGCTTATATCTTACACATTACATTTTAAATTTAAAATATGCAAATACTATGAAATACTTAAGTATGAAGGCAATATATTTTTTAAAAATACCTCTTTCTTAAGCTTGAATTTTACTCGAAAGCATTGTAATTTCAGGATCAAAAAAAAGGGGGGGGGGTGGATACGAGGTAACATGCACACTCAGATTCCTATTAATAAGAATTTTGATGAGAAGATACTCCTATTGGTGTGCTACCACTTGTATCTGCCACAATGCGAGAATCCAATTTCCCCCAATGTTTTAAATCACTTCCCCTCATAGTCTGAAATACAGAACTAACAGTAATGTAAATTAACATTATATACATTAGCTGTAATTCTGTAGTATTTCCTATTCTGTTCCACAGAATAATTCAAATTTATAGAACTTTGTAAGGTTTAAAAGGTTAATTTGTTTTTTTCTGATGTTGTACTAGTTTAGATAATGAGCAGATCACATAATACTTCCAACAGTTTTGAGTGAAGCTGATTTTAACACCAAAATAGTTCCAAAAAAATCAAATGTGGCTTGTGAAGTTTTAAAATAAAGTTACACCATACAAGTTCATTATTCAAGTTTTGTAAACACTAATTGTAAAAACAGTATTCCAAATAATTTTCATAGTAAATAGTGAGAAAAATAATTTTAAAAACTGGCATGACAGCATTAACAGGAAGTCTAATTTTGTTTTTTGGTCACATAGCAATATTTTTTTTAAAACAATATCAAAAGCTATTTTCTCTCACTACACAATTTCTATATTGTTTGACAAAACTATATAAGAAAATATTCTA
Source organism: Myrmecobius fasciatus (assembly GCA_023553655.1). Classification (NCBI taxonomy): domain Eukaryota; kingdom Metazoa; phylum Chordata; class Mammalia; order Dasyuromorphia; family Myrmecobiidae; genus Myrmecobius; species Myrmecobius fasciatus. The sequence continues at coordinate 282,178 of JAJPUD010000212.1, read as the reverse complement.
GGATCATAGGTTTTAGATCTGCAAGGAATTTAAATCATTTAGTCCAGAGATGTCAAACTTACCTGCCACAAATGGGAGGAACCAGATTAAAATGTAATTGGGAAATACTTAACAAAATAAATAAAATTACAATTTTATTTTTGTGGTTTCTTGAGTCAATATTTAACCTGTAGAGATCTGTTTCTATTTGAGTTTAAAACCACAGAACCAAACTTTATGTGATGTTACAAGCAAGGAAAATGGGGCCCAGAGTGGTGAAGAGAATTGTCTACAATCATCTCAATAATACTGTAACTAGGATTTGAATTCAGACCTCCTTCAATTCCAAATCCAGTGTTCTTTCCTTTCAAATAAATGGAGATGCTGGATTTGGTTTTTTAAAAAATCAAATAAAAGATGGAAAACCTGTTTATTTGGCTCAAAAAATATCTGAAGAGTGCTAACTGGGGCATCTCTTCACAAAAGAAACAAAAGCACAACTTTGTTTTAGCAATGGAATGAATAAAATGGCAACCCACAGAATTACCATTCTTCCTAGCTCCTTATATATTGTATTTTCTGCAACCAACAGCATGGTCAATAGTAAACTGAGTAAATGAAATCACGGAATTCTTTTTGGCCCACTGGTAATAAATAAGTAGCATTAAGGGATTCCAGTGCAACTAATGAACATTTTTAAACTCTGATCAATGTCTTAAGATACCACTTCCTTTGCAAGTTATTTTCAAATGATTATTTCATATTGGGAAAAATACAAACATTTCACAGTATAATGGCATGTAAATATATCACAAAATACTGAGATTTTTTTTATTTAACAGACTGATGCAATTCACTCCAACAGTACAACTATGTAACTACCATGAATACAAAGTGAGGACTGATTGAGTGAAAATATTATTTGTAAAGATGTTACATCCAACTTCAGAACACTTGAGATACACTAATGCTTTCTTCATGCTGCAAACACAATTAGAATATTGTTTCATACTTTACTGTTTATATATGCAATAACTTGATGGAAGTAATCATTTTTACCATCAAAATGAAGTGATTATTTCTATGTATTTATAGTCTACAGTGTTCCCTTTAGAGCACTGAAACATTTGCACATCAATATAAAGTTCAATTTATGATGGAAATTTTACTTTTGATTCTTTTATAAAAAGGAATCCTAACATATCTTCCTTTATAAAAACATTCATAATAGAGTAATAGATTTAATACTTGTGATCATCATCATGCAAGACTTGTCACAAAATACATTTTTGGATTAAACATTTAGAATAGTGGTAAAGATGCACCATTCTTTAAGTAAAATGCGATTATATATTTAAAAGCTTTAGGTAAGAGATAACTGATAACCTTAGTCTCCATTGTCCAATTCATACTTCATGTAACCAATTAATAGGATGGTAGAATAATAATTTCATCCACCAGAAAGAAATAAAAATTGTAATCTTCCTAAGAGCTATTACGTAGAAGGTGGATTATTTAAGTGTTTACAAAACACAACTGGACATTCTCCATCCTTTTGAGTTAAACACAAAAAACTGTAGAAATTTTATTTGGAGACTCAAGGTTGGAAATTACTTCCAGTAAATCATAATGCCTTAGAATTGTAAGAAAGTATATGTCCATAGTTGATTGCGACACTACATACTTTCCTTCCAATTGAAAAATTCTACACTTTTTCACTGAATAAGTATTTTTTCTTTTCTGGTAAAGTTCTTTGGCATTCAAGTAAACTTAATACTTTCAGTATAGTCATCTGCATCACACAGGAGCGACAGTTTAATTTCCAAAACACTAGTTAATCTAACCCAATGATACTGATGGCCTCAAAACATAATTTTAGTCTTGTCATTATTACAGAAAGTGTGGAACTCAGAGCTTCTTCTTCACATCATCTGACCCCATTTCTTTTTACCACAATGGTTCCTGCTACAATGTCGTAGGCTGTTCTATTATGCTGAAAAAATAGCAGTGTGATGAAAGCAGGAAAAAAAGAAGCAATAGAAAAATTCTTGATCAAAGCTCGAATAATGGACCTAAACATTTAAAGGACAAAAAACAGAAATCAGGTGACATACAATTTGAATGTAAAATAATCTTCATAAGTTCAACATATTTAACATTAGTCAAAATCATAAGTATCATCCATATTCAACTAAAAAATAAATTTTGCTTCTAGTATTCACAATCATTTTTGAAAAGCAGGAATTGTCATCAAATTCCATAATCCTTTAAATTACTGTGTGACTGTGACCCTAGTGTGTTCAAAGACTTTGATAATGTGTAACTGTTACTCCAGTGTGTTAATAGAGGGGGGAAAAAAAAGAATTGGGATTTGCTGGACAAAGAATTAACATTTTAAAGTGTTTTCCAATAACACAAAAAGTACACTTTGTAAAAGAAAAAATATTTCACTGATTGCTTTTTTCTACATTCACCCATTATTAAGTGTACTTTTGGCATCATCTCCTTTTTAAACTAAGAAGTTCTATTATAGTCCCAGTTTTTATCATATATGAAGACTTACTTTTCTAGCTTCTTTTTGAAATTGAGCAGTGAAAGTGAGCATAGCTTCAATAAGTTCAAATCTCTACAGTAACAGTTCAGACTAAAAAATGATCCTGCAAATATTAGATTTTTATCTTTTCATTTAAACAATCTATTCCTTTTTGGCAATTTAGAGAAACTTATGGAATTTCAAATCACAACAGGGACCAGTATTCCATTCTCTCTTTCTTTGTGACACCCAAGAATTGTAGCACTTAGCTTGAGTGACTACAACAAGGCCTACTAAAAGGAATACTGAACTTCAGAAAAACAAAAGTACTATAAGATATATGCTACCATAGAATCAGAGACTGAGAGTCAATCTATTTGCCCCAAATAGAAAGTTACTTTGGAGGGGGTATCATCCTTGTCATTTTAGGATGATGAATATAGAGTATTGCCACTAAGCATGAGATCTTTGTTTAGACTTTTAATAAAGCAGAGCACACTTTTTTAAAGTTTTTCATTATTTCAAGCTAAACTTGTCTTTCTGCAACTTCCACTTCTATCAAGTACATTAAGTGACAACCCTTTAAAGACTTGAAAATAATCTTCTGTCTTATCTTCTCTGGATTGAATATCCCCATTTTCTTTAGTCCATCCTCTTGTGCTTGTTCAAACTTTTAATAATAGTTTCCCTTCTTTTAAAAAAAAATATTTTTTTTCAATCTGCACAAATCTGCCCTTTCGTACTGATTCCACTCAATAGGGAATGAAAAAAATTAAAACTTCTGTTACAAACATATATATACATGTATAGTCAATCAAAACAAATTTATGTATTCGCCACATGTTTAAAAAATTTATGTTTCAAGCTATGCTTTGAATCCCTTACCTATCAGGAAAGTGGGCAGTATGTTTCATCATTAGTCCTCTATAAACGTGGTGGTTCATAATACTGATCAGTTCCTAAGTCTCTCAAAGTTATGTTTGCAATATTGCTGTTACTGCAAAAATTATTCTTCAGATTCTGTCTACTTCACTTTGCATTAATTCATAATGGTTTTCCAAGATTTCTCTGGAATCATTTACTTTATCATCTCTTATAGCACAATAGTATTCCATTATGTTCAGCCATTCACCAAATGATAAGCAACTTTCACTTCCCAATTCTTTGCCAAAGACAGTTACACATATTCTTAAAATTTGTTTTGTTTAGGACAGAACTCTCCCCTAAGACACCCACTCACTAAATCTCTCTTTTGTGTCTCCCTATTTTCCTCCTGAGTGAAATTTATTTCTGCATCCAACTCTGTGTGTATATATGTTGGTATTTTTTTCTTTTTTTGACCAGTGCAGATGAATGTTAGATTCAAGTCAATCATGCACCAAATCCTCCTTCCTATGTGTATAATTTCTATCTAACCACATCAATCAAGAGAAAATTTTTCTTAACTTTTCTCACCTTGTTGTCCCTTTCAGCCAGTAAATTCCTTTTACCCTCCCTTTCTATTTCTTTTAAGAGCATCAAAACTTTACAGAACTACTCCCAGGACACCTATTTAACTAGATTCAGAGGGTATACATTATTTATTTTGTCATATGAGAATGCAAATAGTTTATTCTTTAGTCCCCTGTGATTGTTCATTTATGTTTCTCTTGAGTCCTATATTTACAGAACTTCAAAGTTTCTATATAACTCTGGTCTTTTCAGAATTTCAAAATAGAGATCCTCTATTTTCCTAAAGATCAATTTTTTCCCCTTGTAAGATTATATTGTTTTGTGGGGTAAGTTATTCTTAGCTGTAAAGTCTATATTCTTTACCTCCTAGCTCTCTGCTTTACTGTAGTGACAGTGGCTAAATCATATGTGGTCTTAACTGTACAGCTCCTTGGCACTTGAATTTCTTCTTTGACTTAGAAACTCTAGATTTTGGCTATAATGTTCCTGGAAACTTTCAATTAGGAGTTAACCTTACTTTCATGAAATAATTGGTAGTTTCTTTCTATTTCTTTTTATTCTCTGGTTTCAAGAGATATGGACAGTCTTCTTTTATGATTTCTTAAAAAATCTTTTTAGTCATGGCTTTCAGATAGTCCAAGATACTTAAATTTTCCCTCCTTGATCTGTCTTCCAGGTTAGTATTCTTATTCTTATTATTCTTAAAAGTTCGTTATTAGTTTTATCAGGATAGAGAAACCTTAAAAACAAAAACCTAGTACTTACGTTGTTATATTAACATTTGAGGAAGGAATCACTAAAACACGACTTGGTGCAATGAGTACTGATGTATCACATGTTACAACACGAAGTCCCAGCAAAAATTTCCCGGGAGTGGCTCCACCTGCTCCCCATATACAAATTATCTGGAAAGGGTAAGAAAAAAATGCAAATTGGAGTAAAATAAAATATTATTTTAAAAAATGAGGTAAAAACAAGGTAGACATTTCCTTTCTTAATTTTGTTGATTAATAAAAATTTTTCCCAATTATTCTGTCTGCTGAAAACTTTAGAATCAAGGCATTTTATGTATTATAGCTAAAGTTTACTGTGAGAAATCCATCATTATACATATAAGCAAGGACTAGACCTAATATGCTTAAATGTCAGTTCTGTTGTTCATTCCAGACACAGGTGTTCTGCAGCTTCTTTTAATGCTATATTCTATCTAGTTATGTTTTCAAACTGGCTTTAAGCTAAGCTCTCTGAGGATATATTTCCCTGTATTCATTTACATTCTCCATATAATCTAAGATAGGTATTAGACATATGTAGGGGCTTAAAAATAATTATAAAATTACCTATATTTACACAGCAGTAAAAGATTTTTTTCACAAAGCCCTGCGAAGTAGGTAATATAATAATATTGCTTTTATAGATTAAAAACTTGCTCATCAAGAAAGCATTTTGCCGTACACAGCCAAATAAATGAGTAGTAATTATTGGAGCTGTGATTTAAACTCAGTTGTCCTATTCCAAGTCCAGTAGAACTCTTTTTACTATATCCTATTTGTTGTCAATCAGCAAATCTTAATAAATTTATTACTGATAAAGTTTGAGAATGAATGGAAGGATGAAAAATATATAGCATTTCTGTATGTAATGAGACAGCATATAATAAGTTTTTATATGTATCTAAAGAAGTTTATAAGCTAATTACCTATAATTCTGAGCACAAGATATACTGGAACTGTGGAAAAACCATGGAGTCTAGTCCTTAACTCTACTACCATGAACTTGGGAAACATCAGTTTATTTCTTTAGATCTCTCTCACTTATAATCCAAAACATTAAATAATGTTATAAAGAATTTCTCGAAATAACATATCTTACCTCATACACACAAACTAATAACCTGTATATAAGAGCCACAATCATCATTTTCTGCAGGTCTTCCATTGATGTGTCTTCATCTATTTCTTCTATTATATAATGCATAGCAAATTTAGAAATATCCCTACAGAGAATAAATGGCAGCGTTTAGGTTACAAAGAATATTTACATACTAATATTTAAACTCTAAAAATGAATAGCTCTCTAGAGAAACTACTTCCCACTCAGTTTCATCTGGCAAATTTCACATTACTTAAGAATTTCTTAGTTATTTTTCTTACTCCCTTCTCTGCTGAAGAAACTTTCACTAGCTTACTCATGGATTGGCAATTATACATCTACACATGTCATCCTCACCACTGGCATCCCTTATCTTTCTGTCTCATCTAAATCTATATATACAGTTCGTCTACTTATGAATTCAGTTTGTACAAATCTCAAGAAAATCAAAATTTTAAGCAAGTATTTGGATAAGGATAGAAAATTAAGCAAAGATTTTCAAAGCAGAATACTTAGGAAAACTTCAATATGGAAGAAGATAAAGATGACAGAGATTACAAGAAAGAAGAGTAAGACAGGGCACAGCAAGGAGTCCAATTTTGTTGGAGCATAATATAGATACAAGGGAGAAGTATTGAATAATATTATTAAATAAGATGATTTTTAAAGGGATTCAATAAATGTGAAATAACATTAAGTTATTAATGAAATTTATTAAGTAGGAAGTGACATGTTTAGATCTGTGCTTTAGGAAAATCATCTTAGTCGCTGTGTGGGGAATGGATTAGAACTGGGAAAAATTTACAGTAGGGAGACCAATTAGGAAGGTGTTGAAAAAGTTCAGGTGAGAAGTGAGGAGAGCCTGAATGAGGATGTAACTATGAGCAGAGAGGTTAGACTTGGGAGAGTTGTAGAAGCAGAACCAACAACATTCAGCAAATGAATATGTGGATCAGAATGAGGGAAAGTACAATGTTAAAGAGGACAGTTGTGAAAATCTGGGTGACTAAAAGGACGGTTATGATCTCAACAGTAATAGGGAAAATGAATGGGATTAGAGGGAAAAAATGTAATGCTCTCTATGATCAGGATCACAATCTAGCTATATCTACCCATCATGTGATTATGCCTTTGCAAAAAAAAAAAAAAAAAAAAAAAAAAAAGGAAGAAGCGGTTCTATCCTCCAATTGCAGAATAACCCATTAGGTAGCAGGAGATACAGTAGAATTTTGTTACTCTTGCACAGCTGTAGTGGACAGAATTACTTTGTTACAATTGCACTGATGGGCTGGTTTAGAAGGATGGGAGGGAAATGGGAAACTTGGACAGAAGGAGGGGAAAATTAGAAGTTTCTGGGGATAAAAATAGATGTGGCTGTACTGGAAACAAGATCCTTTGACTAGCTATCAAAGCAAGGGTTAAGATGAGGGATGGTAAATATTTAAGAACCAGTTCTCTGAAAAGAAAAATAGATATATAGCATACTTTTAAGTTTAGTTTTCATTATTAACATTTTCTTAAGTCTAGAAAATAAGAAAACAAGAAATGAAGTCCCAAAGTGAAATGTTTACTGAGTTAAAATATGAAAAAAATGTTCATGCTGAAGTCGAACAACTGTAAGCTGGCTCCAGGCATGTAGGCAGTCTTCCCATCTAGCAAATAAATTATTTTCATACCCTTTTAGAGACTGATGGTGAATCTCAAGCATAATGCCATGTTTCCCAATTGGAAGACCATTGATTAGATTTAGTCTTCTGGTAATATCAATATGATTCAGGAGGCAGTTTGATGAACTCAATGGGTTCACAGCAATGGCTTTGTGAGATTCCTCAATCTCAGAATCTTGCCAAAGGTTATGTTAAAATTAATTTTATGGTAAAAGGCCAGAAAAAGAGAAAGAAGGAAAAAAAAGAAGCAAAGAAGTATTGAAATATTAAATGATCCTATGTTTTGTTTCATCTCACATCCTCCCAATGTTAGGTGAGTTTTCACAGAAGCTCAGAATTTTGAAGTTTGATGAAGACCAGTTAGGAAATATTTAAAGAATCAAAAAAGACAGTTAATAGATTTTCATGGAGGGTTTATTAAGCAAGCTATGTTTTTCAAAACATATTTACCTTAGAGAAAAAAAAAGAGAGCTAGATAGTGAGTTTCTTCTTTTTGACTAAAGCTATTATCCTGTCATTAGGTATGGCACGAGCACCATCATATTCAGGATGCTTTTCTCCTAATAATTATTATTTTTAAAAAGTTTATCACCAGGTTGGACATTAGGTCTAAATTATCATGGACAGGAAAAGTTCTGCTGTGCCAAAAGTGAATACATAACATGTTAATTACTGGTATAAATTTGAATTCTGACACTAAAAAGCCAAATGTTGCCAAGAACCTCCTAGAGTCTCTCTACTACTAACCCATGGAAATATACACAGCAGTTACTATAGACTGAACCCCTCTTTCTGGAGACTAAAAATATTTCAAGGACCATTTGGGCTGTAAGCTTCTAATTGTATTTCCCTTTGAGACAGTATTTTTTCAAAATAGCAGAAGAAAAACTACCTATTTAAAAATACAGATACATTTTACTTAAAAGGAATAATTGCTACCAAGTATATACACAATCCATCAAGCTATGGTACACATATAGTGTCAGTTCATAGCAAAATCCTATTCCAAAAAAGTGAAAAACAAACTTTTTTTTTTTTTGAAAGGCAAGATAGTTTTAAAAGGGACATGAGAAACTGAATTAAAATCAGTCTGTATTATAACCCAAAGAGATGAAAGATAGAAAAATTTCATATATACAAAAATAGAGCAATACTTTATGACAGAAGAACTATAAATAAATATTCCCATTAATTGAGGAATGACTAAAAATGTAAATGAATGTAATGAAATATTACTTTACTACAAGAAGTGATAATGTAAAGAATTCAGAGAAGCACAGGTAAACTTATATGAACAGATGCAGAAGAAAGTAAGCAGAACCAGGAGTATAACATACAATGACTAACTACACCAATATATATAGGAAGGACAAAAATTTACTTTAATTTAAATTAAATGATGATTAACTTGCCCCTGAGGAAGAGATGAAAAAAAGTATCTCCCTTGACTGAAAAGTTAGAAGACAACTATAGAACATTTCAGAAACTATTAGACTCAGCTGATGTGTTGATTAGTTTTGGTGCATTGCTTTTTCCTTTTTTTTTTTTTTAATTAAAAGGATAAAAAAGGGATAGAATATAATCAGGAATTAAAATAACATAATAAATGTATGTAATTGTCATATTAAAAAACAGGCAATTTTAGGTATATTTATAACAACCTTAGAAAATAACTAGCCCTTACTTACCTGTTTTAACATCAGCTGGGGCTTACTATACTTCTTGATTTTGAGGTATCCAATTACATAGTTCATGTAATAAGCTACTATTGCTATAATTTGTTAGCCACAGAGAATTAAGACAGTAATAGCACTTGAATTTAGATCATAAAAAATAGGAAAAAAAAGTTATTGATTCTGTAACAAAAATATTATTTTTAAAATTCAATTTTTCTTCCTAAAAGGAAGGACCACTGAAGAGTAAAGAATTAAATCACTGTTTGTGGCTTAAATGTTCTTTATTTTTTACCTTTCAGAAGCTCCACTGTGAAAGGACCTTAGTTGTCTCTAGAGCTGCAAGAGCAATACTGTTTCCCAAAGACTGAAAAACAATCAAGCTCAGGAATAGAAATAAATCCTTAAGCTTGAAGTTCTCTATTCCTACTCTAAACACAGGCCAAATTCTGTTATTAACTTTTATTCTCTTTTATAGTTATTACTTAAAACTAATAAGAAAATAAATTTGAAAGAGCACATCAAAAACAAACCCAAAGGATACTCTCCTGAGAGATTTCTTTATAAAATGAAAGAAGTTAAGCCTTTTTTTAAAAAACTAATTTAACTTACTTTATTCCACTGACATGCATAATAGTTAAGACCATGGTTGCTTTTATAAAAAATAGAATAAAGAAATCCACCATCTCCGCCATAAACCTGTGTGCCAAGGATGGAATAGCATATTCTCTACCTGAAATAAGAAAAATACAAGTTAAAAAATTGATTATTAGATTAAATGTCTAATTTAGTGTGGCTTAGCATACTAATTAGATTAGTAATAAGGAAGGTAATGGAGAAGAAAAATTATTACTTGAAAATTACTGTCAGTTAAGTCATTAATCAAATTAATGTCAAAAAAAATTGCATCTACTGATGAACTCTGATGGACGTGGTTATTTCAACAATGAAATGATTTAGGGCAATTCCAACAGACTTATGATGGAGAGAGTCAACTGCATCCAAAAAGACGACTAGGGAATTGAATGTGGATCACAACATAGCATTTTTGCCTTTGTTGTCATTTGCTTGCTTTTTCTTTTCTTTTCTTTTTTTTTTCATTTTTGATCTGATTTTTCAAAGTGCAGCATGATAAATGTGGAAATATGTGTAGAAGAATTGAATATGTTTAACATATATTGGATTTACTTGCTGCCTAGGAAAGGGAGAAGGAGGAAGGGAGGGAGAAAATTTATACAAGATTTTGCAATGCTGAATGTTGAAAATTACATATATTTTGAAAACAAAAAGCTATAATTAAAAAAATGTTAACATCTACTACCTGTCATGAACTACTGCACTAAAATACATTTCTATAATCTGATGAATTTAAACTCTATATAAAATTTTCAAATCCATGTAGTTTTGTCTTTTATCACCTTAGTATTTAATGGGTAGCAAAGACATATCTGTTAAAAATATAATCAGGATACTTTATTTCAAAAACAACAAAGAGGGGCAGAATTCAACTGAGTTTACACTTGAAAGCAATCAGACTCTTATGACACAGAGTGGTGAAAAATCAATTGCACAAGTAAAGGATGGGAGAGAAACTGCCAGACAACAGAGAAAGACTTGAAGTTTGGTGGATTGTAAGCTCAATATGTATCAACAGTGAGATGTCAATCAAAAAAACTGCAAACTTTAGAATAGAATATAGAATAGAAATAAAGGGTCCAGAAGGAAGAAGACAACAGTATGATCTTATCTCACCTGATGAGAACATATCTATAGAATTAGTGTTCAGTTTAATTAGAGTTAAAAAATTATTATTTTTAAAGAATATTTTAGAAAGGACAGTTGCAGCTCATCTAGGACTTGATCAGATTGGTAAAGGAACTTGCAACTATGTTATTCAAGAATAAGTTGAGTGTTTTGGGGATGCTTAGCTTGGGGAAGGGCAGGGAACAAGACAGCCATATTCAAATACTTGAAAAGCTGTCATATAGAAAAGGAATTAGTCTAACTTTGCTTGGTTCAGGAGAACAAAACAAAGAACAGAAAGGCAGATTTCAATTCAATATAAGGGGGAAAAATCTTTTACAACAATGAGAATTGTTAAATAACATAATAAATGTTAAATAAATCAGAGAGGTTTTAAAATAGAAATTAGATAATTGCTAATTATTGGGAGTGTTCTAAGAGGGGATTTATGCTTTTGGAGTGGATTAGATTAGATAACTTCAATGGAACAGTCCAAATATAAAATCACAATTCCACAAAACTGTACCTTATAGTAAAACCAAAGAGAAGCAATATAGTAAAACCAAAGAGAAGGATTTAGGATCTCAAATTCCTACACTGTACATTGCCTCACAAGATTTACATCAGTTATTAAATTTGCTAATCATATTAACAACCAGGTTGTAAATTTGTCAATTATACAATACCACCTTAACTTATTTTGCTGAATACTGACAAAAACAAAATACAACTGGTTCTAGTTCTACATATAAGTAGCAGTCTGTCATTAAAAAAATAACTAATCCTAATAAATCTGGAATACTGAATTGAAATTCTAAGTAGCAATAAAGATTAAGCATAACTTTTAGTCAAAATTCAGTTTGTATCAGATTCTATTAATTCATCTATTTTCATACACATTATTAAGAAACTGCATTATAGTGTATGGTGAAAAAACAGCTGGCCTAAGAATTAGGCAAACTTGAATTCAAGTCTTAACTCTTGACATACACTGACTGCTGTGTAACTATCTCAGTGGTGTAACCATCAACTTCTCAGTATTCTAGGAACTCTCTAGAACTATAAGATATAGAGCAGATATAGACATTGGTATATTCACTGTCAGAGAATGTTACCTATATCAAAGAAATCACGATCTGGCTCCTTTTTCCTCCCCGTTCTATACATTCTAGGCACTCCTTCCCCAAACAAAACAAAACAAAAAAATTTATAACTTTCTGTCAGGATAAGGAGAAAGATACACAAACAGGACCCCTTGTCATCAACTGAGTATTATTTTTCTTTCAATGACTAATTCATTTTTTCTACTTTTTATTAATGATTTTTTTCCTTAAAAAAAAGGTTTTGCTGCTACTGTTTCTTTACACCATAGCAATTTCCCAATAAAACCTCCTTTTTAACAAAGAATAGTTAAGCACTGTTATTGAACTGGAATTGATTAAAAAAAAAAAAAAAAAAAAAGGCCAGACTTGTAGTTAATACCAAGATAAAGGAGATAACACCTAAGTTGCCACAGATGAATTCAAGTCACTTGGCCCAGATAAACTATACTCTGAAACAACTGACAAAGATGACAACCAAGCCAATGACTAGATATTAAAAAAAAAAAAAATCAGAGAAAATAGGAAAGGTATTACAAGACTGGAGAAAGGCAAATTCTGCTTTCATTTCTAAAAATGGATGACAGCAGAACCTATGAACTATAAGCCAATGAATTTAACCTTGATTTCTGGAAAAATCCAAGACGAGATCATTAAAAATATGATTAGTGAATATCTACAAAGGTAGAATTGATGATTACAAAGTGCCAGAATTGTTTCATCAATTACAGATTATTCCAGACTCACTTCATTTACCTTTTTGATAGGATTATTCAACTAAGATAAGAGGAATTCCTCGAATATGCTTTGCTTAAATATTGACAAAGCTTTTGGTAATGACCTCAAACTGTTTGTATAGAGAAGATGGAGAGATAGAGATTGGAAAATAAAATCAAATAGATTCATATAATGATTAGATGTCCAGATGTCTCCAGTGGAGTAATTTGGCTAATACACATTTATTTATTAAGTGCTTATTAGGTCCTTGGCAATATGCTAAGCAAAGAGAGACCCCCCCAAAAGTAAAAAATAATCCCTGCTCTCAAGGAGTTCAAAACTCTAATGGGGGAGACAATATGTAATCAAGTATGAACAAACAAGCCATATACCAGATAAAAGAGAAAATAATTAACAGAGTAATTAACACTAAAATTAAAGAGGATAGGGAAAAACTCTCTGTAGAAGACAGGTTTTTAGCTGGTATCTGAAGGAAGCCAGAAAGGGAGGGATGAATAAGAACAATATTTCATGCATGGGGAACAGAGAATGAAAATACCTGGTATCAGGTGGTGGATTATCCTTTTCAAGGAATAACAAGGAGACCAGGGTCACTGGTTTGTAAAGGAAGTGATGAGGTAAAAGGTATAAGAAGCCTGGAAAGGTGGGATGAAGTTTAGGTTGTGAAAAGCTTTGAATACCAGGATACAAGCTTAGTAGTGTTGATGGATCAAAGAGTTTGCAGTTTTATGGCCCTTTGGGCATGGTTCCAGGTTGTTCTCCAGAGTGGTTGAATCAGTGTACAACTTCACCAACAGTACATTAGTGTCTTAGTTTTTCCACATCCCCACCAACATTTTTCATTTTCCTTTTTTGTCGTGTTAATCAACCTGATATCTGTGAGATGATATCTAGGTTGTTTTAGTTTGCATTTCTCTGATTATAAGTGATTGAGAACATTTTTTCATAAAATTATAGTTTTGATTTTTTCTTTTGAAAACTGTCTACCCATATCCTTGCAAATTTGACTAAGTTTTCTATGTATTTGATAAATTACACCTTTATCAAAGCAAAAAAAAAAAAAAAAAGCTTTGAATACTAAACAGTATTTTATGTTTGATCCTGGAGGTAATAGGGAGGCAGTGGAATTTATTGAGAAGGGTCTTGTGTGGTTTTATGTATGTGTGTGCATGAGAAAGTGAGAGGCATGGGTCAAGCTTGTGTTTTAGGAAGATCACTGTCAACTGAGTGGAATATACTACTGGAGTAGAGATTTGAGGCAAGCAGACCAATTAGCAGGCTACTGTAGTACTTCAGACATAAACTGATGAGGGACTGTACCAAGTTGGTAGCAGTTTCAGGGGACAGAAAATATATGACAGATTAAGGAAGATAAAAATGACAGATATTGGCAACAGGCTGGATAAGGGAAGGGGCAGTGAAAGAGTGAAGAGTCTAAGATGATACCTAAATTGTAAGCTTGAGGGAAATGGAAAGATGGTGGTACCCTGGCTATTAATAGGGAAGTTTCAAAGAGGGGAAAAGTCTAAAGGTTTGAAAAACAATGAGTTGTCTTGGACATGGTGAGTTAAAGACATCTTTAGGACATCCAATTTGAGATATCTAAGAGGCAGTGTAGATCTCAGCATGGAGGCTATGAATAGATTTGAGGATCATTAGCTTATAGATGATAAATTAATTCATTATGAGATCTGATTGGAGATTATAAAATCCCCAATGAAGGGAGAACACAAGAGGACTCAGGACAGAAAGCCCTGTGAGTCCATTAATGGCCATTATCTGGATGAAGATCCAGCAAAGGACAATGAGAATAAACAGACAGGATGAGAAGTATCCCCAAAACCCAGGAAAAAGAGAATATCAAGGAGAAAAGGGTGAATGATAGTCAAAGGCTGTAGAGAGGTCAAGGAGAATGAAGATGGAGAAAAAGTCATTAGATTTGCAATCAAGAAATTGTTAGTAATTTTGGAAAAAGCAGTTTCAGTTGAATGAAGGCACTGACAGCTAGATTGTAGAAAATTAAAAAAAAAAGTGAAAGGAAAGGAAATGAAATGAAGGCATCTTTTGTATATGCCTTCTCAAGAAGTTTAGCTACGAAAAAGAGGAAAGATATGGAATGATAGCAAGTGAAGATGGATGGAACACAAGGGTTTTTTGTTGTTATTTTTTAAAGAATGGTGTAAACGTGGGCATGTTTTTAGGCAGTAAACAATCAGTCAATGGATAAGAAAATATTGAAAAAAGGTAATTCTAGTGAAAAAGATGGGGTGATCATTTATGCTTGTATAGAGATTTGCTTTGGAAGGAGAAGAAGCACTTCATCATATGAGTGAAGTGAAGGATGAGAGAATGGTAGGAGGAATCTGGGTGATGTGAGATGACGGAGAGGAGAAAAAAAGGAGTTCTCAGTAACTGGCCTCCATTTTTTTCATTAAAAAATGAGGCAAGATGCTCAGCTGAGAGTGAGGAGGAATGGTCTGAGGGAAGGAAGAATTATCGATCTCTGCTTGGTCATATGCTGTTTCACATTTTGATTTATATAAGAGCATAGATGACATGCTCATCAGATATGCAGATAACAAAGTTGATCATGACAGCCAACAAAATAGATGACAAAACCGTAATACCAAAAGATGATAGACTATAGATGAATCAGATAAAATTCAATAAGAATATACAGTCTCCTACTTGGACACCCAAAAAATTATTTCCCCAAGTACAAGAGTCACTCTTGTAATAGCAATTGTTTTGAAAAAGATGGGGGGATTTTAGTGGATGCCAAGTTTGATATGAGTCAGTATGACTCGAAGAAGCTAATGTGATGTTGAACTGTATTAAGTAGAATATAGCTTCTAGGAATGAGTTAACAGTTTCAATGTTTGCCCTTATCACACCTCCTTTGGAGTATTGTGTTCAGCTCTGAGCACCACAATTTAAAAAGAAAGCTGGAAAAGTATTTAATGGAGAGCAACTAGAAGAGTGAAGGGCCCAGATCATATAAGGATGTGTTGAAGGAACTGAGCAAGTTTAGTCTGAAGAAAAGATGATTCAGGGAGTATATGAGGAGCTGTCACCATAAGGAGGGCCTACATGTGGTCTATTTGGCTCTAGAAAGCAGAACAAGCAGTAATGGGGGAGGGAGGGAAGTGGGAGAAGTTGAAAAGATGCAAATTTTGGCTTGATATCAATCCTAATGATTATAGTTGTCCAGAAGTATAGTGGGCTGCCTCAAAGGTAGATTCCCCTTCTTGGAAGTCATCTTCAAGCACAAATCTGACAGTTGCTTGTTGGCTATATTACAGCTGAAATTCTTAAAATTCGTGGATTGGTTTAGATAACTCCTAAAATTCTGAGAAATCTGATCAAGAGAATTACTATTTCTATCGGTGTACATAACATTTTTACTTGAAGACTTGCACATCTCTATAGAGAATGGAAGAAAGGTTTCTTTCATCCTTAAGGACCAAGACTGTCACAGCATTTAATATGACTTCAGCTGTCCTGTGTCACTTGTTTAAGCTATTTATTGTAATTATCACGTATGATTTTCTTTTGGTTGTGTTTTTTTTTTTTTTGCCTTCAGATCAACATATATTTTTCCATATTTCCCTGATTTCCTTATATTCTTCATTTTTATTAGAAAGGCTATGTATCAAGAGCTGACTTCTGAGCTAAGAAGCTCTGGATTCAATTCGGTCTTTGGACTAGCTGGGAAACTCATTTAATTTACACTGGGCAGTTCTAAAGGATTCACTGCTCACTGCATAAAAAAACCAGACTTCACTGGTAGTTTTCCTGGGAGCTTAGTATACTAATACAATCACAGGTTCTACTTCTCCTTATAGTCTTATTTTTGCAGATCATTCACATGCAATTAAAAAATATTTTATTAATATTGTTCCTTTTCACAAATTATTTCCTGATACAACTTCCACCCAAAAGGATTCCTCTCCTCTAACAACAAAAACAATTAAAGAAACTTAAATTTCAAGAAATGAGCACACAATCTTATTAAAAGCAATATATAATCTCAAATCACACTCACAAATTAACAAGTTAAATAGGTATATTTACCCATGGTCACCTAACTACCTTGAGGGATCACATAATGGATCTCAATCTTCTGGCTCTATATTCCAGAACTTTTATCTATTTTATTATATGATGTCTGGTCCGGGAATACAATACAAAAACAATTCCCTCCCAGGAGGGTTTTGTAGAAAAGGTCAGGTGGCAAAGAGTTTCTCCAAAGTGGAATTTAATGGAGCAAAGAATAAAGAGAACTGTGGTGCACATGCGTGAAAGGAACCCAAAATCTAATCGTGCCCTTTGGAAATTGCAGTCTATGTCCATTTTAAGGAAAAAATCCATGTCTGAAAGGTGCAAGAGTTTCATCACTTTAAAAAAACAAAAACAACTAACCCCAAACAACAAACAAAAACAAAACACTTAAGCAAATATCTAAATAACTTCCAGAAGGGCCCAACTCACCATTTGGAGCTAGACCCAGCCTAAGAGACAGACACACCCACTCCGCTCCCCCCACCCCAACCCCACCCCCGCCCCTCGGCCTCTTACCTGCAGGACGCCCGTTCTCATTTTGCTGCCGGGGCGCGGTGACTCCTCCACCCCTGGTCACCGGGGCTAATCTAGCCGATCCCTGCCAGTTGGGAGTCCGGGGCGCTGGGGAGGAGGCGGTGGCGGCGGCAGCTGCAGGAGGGGCGGCGGGGGTCGCAGATGTCGCAGGATTGGCTGCGGGCGGGGTGGCCAGACAGTAGAAAGGGTTATAGTAGCCCAGCGGGGCAAGCGGGGGCCCGGCCGCAGGGCCGTTGGCGGGACTGCCGCTTCCCAGGTGGCCGGACGGCTGCTGCAGTTGTTGCGGCTGAGGTTGCGGTGGCAGCTGCAGTGGCTGCGGCGGGGGGCTGCAGTAGGCGGGGAAAGCCAGGAGGCCGCTCTGCCAGGTCAGGTAGCCGCAGTACGACTGCCACAGCCACTCGTGCACCTGCCGGGAGTATTCACGCGCCGTCGGTTTCTCAGGCTGCCCGCCGCCACCGCCGCCGGGGTCCGCCTCACTTTCGGGTGGCCCGGGTTCGCCCTCCCGACCGGCCTCAGAGGCCGAAGCTGCTACTAGGTTCTTCGCCTCGGGCCTCCCCGGGATCCGTGACTGGCCTGGTTGCTCGTCCTGAGAAGGGGTGACGGCCGACGAGCTCGGAGTGGAGGCTTCGGCGTCGCGACCCCCGCCTCGGTTTTCCCGCTTGCCGCGCTGCCTGGGAAGGCGGACCTGGGTTTTTTCCGGCCCCTCCGCCATCGTCGCCACAGTCCCAGACGCAGCAGTCTGTCACTGAGCTGTCTGCTTCCCAACAGATCCTTCCCTACACAGCCCTGGGCCTGGCGCCGCAGCAGTTGCCTTCGTCAACAATCCACAGCCGGAAGCGGAAACCCCGCCCCTTCCAAATGTCTTCGCCCCCTTTCCAGCCGCAGAATCCTAGTGGTTCTGCCGCACTGCAAATGCGGCGCGTCAATGCGGGTACTTGCTGTTCTCTATGAGGTTTCAAGTCCGTTTGAGGTCCACTTTGGGTCGTGCACCTCAGAATCCCACAAGCCCGGCTGCAGTTTCTTCCAGGACTGGCGAAGGCCCGAGATCTCTTTCCCTGCTTTTCAACTCTTTAAATTAGGGAGTCGAGGGTGGGGCAAGAAAGACCCTGGGAAACCCCTCCATGTC
>JAJPUD010000212.1:130294-258699 GCA_023553655.1 Myrmecobius fasciatus | reverse complement strand
CACACACACACACACACACACACACACACACACACACACACAAACATAGACAGACATTCCCTCTTTCAAGGAACTTATGCTCCAGCTACGGAAGACGCACAAAAAGAATCTGAAAAGGGGAGGGAGAAAGTGGTCAACAAAGGAATGAGAGTGAGGCACTTGTGGGAGGAGAATGGGGATGTGAGAAAAATCTGAGTCTAGCAGAAAGGTGGGAAGTGAGACGGTCAGTCCCTAGCCTCTTCCTTAAATGGAAATTTTGGAATTCATGGTTTCACCTTACAATCAGAAGTGCTGAGGGTTCGTAGTGATGAAAATGTGAGGAAGTACCTAATTTGATCCTATAGATTGGTAGGTTTTTCCAGTGGAAATATTTTTGAGATATTTTGGATATTTGAAAGAGGACCCAAAGGCCCCAAGAAGACCCAAATGCAGCCAGGTGCAAAATGAGCCACTGTAAAAGGCATTGGCTTGTTGCTATTTTTGAAGCAGAAGTAAACGAGGAGTAATGAGGTTAGGTGTTTTGGCTCCAAAGAATACAAATCTATCTACTGAAAAAAAGTCTTTTCCTTCTAAATAGTTATTATGAGCCTAAGTCTTGAAGACTGATTACACATATTTTTAAACTAAATAATTTTTGACATAGGAACAACTACTTACCTGTACTTGATCTCCTTGTGTTTGAAACATATTCTTTTCAAAGTTATTGTAAATATTATACTAGCTCTGCTTTTTCTTCAGTCTTTCAAGCTCTGCTCTTGGGCATTCATTTCACTACAATAAATATTATTTATTAAGCCAGATGGAGGCCAGATACTGTGCTAGGTACTAGTGATGTAATGAAAAAAAAAAAACAAAAAACAAAAACAAAACCCAACAGTGTCTGTCCTCAAGGAGCTGCTTCTTCCATTAGATGGAAACAGATAAGTAGATATAAAATATATATGCAATGATGATCTTATCTACTTTCACAGCTTAAACTATTACTTAATCTGCATTACCAAATTATATCTGTAGCCTATTTTGTCGTTGCCCAGTAACAATCCTGAAGTAGAACCCTCTCTTTTAACAATTAAGCCAAACAATAATACATTGATCTGATGTATGTGATAGTATATTCATCATTCTACATATTTAATCTACTATTTTTCCACATTTTTCCACAGATATGTGAGAGTATATCTCATCGTCACCATACTTCTGCAGACAATCTTGGTCAGTGTACTAATTTCAGTTCTGATTTTTTAGGGGGTGAGGTACAGAGGTATTGCTTTTCATCTATTGTGGTCATTGTGTATCTTGTGCTTAGGTCTGCTTAATTGTGCAACAATTCTTATATATTTTCCCTAAGTTTCCCTGAATGATAAATATTTACATTGTTTCTCATATTACAATGATATATTAATATATCTATATGCCACAATTTGTTCAGCCATTTCCAGTCAATGGGAATGTAACATTTTTTCCCTTTCTCAATTTCTTGATACTGCGAAAAGTACTATATAAATACTTTACACAATAACCTAGATTTT
Source organism: Myrmecobius fasciatus (assembly GCA_023553655.1). NCBI lineage: Eukaryota > Metazoa > Chordata > Mammalia > Dasyuromorphia > Myrmecobiidae > Myrmecobius > Myrmecobius fasciatus. Next base: position 257,170 of record JAJPUD010000212.1, on the reverse strand, counting down.
GATAAATATGCCTCCTTTTGCCTGTCAGTTTTTTGGGGCAAGAAATCACTATTTGATAAAAACTTTTGGGAAAACCAGAAATGTGATCTGGCAGAAACTGGGCATAGACCAACATCTCACACCATACACTAAGATAAATTCAAAATGGGTACATGATTTAAACCTAAAGGGTGATATATAAGCAAATTAGTGGAGGAGAGAAGAATCTGTCAAATCTGTGGATGGGGAAAAGTTCATGATTAAATAATCTAGAGATTTACTGGAAATAAAATGGATAATTTTGATTAAAGGTTTTGCACAAACAAAACCAATGCATCTAAAATCAGAAGAAAAGCAGGAAGCTCAAGAAAAATCTTTACTGCAAGTTTCTCTGATAAAAATCTCATTTCTAGAGTAGAGAACTGAGTCCAATATATAAGAAGAAAAGTCACTCTCCAGATTAATAAATGATCAAAACTTATGGACAGCAGAAGAAATCAAAGCTATCAAAAGCCAATTAAAAATTCTCAAAATAACAATTAGAAAAAATCCAAGTTAAAACAACTAAATACTAGTTTACCAATCATTTGGATTAAGGTGACCAAAAAAGGGGCAGAGAGAGGAAAAACAGGTATGCCAATACAGTATTGGCAGAGTTGTGAATTAGTTCAGCCATTTTGGAAAGCAATTTACAACTATGCCCCCCCCCAAATACCAAATTTTACATTAACCCTGCAATACCACTACCAAATCTATGCTCCAAAGATGCTCCAAAGATATGTATAAAGATATTTATAGTAATTCTTTTTGCTGTGGCAAAAAATTAGAAGTCTATACACTTAATTGGGGATTAATTGGGGAATGACTGAACAATTTATGGTATATGAATGTGATGGAATACTACTATATTATAAGAAATAATGAAAAGGATGATTTTAGAAAAACCTGGGAAAATCTGAATTAACTGATGCAAAGTGAAGTGAGCAGAACCAGGATAATGACCAGAACAACAGTTATTAACAGAAATATTATTAAGAATCAACTTTGAAAGACTTAGAAACTGAGATTAATGCAATGACTTACCACAATGCCAAAGGATTCATGATGAAACATACTGTCTGCCTTTAGAGTACTGTTGAATTCAGAATACAAATTGAAATATCTCTCATTTCTTTTCACACATATATTGAGTAAAAAAAAAAACAAAAACAAAAACCCTCAAAAGGTAAAGCCCACATAGCTGTAATTATCTAGTCAAATAAATATCCACATTAGCCATATCTGAAAATATATCTTTCTCTATTTTAAAAAGTTTATCAGTTCTCTATCAGGAGGTGAGCAGTAAGTTTCATCTTTTGGACTTGCAACTTATGTTTTCTTAATCAGCATTTTAAAGTCTTTGAAAGTTGTTTTTCTTTGTAATGTCATTATATAAGATCTATTTCTGCTCACTTCACCCTGCATCAATTCCTAGAAGTCTTCCTTCTTTCTTCTGAAATTATCCATTTTATTATTTCTGATGGCACAATAACATGTTTTTACATTCATGTGCCACTATTTGTTTGGTCATCTCCAATAAGAGAATATTCTCTTGGTTTTCAATTTTTGACTACCACAAGGAAGCTCTTTTAAATATTTTTGTACATAAAGATCCTTTTCCTCTTTCTTTGATTTATTTGGGAGTATATCATTAGTAACTGTATAACTGTATCAGAGTATGAACAGTTTGGCAGTTTCCTGAACACATATCTTCCAATTTATTTCCAGATTGGCTAGGCCAATTCATAGTTCCATCAATAGAACACTAATGGCTCTGTTTTTCCATAAGCTCGCTAGCATTTGTCACTTGCCTCTTTTATCATTTTTGCCAATCTAATGATTGTAAACTGGAATCTCAAAGTTGCTTTAATGTTCATTTATTTCTCTATTATTTAGAGTATATTTATATAACTTTTAATAGCTAAGATTTCATCATTTGAAAACTGCATTTTTATATTTTTTGACCATTTATCTATAGGGTAATTGTTCTTAGTTTTAGAAATCTGATTCAGTTCCTTATAGATCTTGGATATATGATCTTTACTAGAGAAACTTGTTGCAAATATTTTTTCCCCAGGTACCTGTTTCCTTTCTGATTTTTACTACATTTGTTGAAAAAAATTAAAGTTTATATAATCAAAATTCTCTACTTCTTGTGTGATTCTTTCTGTTACTTATTTAGTTATGGACTACTTCCCTATCTACATATCTAAAAGATAATTTCTTTGTTGTTCCTTTAATTTGTTTATGATATATGAAAAGGTGCTCCAAATCACTATTGATTAGAGAAATGCAAATCAAGACAATCCTGAGGTACCACTTCACACCTGTCAGATTAGTTAAAATGACAGGAAAAGTTAATGATGAATGTTGGAGGGGATGTGGGAGGGCTGGGACACTGATGCATTGTTGGTGGAGCTGTGAACGGATACAGCCATTCTGGAGAACAGTTTGGAGCTATGCTCAAAAAGTTATCAAACTGTGCATACCCTTTGACCCAGCAGCATTTCTATTGGGCTTATATCCCAAAGAAATCATAAAGGAAGGAAAAGGCCCCACATGTGCAAGAATGTTTGTGGCAGCCCTTTTTGTAGTGGCTAGAAACTGGAAATTGAATAGATGCCCTTCAATTGGAGAATGGCTGAATAAATTATGGTATATGAATATTATGGAATATTATTGTTCTGTAAGAAATGACCAGCAAGATGATTTCAGAGAGGCCTGGAGAGACGTACATGAACTGATGCTGAGTGAAATGAGCAGAACCAGGAGATCATTATACACGGCAACAACAGTACTATATGATGATCAATTCTGATGGACATGGCTCTCTTCAACAATGAAATGTTTCAAACCACCTCCAATTGTTCACTGAAGAAAGCCATATACACCCAGAGAGAGGGATGTGAAATGTGGACCACAACATAACATTCTCATACTCCTTGATTGATGTTTGCTTACATTGTGTTTCCTTTATCTGATATATTGTTTGTGTAGATAAGATTTTTCTTGCACAACAATAAGTTTGGAAATATGTATACATATATTCGATTTGCCAATATTTTAACATAATTAACATGTAGTGGATATCCTGCCATCTAGGGGAGGGGTGGGGAGTCGGGGGGAAAAATTTGTAACGGAAAGCTATGTAAGGGTTATTGTTGAAGAATTACCCACATATATGTTATGCAAATAAAATATAAAAAAATTTGTTTATGATATAACCTTTTACGTATAGTTCATGTATCTCTTTCAAACTTATCTTAGTATGGTGTAGGTATTGTTTTAACCCTAATTTTTGCGAGGTTTTCCAAAAGTTTTTATTAAATAATGAGTCCTCCCCCCAGCAAAAAGGGTTTGGGAGTTTATCAGACTTTGTGGTATTATGCTTGCCTTTACATGTTATATATTTAATCAGTTCCACTGATTGACAAGTCTCTATTTTTAAAAATCATCACCAAATCATTTTAATTATTTCTATCATATGGTTTGATATCTAGTTGACAGATTTCTCCCTTCTTTCCCATTTTTACTATTACCCTTGAAATTCTTAACCTTTTGTTCTTATTTTTGAGGAATATATTTTTCCTAGTTCTATAAATTTTTCTTTTGAGAATTTTGTCTAGCCTTGAAGAAATAAATTGGTTTAAGTAATATTGTTATTTTTATTATATTGGCTCACGCTATCCATGAACAGTTAATGTTTCTCTCTTCCCCTGTTCTTCATGCTTTAGGTTTGTCTTTCTTTCTGCCAAGAGTTTTATTATTAAATTCACATAGTCCCTGGGTGAATCTTGGTATAAATATACTGTCATATATTTTAATTAAGGGAATAAAGTCCTGGAAGAGAAATAAAATGATTTTGGTAGAGAATAATTATCCTGGGAAATGAGGTATGCAGAATCAATAATACAGGAAGTAGTGTGTTCTGAGAGAACTAGAAAGTGTAATGAATTTCTGAATTAGTTTATACTTTTGTTTAGAAAATTTGTTACTGTATTAAGTAACATCTTTTTTATATCCTTAATTATAATTGAGTAATAATTTTGGGGGGGTCTTTGGATAAACTTCAAACATGAATTCTGCTGTTGTATTTATGAAAGCTTATTGATTTCAGGATAACTTTCTATGGAAAACAAAACAAACACCACCCAAACCAAAACTATAACTTTGGACTGAGATTGTCTATATTTGACCCTACAAATTGGGATTTTCATGACATAAACATGTAACTGTGCTACAGAATTTATTTTGCTAGATTTATTGTTACAAATATGCAATAAGTTGATATAAAATTCTCCCTTTTCCCCTGTAGCCTATATACTGTTTCTAATCTCACAGAATATATTTTGTTCAGTGCTCTCAAGTACTCTGAAGAATTAGAGGTTGTCTCTTTTCTTTGTTATTTGCCTGATCTGCCCACCATCAAGCCATTAATTGTCATCATTTTAGGGGTCCTGTAACTAGCACCCCAATTTCATCTAAATATCTAACACTGGGTAGCATTTAGAAAGGAATATTTACTTAACAGATATAACAACAACAAGTGGGTAAACATTTTCCTTAACACCCCTTCCTTGATCTACCTTAGTCTAGGGGTATAGATTTAAATTTTAGCCTAGTTTTTTTGTTCATATGCAGATGTTCCATGCAGCTGGATGAATCTATATCTTTGCTACTACTGGGCTGGAGTCCCAAAGGTTACTTCCAAAGGTCAATCTTTGTTCCATGAGGGATTGATGCTACATTCACTATAAAACCCATGTGAGACTTTGACTCCCAGATCCTTGTGGGTCTTTTCCCAACCTTTTGAAACTTTCAAGTTTAGTTTGGTTTCTCAAACTGTAATCTTAGAAGTCACCCAATAAAATAATAATAAAAAAAGAATGAGACAAAGGAAGATATAGTTAAAATTTGCAGGTCTTTTGAAAACTTAAATAAACAATTCAAAGAGGCTCCTCTTCAGTATATGATTAATTACCCAGAACTAGTTATAAAATGTCCATGAATGTTCCAAAATTGCTCTAAGGCACTTCTCTTACTTATCATCATGATTATTCCAGAAGTCAGTTTCATAGGCTCTCCTTGAAGAGAGACACTGCCACATATCTTTGAGCATTTGCTCAAATATGCACATTAAACTTTAATGAATTTATAAATTATATATTGTGAAGAATATAGAATTTTCTTTACTCACATTATCATGTTATTTCAAAGTTAGATTGACTCTTCAATGTTCATCTAGCCTAGCCTCTAACCAAAAATGAATCCCTCACATAACATACTTGATATGTAGTTGTTTAGTATCTGGTTGAAAACCTCCAGTGAAATTTATTATTTCCTGAGGCAACACATCCTACTTTTGTATAATTCTAATTGTTAGAAAGTTTTTTATTTCCCTCCCAAATATAAAGCTTAAATTTGCGTTTTTTGAAATTTTTACTCATTGCCCCTAGTCATAGACTCTAAAGTCAAATGGAAAGAGTACAATACCTTTTCCATGTGACAGCCCCTTAAATATTTGAAGTTTGCTCGCTTGAGAATAGAGATTGTTTTATATTTTGAATTTTTGTCCCTGGTGCCTAGCATGGTGCCTGACACATAACAGATGATTTATTACCTTCTATAGATATAATATTTTCATCAAAATATTATTATCTCATGGTTCTAACTCCATGCAGTTGACTCCCAGATTTAGGTATTCAACTTTAGTCTCTCTCTTGAACTTCAGTCTTTATTACCAGCTGCCTTTTGGAAACTTTGAATTGGATGTCTCGTAGATATCACGTATTGACATGCATCCAAAAGAGAACTTAATATCTTTTCTCCAAAACTCTCCCCTCTCCTGAACGTACTATTTTTTGTAAATAGTATTTTATTTTTCCAATTAATATAAAGATAATTTTCAGCATTTTAAAAGATTTTGAGTTTTGAATTTTTCTCCTTCCTTCCCAAGATAGCAAGCATTTTGATATAGGTTAGAAATGTATAATCTTATTAAGCATATTTTTATGTTAATCATATTTGAAAGAAGAAATATTACAAAAGCGAAAAACCATGAGAAAGAAAAAGAAATTTTAAAAAAGTGAAAATAGTATGCTTTGATTTACATTCAGATTCCCCAGTTCTTTCTCTGGATTTGGATAGCATTTTCCATCATGAGTCTTTTGGAATTGTGTTGGATCATTGTATTGCTGAGAAGAGCTAAGTCAATTGTAGCTGATCATTGTACAATGTTGCTGTTGCTATGTACTGTTTTCCTGGTTCTTCTCACTTTACTCAGCCTCAGTTTATGTATGCCTTTCCAGGTTTTTCTGAAATCTACCTGTTCATCATTTCTTATAGTACAATAGTACTCCATTACATTTATGTACCACAACTTGTTTAGCCATTCCCCCACTGAAGGGTATTGTTTCAGTTTCCAGTTCTGTACCACCACAAAAAGAACTGCTATAAATATTTTTGTACATGTAGATATGTTTTTTCTTTTTTGTAAAAAATGATTTCTTTGGAATATAGACGTAGTAGTGATATTTCTGGATCAAAGGTGTGCAGTTTGATTGTCCTTTAGGTATAGATCCAAATTGCTTTCCAGATTGGCTGGATCAGTTCACAACTCCACCCAAAATGCATTAGTGTCCCAATTTTCCTCACATCCCTTCCAACATTTATCATTTTTCCTTTTCTGTCTTATTAAGCCAATCTGATAGATGTGAGGTGGTACCTCAAAGTTGCTTAAATTTCATATGACTATAGATAGCATTAATTGCTTCTGAAAACTCTGTTTATATCCTTTGACCATTTGTCCAATTGGGGAATGGCTTGTATTCTTATAAATTTAATTCTGTTCTCTATACATTTGAGAAATAAGGTCTTTATCAGAAACACTGGCTGTAACAATTGTTTCCCAGATTTCTGCTTTCCTTCTAATCTTCATTGCATTGGTTTCATTTATACAAAAACATTTAGAATTAAGGTAATCAAAATTACCCATTTTGTATTTCATAATGTTCTCTATTTCTCATTTGGCCCTTATTATTATTGAAGGTACTCCCTACCAGTCTCCCAAATTTGCAATCTGTATTTCATTCTTAACTTGTCACTCACCCTTGGCTTACTCCCTACTATTACCTATCTTTCTGACTTTTGTCTTGCCACTGGACTTTGATGGCTCTAAGACAGTGATGCTGATGATTTGTACAACTTCACCTCAGTTAAATTGAATTCATACATGTCAGCACATCACTTAGTTCTGTTATTCTTGGTCTTCCTCAAAAATTAAGGACAAACAATAATATAATAGTCAAGCAGTTGCCATATCTTTTCATTTCTATCTTTACACATTTCTCCAATGTGTCACTTTCTCTTTATTTACATAAACACTGCCCTAGTTCAGTCCTTCAAGATCTCTCAGTTGGATTATTATAATAGCCTTCTCACTCCCCATTCCAATTCATTAAACATACATTTGCCAAAATGATTTTTTTTTCTTTTTTGGCAAAGCAATTGAGGTTAAGTGACTTACCTAGGGTCACACAGTAAGTGTTAAGTGTCTGAGGCTGCATTTGAATTCAGGTCCACCTGATTTCAGGGCTGGTACTCAATCCACTGTGCTATCTAGTTGCCCCATTGATTTTTTTTTTCTACTGTAATGACAGTATTATTCTCCCAAACTTTTCAAAACCTCTGATGGCTTTTAAAAAGCTTTTTATTTTCAAAATATATACATAGTTTTCAACATTCATTCTTGCAAAACCTTGTGTTTCACATTTTTTACCTCCTTTCCCCACACCCTCCCTTAGAAAGCAAGTGATCCAATATATGTTAAACATATATGCAATTTTTCTATACATATTTCCACAGTTATCATACTGCACAAGAAAAATCAGATCAAAAAGGAAAAAAAAAACGAGAAGAAAACAAAAAAGCAAGTGAACAATAGCAAAAAAGTGAAAATACTATGTTGTGATCCACATTCAGTCCTCACAATCCTCTTTCTGGATGTAGATGGCTCTCTCCATCAGAAATCTGTTAGAACTGGCCTGATCTGATGGCTTTTTATTACATCCAGATACAAATATAAACTCTGCTGGGTATTTAAAATCCTTTGAAACCTGAGCCTAAGTTACCTTTCCAGGTTTGTTATATGGAGTCTTCTTTTTCCTTAACCTTCCTCCATCTTAGTATAGTTAAATTGTCCTTACTATTCCTCACATACATCTTTTTCTATTTCCACATCTTGACACTAGTCATATCTCATTCCTGGAATACATTCTATTTTTATTTCTGTCTTTTGAAGTTCCAAAATGTATTCTCTTTTTACTTCTGTCTCTTGGTATGCCAAGATTCTTTCAAGACTTAGCTTAAGCATTACTTTCTATACCCCAGCTGCTATTTCCCAGCAAAATTGCCTTCTATTTTGTGTATACCTATATAAATATACTATTTAACTCCTATCCTTTCTGGCAAACTTCATAAGGACACTGACTGTATTACTTTTATCTTAGTAGTCTTAGTTCCTAGCATAATGCTTAACCCATATTTATTGTTTTATTGATGATGACAAATACTTTATCGATTTTTCTATTTTGGGGAGTGAAATTCAATTTATTGACAAACCTTAATCATGTGGTTTGAATTCAGTTCTTCTGGTAAATTCATACAAATAGCCTTCCCAAGATTCAAAATAGTCCCTAAAATGGTTAACTCAGAATTAAAATGAACCTTTAAAAAAATCCAACATACAGAAAATAAAATTTATATAATAAATGTTAGGGAATGGTTGTGATTATTGAAATTATTTGCTTTTTTTTAAAGGAAGATTTCTTTAAACAGATAATGCATATAAAATAGAATTTGATTTAAACAAAATGCTTCACCAAAACCTATTGCATAAATTAAGATACCACTTCTACTATAATCTAAAAGCTGTTATTTCACAGTGCTTTTCTGCCCTCCAGTGGTTATTTTAAAAAATCCAATCAAACTTTCCACAATATATTTTATGGAATAGTGGTTCGTTTGTTTTTTTCATAACAAAGTGGTAACACTTTGTACCGAGAATGGGAAGATCTGATGAATTTAAGGTAACTAATAAGCATATAATTAGTCACAGATAATAAATATCTTATAAGAAAGGCCTAAAGAATGTAAAAGAAACTCAGAATCTTATCACTATATTTTGTAGAACAAACCTGACAAGTCTCTGAGAACCCAGTAGATGGCGAGATTTCCAAAGTTAAGAATTCTAAAAACAATCTTCAAAGTAGAAACTAGGCTTTTGAGTTGGTAGGGTAAGAAGTTCTCTATTCCAATTTCCCATTAATAAAACATTACCTGTCAATCATTGACAGATGGTCAACCATTCTGATTGGATTATATTGTTTTTTGAGTCTGGTTATTCCATTGACAGGTATAGTTGGAAATTTCTTATTTATATGTAACTGAAATCTGCCATTTTGTAATCCATTGGTATCAGTTCTATCTTCTAAAATAATGTAGAACAAGTCTACCTTCACATGACAACAAATTTTCAAGTATGTGAAAAGATATGACAAACCATCATCTTTCCCCTTTGTTTTCCTTTCTTAAAATTGAATATACATAATTTCTTCAATAATTCTTCATATAATATACAGACCCTCATCATTCTTGTCACTCCTGTTTGTGCAGGTTTCATTTTGTCAATGTCCCTCTCAAACTGTCCCAGAAGGATGTGCAATATTTTAGATAAAGTCTGACCAGACTGGAATGCATTAGGGGCCATTACTATTCATAGTTCAAGCAATTTTTATATTAAGACTCTTTTTTACATCAAAGCTCAAATTGTATTTGTGGTTAACTAAAAGTCCAGGATCTTCTTCATAGGAACCATTGCTAAGTCAGACTTAGCTTTTTTTTGTTGATTTGTACTTGTGCAATTTTTGTTTCTTGTTGGTTATTGTAGTAGCTTTTTTTTAAAACTTATTTGAAGAACTTTGCATTTATCTCTAGCAAATTGTTTCATTTGTTTTCTTTTAGTTTACACTCCAGTGTTATGAGATTATGTTGATGTTTGATGCTAACATGCAGTGTATTCATTATCTATCCCAGCTTTCAATTATTATCAGACTAGATAGGCACGTCTTCTATGTCCTTACTGAATTCACTGACACAAATTTTGAACAGTTCAGAGACAAGGACAAGGCCTTATGGCCAAGCATCCCTCTGCTAACTGATGCATTATTCAATTCTCTTTTATGTAATATCTCTTAGCCACCTAAAAATCTGTCTGGATCCTATAATTCAAATTGCATTTGTCTATCTTACCTATAAGGATATCTTAATACACTTTATCAAATTCTTTGCTGAAATTAAAATATTTGTTTATATTGCAATCTACAAACCTAAGAAAACTCTTGACAAATTATTGTCAATAAAATATGTCAGTTTGCTAGTTCCCCTCTCAAACTGTCTCAGAAGAATATGCAACATTCTAGATAAAACTTGACCAGACTGGAATGCAGTAGGGACCATTGATATTCATAGTTTGAGCAATTTTTATATTAAGACTTTTTATATCAAAGCAGCTCAATTTTGAATTAATAGTCATAATCTTTACAACTGTATGCGATAGATTTTGTTGTTATTCTCATTTTACAACTGAGAACACTGAAGCAGACATAGATTAAATGACTTGTCCAGTGTCACACAACTAATTGAAAACAGATCTTCCTTTACCAAAGCCAGTGCTCTATCCATTGTGTCACCAAGCTTTCTCCAGTTGTCATATCTTTACTTTTTGTTCTACTTTTATTATAACCACCTTAATTTAGGCCCTTACCTATTTTTGCCTACACTATCATAATGATTTTTTCTTTTTTTTAAATTAAAGCATTTTATTTTCAAAACATATGCATAGATAATTTTCAGCATTCACCCTTGCAAAACCTTTTGTTCCAGATTATTTTCTCCTTCCCTTCCCCAACCCCCTCTCCCAGACAGCAAGTAATCCATTATGTTAAACATGTGCAATTCTTCTATACATATTTCTATAATTATTATGTTGCCCAAGAAAAATCAGATCAAAAAGGGAAAAAAATGAGAAAGAAAAGAAAATGCAAGCAAACAATCTCCCCAAAGTGAAAATACTATGTTATAATCCTTATTCAGTCCCCACAGTCCTCTCTCTGGGTGCAGTTGGCTCTCTTCATCAGGAAACCATTGAAATTGGCCTGGATCACCTCACTGTTGAAAAGAGCCATCATCGTATAATCTTGCTGTTGCTTTGTACAATGTTCTGGTTTTACTCACTTCACTGAGCATCAGTTCATGTAAGTTCAGACCTCTCTGAAATCATCCTGCTAATAGTTTCTTATAGAACAATAATATATAACATTTACATATCATAACTTATTCAGCCATTCTCCAACTGATGGGCATTCACTCAGTTTCCAGTTTCTTGCCACTACAAAAAGGCCTGCTGCAAACATTTTTTGCACACATAGGTGTTTTTGCCTTTTTTTTTGATCTCTTTGGGATAAAGGCCCAGTAGAGATACTACTGGATCAAAGGGTATATTGTAATGATTTCTTAACTGGCTTTTCTATTTCAAATCTTTTCCCCCTCCAATCCCTCTTTTATACTATTAGCTGAATAATTTTCTTAATGTATCCCTCTGGAATGCATACTTTTAAAATCTGAATTTATTTAGGAGTTTCCTGAATAGTCAAACTGTTTCCTTTAGATGCCATTGTTAGTTCATGCATTTTTCTATCTGTTTGTCTGTCTGTCTGTCTATCTAATTTATTTACAACTTCCTATCCCTTTTTAAGGCCTTTAGATACTTTGCCATGATATTTCTTATCTGTGAACTTTTGAAATCAGATTAAAAAAGAGGTCTAGGGAATGCATCTGATAATCCTTAGCCAGGACAAAGTTGTTATACTCTAATACAGTTATTTTTTTCTAAAGTTAATTCCATTTTGTGGATTCATCTACTTTCTGAGCAATAAACTGTTAGCAAGACTTGTCAAGGCTTAGTAGATGTTCTACTTTTGTAGACTTAGATTTCCAGCAGATGTTTAGATAGCTGAAATTCCTGAACACTGTAGCTTACTTCTGTGCAAATCTTTAAACCTGTATATTTGTAATTTTTTTTCTTTTTTTTTTCAGTCTTTATTAAAATTTTATTTTGAACTTAAATATAAAAAGAAGGAAAAAGAACATTTCCATGTACACAGCACTACATAAAGGATTGAGTATAAAACCATGAGTTTCCATTTCAGATTGTTTATTTAAAAAAACAACTATGTAATAAATACTATATATTGTTTTCAAAGTCACCTTACTTTTTCTATGCTTCCTTTTGTTCTTTAATTTTTGGCCTGTTTTTATTTATTTATTAAAGCTTTTTATTTGCCAAATATATGCATGGGTAATTTTTCAACATTGACCCTTGAAAAGCCTTCTGTTCCAAATTTTTCTCTCCTCCCCTCCTCCCCCTGTCCCCTAGATGGCAGGTAGTTCAATACATGTTAAATATGTTACAATATATGTTAAATCTCATATATGTATACATATTTATAGTTATCTTGCTGTACATGTTTTCTTTTGTTCTTTGCTGTGTACTTTTATTTTTTTTCTCCTTCTCTCTCCATTCTGCCCTAAAGAAGGTTATCATTAAATACAAACATACATGTATACAATATATACAAATATACATACATATATGTAAAAAAGTTTTACATACTATTTAAAACAGTTCTTTCTCTGAACGTAGATAGCATCTTTTTTCAGAGGTCCTTTGTAGTTGGTTTTAGTATTTATAATACTCAAGGCGAATTAATTATTCAAAGTGGTTCTTAGGACAATACTTCTGTTAACTATGTATAGTGTTCACTTGGTACTACTCATTTCACTTTTCATTATTTCAAGCAAATTTTTTTTCTTTCTTTCTTTTATTAAAACTGTTTATTTACAGAACATATGAGTAAATTTTTCCACATTGACCTTTGCAAAATTTTCTATTCAAATTTTCCCCTCCTTCCCCCACCCTCTCCCCTAGATGGCAAGTAGTCTAATACATGTTAAATATGTTAAAATATATGATAAATCCAATATGTGTATACATACCTATACAGTTATCTTGCTGCACAAGAAAAATCAGATCTAGAAAGAGAAAAAAAAACAACCTAAGAAAGAAAACAAAATGCAAGCAAACATTCACAGAAAGCATTAAAATTCTATATTGTGGTCCACACTCAGTTCCCACAGACCTCTCTCTGGATATATATGACTTTATTCATTGCTGAACAATAGGAACTGGTTTGCATCACCTCATTGTGAAGAGAACCATGTCCATCAGAATTGATCATCATATAATCTTGTTGCTGTGTATAATGATCTCCTGGTTCTGCTCATTTCACTTAGCATCAGTTCATGTAGGTCTCTCCAGGCCTCTCTGAAATCATTTTGTTGGTCGTTTTTTACAGAACAATAATATTCCGTAACATTCATATACCATAATTTATCCAGCCATTCTCCAATTGATGGACATCCATTCAGTTTCCAGTTTCTTGTCACTACAAAAAGGGCTGCCCACAAACATTTTTGCCTATGTGCGTCCCTGCTTTAAGATCTATCTCTTCAGGATACAAGCCCAGTAGAAACATTGCTGGGTCAAAGGGTATGCACAGTTTGATAACTTTTTGAGCATAGTTCCAAATTCAAGCAAATTTTTCTAAAGTCAACAATTCATTTCTTTCCTCCCCCTATTATTTAGTATTTTATTTCCCCCAGTTTCATGTTAAACAATTTTTAACAATTTTTTTAAACTTTGAATTCCCGATTTTCTCTCTTCCTCCCTTCTCCCCTTCCCTCATTGATAAGACATATGTGAAATCATGCAAAACATTTCCATAAAAGTTATGTTGTGAAAAAAACCCTCAAGAAAAATAAAATTAAAAAAGCATGCTACACTCTGTATTCAAACATAATCAGTTCCTTCTTTGGAAATAGCATTTTTCATTCAAAGTCCTTCAGAGTTGTCTTGGATTATTGTACTGCTCAGAATAGCCAACTCATTCACAATGTATCATATCAAAATATTACTGTTACTTTGTACTTAATACGTTTCACTTTTCATGAACTCATGGAAGTCTTTCCAGTTTTTTTTGAGAGCAATCTACTCATCATCTCTTCTTGCACAACAATATTCCATCATAAATCACCCCCCACCATTTAACCATTCCCCAATTGATGGGCATTCCCTCAAATTCTAGTTATTTGCCCTGAGAAAAGATCTGCTATAAATATTTTTTGTACATATTCTTTTACTTTAAAAAAATCTCTTTTGTGATACAGACCCAGTGATGGTATTGCGAGGGCAAAGAGTATGTGTTGTTTTGTAACCCTTTGGGCATAATTCCAGAGTCTTTTATATAATGGTTGAATCAATTCATAATTCCAACCGTGCATTTCCACCACATTTCCTCTAATATTTGTCATTTTCCTTTTTGTGCCTACTAGCTAGTCTAATAGCTATGAAGTAGCTCATCATTTCTTATAGCACAATTGTATTCCATCACAATTTTATACCACAATTTGTGTAGCCATTGCTTAATTGAAGAACATCTATCATTTTAGTGAATCTGATAGGTTTAAGACAATATCTCTTACTATCTCATCTTGCAGGGTTTTGTTGGCGATATATAAAAATACAGATGCCTTTAGTGGGTTTATTATTATTATTATTATTCTATTTTGCTGAAATTATTAATTATTTAACTTTTTAGGTTAAATCTTGAGAATTTTCCAAATATATCCACATATCACCTGCAAAAAAGAGATAACTTATTATCTCATTTCCATTCTGATTCCTTCAATTTCTTTTTTTCTTTTTTTATTGTATGGCTAGCATTTCTAAACAATATTGAATAATATGTGACAGTATAGTTTCCCTTTTTATCTCTTTTACTTAAATCTATTTTACCTTTAACTTTGAGATCATGATTGCTATCCCTGCATTTTTTCATCAGCTGAAGCACAATAAAATTCTACTTTAATTCTCATTTTAACTGTGTATATCTCTCATTTTAAATTGTGTTTCTTGTAAGCAACATATTGTCAGATTCTTATTTTTAGTTCATTCTACAATCCATTTCCATTTTATGGGCAAATTCATCCCACTCATATTCAAAGTTATAATTACTGGTTGTGTATTTCCCTCCATCCTATTTTTCCACACTATTTATTCTTTTCTACCTATTTACTCTATTCCTCCTCAGGTGTCTACTATCTTGTTCACCACTAATCTAACCACTAGTCTATCATTAGTCTAACCACTACCTTTGCCCTCCTATTCCTTAACCTACCCATTCTTGTAAGAGTCTCTCTCAGGTCAACTTCTCTGAACCAATAAACTGAATGAGGGCAGCTCCATAGCTACTAGGCCTCAGGCAATTTCATCTCATAAACTTTCATCTCTCAGCCTCAGGAACTTTCATCTCACAAACTTTAACCTCATAAAAAACAGTAGACAGCTCAATTCTGGAAAATTGAGAACCTCTCTCCTCTCTCCAACCCTGATTTTAGCTGTGATATTTAATTTTTTTTCTTGCTACTTTTAGTGTTTTCTCCTTAACTTGGGAGCTTTGAAACTTGACCATGATATTCTTGTAATTTTTCATCCTGGGGTCTCTTTCAAGTGGTAATCAGTGCATTTTTTCTATTTCTACTCACCCAAGCATTCTAAAACTCCAGGGCACTTTTCCTTAATAATATCTTGTAATATTTTATTGACTTTTTGGGGTAACTTTTGGGTAGCAATTCTTATGTAGTCTCTCTTTAATCTGTTCTCCAGAGCAGTTGTTTTTCTAATAAAATATTTTACATTTTTAAAAATTCTTTTGATTTTATTTATTTCTTAAGTATCATTAGCTCCCTCTTGCTCAATTCTAGTTTTCAAGGAGTTATTCTCTTCCTCAAGTTTTTGGATCTCTTTCTCAAAATGGTTGACTTTTCATAATTTTCTTGAATTACTCTTCTTTTTTATCCTATTTTTTTCAATCTCTCTTATTTGGTTTTTTGAAGTTCTTTTAATGTTTTTCCAAGGACTCTTTTTGGACTTGTGACCGTTTGATGTTTCTCTTTGAAGTAGGAATGTATTTTTAAACTTTACTATCTTTCTCTGAATATGAATCCAGCTTTTCTTTATCTTTTTAATAGCTGTCTATGAATAGAGTTCTGTCTCCCTTGCTTACTCATTTTTATTTTGCTTAATTTTATTTTCTAGCAGCTTATTACTGTAATCAGATTCCAATCCTGAAGTGTCAGGAATTGAGATGAGGTCCTAGGCTCAAGTTTCTTACAATTATTTTCTGTCTGGAGGCCTAAACTCAGGCACTTCTCTCTACCCATAAATCACAGCTAGATTTCCCAGCCACTATTATCTGCAAATGCTCTTGCTCTCTGTAATCCCTCCCCACCATTTCAACCTTCAGCTCAGTTCCATAAAATGATGCTGCTAACTAATCTAGCTGCTCCCAGGGTTTATTGTCTATGGATTAGGTAGAGTCTGTTGGAGGAATATGCATTTCAATTGAGTCAAAACTTCCCCTCTCAAGTTGTTTTAGGAGGACTACACCTTTACCTTAACAGTTACTTATTTCTACTTCTTGATGCTCATTTTGAGATGATGGTCTGTTTTGTTCATATTATAGATCTTCCACCCTAATGAAAATAAAAACTCTCAAGAAAAATTAGAGAGACTGAGGCACACACACAAGAGGAAGAAAGGGAGAGAGAGACAGAGATAGACAGAGATAGACAGAGAGACAGAGACAGAGCCAGAGACCGACAGAGACAGAAAGACAGAGAACAGAGAGACACAGAGAAACAGAGAGAGACACACAGAAAGAATGCTTCAATCTGTATTCAGACACAATCAGTTCTTTCCCTGGATATAGATAGAATTTTTCATCATAAGTCCTTCAGAGTAGTCATGGATGATTATACTACTAAGAATAGCAAAATCGTTCATAGCTGATCATCCCAGAACATTACTATTACTTTGAATACAGTACATTTCACTATGTTTAAGTTCATGTAGGACTTTCCAGTTTTTTTCCCCTGAGAGCATCCTGCTCATTATTTCCAGTACTATGGGATTTCAGAGAAGAAAATTAATGTAAGCCTACAGACAAGTTCAAGAGATAAAGGAAAACATGTAAAATGTTAAATAATAGCAAATATAAATGTAGTTCAAGACCACAATAGAAAAGATGACACAAAGCCATACATAATTACCAAATAGATTGTAAAGATTGTACTTGCTCTAGGAGTTTAGAGTAAGGTGAACAATAACTAAAAATACACCCTCATCAGAATGAATGGAAGATAAACTATAAGAGAAATTCACGAGAACAGCAGACTCTCAATCAAAGTAAACCAGCAAAAAGAAATTTTTGCTAAGTACTTATTACTTTTTTAAAAAATTTACTTCTGCCATTCAAAGTTTCTTAGATTCATTTCTTAGGACTTCATACTTTCATCTTTATTACTTCATCTCTATTTTCTTAAGCATTCCTAGAAAAAAAAGATTATCTAACTACATATACAACTATATAATTGCTTTGAAATGTTCACATGCAATGTGGAATAAAAATAATATTTGAATTACTTTAGTCTTTCTCAGCCAAATGAGAAACCACTGGACTCTATGAAAGCTCTTGGTGAGGAGATTGTTCAGGTAAGAATTGGTAGATGGGTAAAGCTGGTTCTTTGATTTTGCACTTGATTGTAGTTAAAACTGGGGATATGTATATATATATATATATATGTATATGTACATACATATATATACTTACATATGTAATATGCCCACCATTATGCTTGTAAGGAATTTTACACATAAGTACAAGAGAAAATGGGATAAAGATTTTGGCCTGGTTGTAGTTCTGTAATGATTAATTAGGGTCATTACTTTTGAAAAAGTTCTCATATATTCTGATTGTACTTAGCTGATTATTTTATTATAGCCTCAATATTTTGATTCCTTCATAAAACCTATAGCAATTAATTCCCCAGTTAGTTAAAATAATGCTCTCATTGTATAGTGATTATTAATAACAAAGATGATAATAATGTTATCATTTATACAATGCTTCAGGATTTGCAAAGGTTATCTCATTTGAGAAATAATGGTTTATTTTCAAGTGTCTCTTTAAAAAAATAACTTATTCTTTTATTATAATTATCTCTATTGGGCTATTTGCTTATGTGTTAGGTTTTTAAGACTTTCTCTCTTGAACTTTAGGACTTGTACTTCCTGTCACTGGCCTCTCTGTTTTTTACTCACTCTCTGGCTACTCTATTTAAGGCAGACTGCTAGATGTCCTTAGCCTCCTCATGTTAGTGTATATGGGGAAGGAGTTTTTATCTCCAATGAATTTGTATATATTTTTCCATTTGATCAATCAGATCCATTTGATATAATTTTCAAAGCATTTTTCTCTTCATTAAAATTTTTTACCTCTTTTATCAATTGGCCTATTCTGTTCTTTAAGGTGTTTTTTTAGTATTATTTTTATACCTCTTTTATCAAGTTATTGACTCTTTTTTCCCATCAGTTTCTTTCATTACTCATTTCTCTTTCCTATTTTTCCTCTACCTTTCTTACTTGATCTTTAAAATCCTTTTTTTTTTAGGTTTTTCATGACTTGGAGTCAATTCATATTTTTCTTTTGAGGGCTTTGGATGTAGGAGTTTTGACTTTGTTGTTATCTTCTGTGTTTGTATTTTGATCTTCCCTGTCATTGTAGTAACTTTCTGTAGTCAGGATCTTTTTTCTGTTGTTTGTTCATTTTTTGACTTTTTTATTGACTTTTAATTCTATTCTAAAGTAAAGCTCTGCTTCCAAAATGTAGTGGGCACTGTCCTATGCTTCAGATTTTTTTGTGCATCTGCTTTCAGAGATAATTCTGGGGATCTGGAAATTTGTGATTCTTCAAAGGTGGTATGATCTAGGAGGAAGTGTATTTACTATTCTCCTTTATTGTGTACTGGTTTGTAAGGGACCTTAAGCACTGTTTTCCTTCCTGGAAGTACGACCTGGACCCCTACTTCCCCAGGGCCACAAGCTTTGCTGTGCTAATGCTCCTTCTCATCCTGAGACTAAGATCTAGGATTGCTGCCCAGATCCAAGTATGACCAATTCAAAAGAGTCCTAACTCTGGTGCTAGCAAAGGGACCCTGTTATTTCCTTCTGACCAGTTGTCCAACTCCCTTACTCACTGTGAATTGACAGGTCTGAAAATCATCACTGCCACCGAGATTCAGTTGGTCTGTGCTAGACTTCTTTCCACTCTTACCCTGGTGCAACAGACCTTTCCTGCAAACCTTCTGGGATTGAAAATTATCTTGGGCTGGATAATGGTTTCATTTCCTCCTTTTGTGGATTCTACCACTCTAGAATTTGTTTTGAGGCATTTTTAAAAGATATTTGAAGGGATATGGGGAGGGCTCAGGTGAGATCCTGCCTTTATTTAGTCCCCTTGGCTTTTCCTGCAAAATAAAAACACACCCTTCCATCTATCCATTTGTATGACTTGACTGAATATATATCTACAGATGGGTGGTGGTGGTGGTGGTATTAGTGCTGACATTTCAGGCTGGGTCTGAATGAACCAGTTTCTGCTGCTGAACCCTGATTACAAGGCAGCAGATAAGCTTGTGTGTGCATCAGTTTATGTGCGGATAAGCAAGGGCATGGAATAAGTTGCTTGTTGGAACCCTGAGTGGGAATTAAAATTCTACTAAATTCTGTTAGATCATGAAACTTTAATTTTGTGCAGGGATTCTATTTTTTTTAAATCTTGGATATTCATCATTTTACTTTTTTAGTAGAATTCCTTTTTATGAGGTTTTGGGGTGGCTGAGGTTTGGGGAAAGTAACTACTTTATCTTGCCAGTTAAATAGTGAAATTTGATCTAAAGGTTATCTTTATTTATGTCAAAATCATACAAAAATTCCTTGCAAGATATATAGCACAAATAACTTTTTTATGATCTTCAGATTAATAAGAATAAGCAAGATATAAAACAAAGAGAATTATGTCACTATCATGGAAGATGATGCCCACTATAAATACTAAATAGAAGAGGGATTCTCTCTAGGTGGTGACATCTTCCAGATGTTCCTGTTTCTAAATTACATTTTGCTGATTGCATAAAATCCAAGAACACAGAATAGGAAGAGTGCCCTAAATTAGATCTGTAATAATTCAAATTATACACAAAAGAAAAATCACAAGGATGAAGCATGACTATAGGTTACACTAAAATATGCAATTGTAGGAACAACATGTAGAGCTAATCTATCATTAGAGAAAGAAAAAAAACAAGCAAGCAAACAACAACAGCAACAGCATAATATTTTGTGATCTGCATTCAGTCCCAATAGACCTCTCTCTGAATGGAGATGGCTCTCTCCAATACAAGTCTATTAGAATTGTCCTAAATCACCTCTTTGTTGAAAAGAATCTAGTCTATCACAGATGATCATAACATAATCTTGTTGCTGTGTACAATGTTCTCTTGGTTCTACTTCATTTAGCATCAGTTCATAAAAGTCTTTCTAGTCTTTCTGAAATTATCTTGTTGATTGTTTCCTATAGAACAATAATATTCCATGACATTCATTCATACAATGTAATTTATTCAGCCATCCCCCAACTGATGGGTATCCATTCAGTTTCCAGTGCCTTGCCACTACAAAAAGGACTGCTACAAACATTTTTGCACATGAGGGTCCTTTCCCCTTTTTTATAATCTCCTTGAGATACAGATCCAGTAGAGACACTGCTGGATCAAAGGGTATGCACAGTTTGATAGCCCTTTGAGCATAGTTCCAAATTGCTCTCCAGAATGGTTCGATCAGTCCACAACTCCACCAACAATGTATTAATGTTCCAGTTTTCCCATAACCCTTCCAATATTCATCATTATCTTTTCCTGTCATCTTAGCCAATATGAGAGACAGTTGTCTTAATTTGTATAAAATTTAGGTTTTAAAAAAAGATAATTAGATGTTATTTGGCTTTTTGTTTTGTTTATTTTGTCACCTATATACTTATGACATATATAAGAAGAACCATTTTAGTATTAATTAAAGATGTCTTGTTTGGCAATATATTCAAGTCATCCAATTGAGTCGTAAGATAGAAATATAAGTTTTTCCCCCTGTAATTTGAAGTCCTCCATGATCTGGCTCCAATTTACCTTTTCAGACTTAATAGGATAAAAAAATAAGTTCCTTAGTCTGGAATTTGACATCTTTCACTTCTGATTCTAATTTACCTTTTCAGGCTTACTGTACTGCATTCCCTGTTGAATAATATTATTGAACTGGTTTACCAGTTCTGCCTCGATCTGATCCCATACTCTCTTACTTTTCCTACATTTGTTCTGACCTGGAACATCCTCCTACTAATTCTCTGCCTATTGAAATCCCATAATTGCATAAGAAACCCTTCTACAACATAATTGACAAGGGGACTATAAATTTCTGCTAAAATCTCTAAAGAAGGGAAACCTATCACTTCCCAAAGTAGATCAAAGTAGTGCTAATTATTAGAAAGTTTTTTTTTAACCAAGATTAAGTCTAAATTTGCCTCTTGTAACTGACTTATGGTCATTGCTCCTCATTTTATTTTCTGGCATAAGAACAAGTCTAATTCCCCTTTGCTTCTCTTCAAATAATTCAAGATAGTTATCTTGTCCCATTCTGTCTCCATGTTCTGGGTTTTCCCTTCTCCAGGATAAACATACTAAATTTGGATTGTATTGTACAATTTTGAGAATTTTTACCATCTTGATTATCTTTTTCTGCATTTTTACTTATCATTGCCCTTCCTAAAATGTGGCCCTAAGATCCAAACATGTGACTCCACATGTGGTGTAACTCAGCATGACTACAGCAAGACAATTATTTTCCTGTTTTTAAACATTATGCTTCTTTAAGTGTAGCCTAAGATTAAATTGGCTTCTTTGGCTGCCATAAAATATTCTTTACTCACATGGAGTTTACAGTACACTAATATCCCCAGATCTTTTTCAGATAATGTATTTTTAAAAATCTCTTTTATTTTCAATTCATAGAACAAAACAAACTTTTCATAACATAGTACAATAAACTGCAAATCTACCACTTAAAGCTCCAATTTCTTTTTTTCTTTCCCTCCCCCACCCTAGAAATGGCTATGATTAGAAACAAATATACATATATATATGTGTATATGTATATACACACACACATATATATACCTACAAATGTATATATAAATATAAAATTATTCTATACAGCTATTTATCAGTTCTTTCTCTGAATATAGATAGCATCTTTCTTCATATGGTCTTCATTTTTAATTGGTGTATCTAAAATAGTCAAAATAACTTAATTGGGCAAGAGAAATCAGGCAAATTATTATCTAACCATTCCTTCCCCATCTTTTATTTGTGAAAGTTTTTATATATATTTATTAGAGCTTTTTATTTTCAAAATATATGCTTAGGTAATTTTCTACATTCACCCTTGCAAAACTTTGTGTTCCAAATATTTTCCCTCCTTTTCCCCAACCCCTTTCCCTAGATGGCAAGTAATCCAGTATGTTAAACATGTGCACTTCTATACATATTTCCATAATTTTCATGATGCACAATAAAAATCAGATCAAGAAGGAAAAAAATGAGAAAAAACAAAATACAAATAAACAACAACAAAAAGTGAAAATACTCAGTTCCCACAGTCCTCTCTCTGGTTATAGATAGCTGTTTTCATTACAAGATCATTGGAATGGCCTGAATCACCTCGGTGTTGAAAAGAGCCATGTCTGTCAGAATTGATCATCATATAATCATGTTGTTGCTGTGTACAATGTTCTCCTGGTTCTACTCACTTCACTTAGCATCAGCATATGCAAGTCTCTCCAGGCCTCTCTGAAATCATCCTGTTTATCATTTATTACAGAACAATAATATTCCATTACATTCATATCCCATAACTTTTTTTTTTGCTGAGGCAATTGGGGTTAAGTGACTTGCCTAAGGTCACACAGCTAGGACGCGTTAAGTGTCTGAGACCAGATTTGAATTTAGTTCCGGCACTACCTAGCTGCCCCTCATATATTATAACTTATTCAGCCATTCTCCAACTGATGAGTATTTACTCAGTTTCCAGTTTCTTGCCACAACAAAAAGGGCTGCTACAAACATTTTTTGTATACATATACCCTTTTCCCTTTTTTATGATCTCTTTGAAATATAGGCCCAGTAGAGATCAGATCAAAGGATATGCACAGTTTGATAGCCATTTGGAAAAGTTTCAAATTGCTCTCCAGAATGGATCAGTTCACAACTCCATCAACCATGTATTAGTGTATGCTGAAAAGTTATCAAATTGTGCATACCCTTTGACCCAGCAGTGTTTCTATTCGGCTTATATCCCAAAGAAATCTTAAAAGAAGGAAAGGGACCCACATGTGCAAAAATGTTTGTGGCAGCCCTTTTTGTAGTGGTTAGAAACAACTGGAAACTGTATGGATGCCCATCAATTGGAGAATGGCTGATAAATTATGGTATATGAATGTCATTAAATATTATTGTTCTATAAGAAATGACCAGCAGGATGATTTCAGAGAGGCCTGGAGAGACTTACATGAGCTGATGCTGAGCAAAATGAGCAGAACCAGGAGATCATTATACATGGCAACAACAATACTATACGACGATCAATTCTGATGGATGTGGCTCTCTTCAACAATGGAATGTTTCAATCCAGTTCCAATTGTTCAGTGATGAAGAAAGCCATATACACCCAAAGAGAGGGATATGAAATGTGGACCACAACATAACATTTTCATGCTCTCTATTGATGTTTGCTTGCATTATGTTTCTTTTTTATTTAAAGCTTTTTATTTACAAAATATATGAGTGATTTTTCTACATTGACCTTTGCAAAACTTTTTTTTTTGTTCCAAGCTTTTCCCCTACTTTCCCCCACCCCCACTCCTAGATGACAGGGAATCTAATATGTGCTAAATATGTTAAATTATATGACAAATCCAATATGTATACATATCTATACAGTTATCTTACTGCACAAGAAACATCAGATCTAGAAAGAGAGGAAAAAAAAACCTAAGAAGGAAAACAAAATGCATGGAAATATTCACAGAAAGTGTTAAAATGCTGTGTTGTGTTTCACACTCAGTTCCCTCAGGCCTCTCTCTGGATGTATATGACTATCTTCATCGCTGAACAATAGGAACTGGTTTGAATCACATCATTGCTGAAGAGAACCATGTCCATCAGAATTGATCATCGTATAGTCTTGTTGCTGTGTATAATGTTCTCCTGGTTCTGCTCATTTCACTCAGCATCAGTTCAATTGCATTATGTTTCCCTTCTCAGATTTTTTTTTCTTGTAGATCTGACTTCTTTCACATCAAAATAGCTGTAAAAATATGTATACACATATTTGATTTGTCAAGTATTTTAACATAATTAACATGTAGTAGACTTCCTGCCATCTCGGGGAGGGGTGTGGACTAGGGGGGATATTTGTAACAGAAAGCTTTGTAAGGGTCAATGTTGAAAAGTTACCCATACATATGTTTTGCAAATAAAAAGCTTTAATAAAAAAAAAGAAAAAAAAAAGACCAGGAGATCATTATACATGGCAACAAGAAGATTATGATGATCAATTCTGAAGGATGTGGCTCTCTTCAACAATGAAATGTTTCAAACCAGTTATAATTGTTCAGTGAAGAAAGCCATATACATCCAGAGAGAGGGATATGAATGTGGACCACAACATAACATTTTCCTGCTCTCTATTGATATTTGCTTGCATTATGTTTCCCTTTTCAGATTTTTTTTCTTGTAGATCCAATTTTTCTTGCACAGCAAGATAACTGTAAAAATATGTATACACATATTTGACTTGTCAAATATTTTAACATAATTAGCATGTAGTAGATTTCCTGCCATCTAGGGGAGGGGTGGGGACTAGGGGGTAAAAATTTGTAATGGAAAGCTTTGCAAGGGTCAATGTTGAAAAATTATCCATACATATGTTTTGCAAATAAAAAGCTTTAATAAAATGAGAAAAAAAACCCAAAAAACAATGTATTAGTTTTCCCTCAGTCCCTCCAGCATTCATCATTATCTTTTCCTGTCATCTTAGCCAATCTGAAAGTTGTATAGTGGTACTTCAGAGTTGTTTTAATTTGCATTTCTCTGATTAATAATGATTTAGAGTATTTTTTCATATGACTACAAATGATTTTAATTTCTTCATCTGAAAACTGTCTGTTCATATCCTTTGACCATTTATCAATTGGAGAATGCCTCTGATTTTTTATAAATTTGATTCAGTTCCTTACATTTCTCAGAAATGTGACCTTTATCAGAGAAACTTGGTACAAAGATCCCCTCCTCATTTCCGGCTTCTCTTTTAATTTTTAGCTGCATTGCTTTTGATTGTGAAAAATACTTGATTTCTTTAATCAAAATCGTGCATTTTACATCCTATTTTATTTGTTTCAAATATATTTATTAAAAACAATAGATTGTTAGATTCTATTTTCTAATCCATTCTTTTATCCTTGGAATGGGGAGAAACTTGAGGCAGGCAGACCCATTAGTAGGAAAATGCAACAATCCAAGCATGAAGTGATGAGAGCCTGTGCTACAAGGGTGGTAGCTCCAGAGGAATGAAAGAGGCATATTTGAGGGATGTTGCCAAAGTAAAGTTGAGAGATTTTGGCAACAAATTGGAATTTTTATTTTTATGTGTTTTGAAACCATTCTCTTCTGGGTTTGTGTCTTAAGCTCTTTATGGTGGTTTTCTTTTTCTTTTTCTTTTCTTTTCTTTTCTTTGTTTTGTTTCCCTGCCCATTATTCCAAAGTACTCCTTGACGTTGTATTTTATGTCAGGGCCACACACTGCTTTTCTAGGGGGAATGTCTATGCTAATCTTTTAGTCTTTTGGATCCTTCTGCTACATTCTTGGGGTATTGAATATTGTGCTATTCCAGAATTTTGGATAGCTCAGACTAAGATCTTATGGCTCTCAAAATGGTGTGATCTCATTGCATTTTTAATCTGAACTCAGCAAGTTCTTGTATCAGTTTTGGGTTGGAGCAAACATTCCTGCAGCTTGTTCCTGGTTGGAAGTTCCGGTAGAGTGCTTCTCAACTTAGTCACTATCAGCCAGCAGGAAATTCTGCAAGTTCAGAGTAAAGTGACTATTCCCTTTTGGGTTTGGATTCTTACCCTATGTATTCAACTGCAGGTTTCAGATTGGGCTGAAAGCTAGATATGAGTACTCATTCTGCTTTTAGAGCTAATGTTTGCTTTTGAACCTGCTTCTCATTAGATACACAGCCTTGGGGCCCAGACTCTTGTTCTCAGACATTCAAAGGTGCAAGAATCTAAAAGAGACTATAAAGAACTCTATGGGAGAGAAAGATTCATCAAAATCTCAAAGAATTATTTTAACTAGCAATTCCACATTTAATTTCCTTCTAAGGAGAGCTAATGAGCTGGCTGATTGCTTTATGCGTATTTATGTATGGGCTATGGTGAGTGCTTTGCATATAATATGTTTTCTGTGGGGTGAAAATAAAAGAAAAGCTTTTCTATATACTATTTGCACTTGCCATATTGAATGTTTATACAGGAACTGGGGATTCTCTTACCCACATTTGGGAAAAACTCAACATGAACTGTACTATGAGTATATTTGGAAATTTTACTGGAACAACTACAGGTTGGGGATGTATGGATAACATAAAGAGAATGAATTTTGTGGGTCAGCTCAAAAGATCCAACTTCATCTACATGAATGGAGTCTTTGAGGACCCTGGGTCACAGGGTCTCAATATATTCTATTATTTTAGGAGAATGTAATTATAGCAGGAACTATTTTTAATATATTTGTGTTTTTACATGGAGAATAGAGTCAGAAGACAAGGTTTTAAATTCCACTTACCTAGTAGTAAGTCAATTGCTATTCCTGGGCCTTAGGAGTAGATTTTAAGTTGATGACCTCTGAAGCCTTTTCCAACTCTAAATCTCTGATCTTATTCAAAATAAATTCTTTTTGACTGATTTTTATATTTCTTTCTGAGCCAGGTTTAGAATCTATTTTCCCAAACTTCTCATCTCTTTACTTTTCTTTCCAGATGGTTTATAATATACATCCATGAATCATGAATCTTGTTAGCATACACTTTATTCTTTTGTCAACCCTCCAACAATGCTGTGAGGGACAATATACCTGAAATGCCAGAACAGATTTTTATTTCCAGTTTATTCCTGCACAACTATCAGGTATTATTTTTTATTTTTTATTTTTTTTGCTGAGGCAATTGGGGTTAAGTGACTTGCCCAGGGTCACACAGCTGTTACGTGTCTGAGACCAGATTTGAACTCAGGTCCTCCTGACTTCAGGGCTGGTGCTCTATCCACTGCGCCACCTAGCTGCCCCATCAGGTATTATTTTGTTTGTAATTACTTTAGTTTGGAGGCATTCATGTTATTTCTTTCATTTGGCTATTTCATTCCATCTTTTAAAGTAGGTTTTTATTAGTATAAATTGCTTTTTTTTACATCACATTATTCCTACAGTATCCCTCCTCTCCTTTCAGAGAGCCATCACATATAACAAATAACATTTTTAAAAGGAGGAAAAAACCCATCATGACTAATCAATACTTTTAAAAAGTCTAAAAATATGTCCAATATGCTATACTAGACTTATATACTTGTGGAAAGAGTGGGGTAGGGTGCTTTATTATATTTTTTCTTTTGAGTCATATTTCACTCACTTTTAAGTTAGAGTTCAAAGTATTTCATGAGATAAACTGTAATTAAAATCTGAGAAAACTAAAATTGGGTAAAAATATCTTGTGAACCAAAGGAATCAAGTTAATTATGTTTTTTTTAACACAATGAATGTGTTGGGGATGACAGGCCTTTTCTCTCATATTTTTCTTCATATCCCCAGCTCCTTTCTCCTTTCTCAAGTCTACAACTTCTGGGATTTTTTAGAAAATTCAAAACCTAATTTTGTTTCAAAAACTGAATCTTGACATTGGAGCTCTGTAGCACAAAAGGCTTGCTAGTAATCACTATTCATACCCTTGTGTGGGATAAAAATACAATTCAAAATCATTACTCAGTGATTTCTCAAAGTGAAGATTAGAAGTTTATTTGAATTTCACGAAATTCCTTGGGACAGTCATTCTTCTCCCCTCTCACCAGAGCCCATACTTATAGAGGAGAAAAGGAGGGCCACTCCCAGGACCTACCAATCTCCAGAACAAAGCACTTCTGGCCCACTCAAAGCCCTCAGATATCAAGCAGACCCTTTTGCAAATCAGTAAATAGCAGATAGGTTCTGGTCTGCCTTTGATGTTCTAAAAAGCCACAATTTATCTCTTTTCCTGCAATAGGATCCTCAATGAAAAACCCTACCAATCTCTCACAATCATTTTTCTGAGAAGTCCTCAGTTTCCCATCTCATTCGCCCTCCTGTTTAGTTTTCACCCTCTTCAACATATTTTGGTCTTTACTAGGACTTCATTTTCCATAGATGTTACTCACATCTCCTGAATCAAGCACAATTTCTGCTATTAAGTGATTCTTATGAGTCCCAAATCCTTTCTTTGCTTTTCTCTTGGTAACATCTATTCATATCACCAGTCCAGTCTCTTTAGGGTAGTCTATTTAGTGCTATACTTAATTTTTGAAAAAAATATATGCAAGGAAGGAAAACTTGAAAAGAGCTTCAGAAAATGAATGAAAAAGTTAAACTGGTGTAGCTCCTTAGTTTGTGTCTATGTAAAATGTATGATTATCATTGATTTGCCAGATATCAGAAGACTTTTTTCTCTCTTCTCTTTCTTACTTCTTGCCTTATCTAGCTCTCCAATTTCTTCATCTATAACATGGGGACAATTATAGTAACTTTTAGAGTTGTTGTGAAGATAAAATGAGAAACTATTAACAAGTTTGCAAACCTTGAAGTGTTATATAAAGGCAATTATTATTATCATCATAATTATTGTTAGCCTGTAAAAACATGCATAAGGGGCTAGATATGAGTGAGAGAATTCTGCTGATACCTAAGCAAATAAATGTCACTTATCTTACATCACCACATTTTATTAATCTAGGTTGTTTTTAACTTTTTAATTTGATTTTTGAAGCTCTGTTCAATTTTCCTTCCATGACTGCATTTTCAAAAAAAATATTCTAAGTGTAGAGCTTTTTCATGTGTATTCTTTGAAATGACTGAGATTAAGGTCATTGTTTTAGCAAGTTTAATCTCTAGTCCAAGAAGGGATCTGTTGGTGGTATAGGTTTGACTTTGTTTTAAAAAATTCTTTAAAAGAATTCATGTCCCTGATGCATTTCTGAGTGACTTGACCAAGATCACATAGCTAAGTCATTCTGGTAGGATTCTTTCCATTGTACCATTTTGCTTCTTTATTTATTTGACTAGAGAATCCAGCTTTGAAAAACATTTTATAGGAAGAATTATCTTTACAGTTTAAGAAGAGCTCTACTTTTATGGTTAACTTAGTTGGTAAGAAGACAGTGCTAGTCAAATCAGTCATGGGTTTTCTCATGTGTGAGTAGGTTAAGCTTTGCTCTTATCTGTGTCCACAAATTATATCCCTAAATTCAACCATCTGTTTCTGTATTTGTGCAATCACAAGGAGAATTAGGTGAGAGTTGTTGGATATATAATGCTAATTATAATTATCATTAGAAGAAGTGAAAGTGCATGACTTATTAATGGTAGGTTGGTGCTATTATATTTGCACATGTAGGAAACACAGAATTTAAGAGTTGGAGGAATTTATAGATGATCTAGTCCAATCCTTCATTTTGTTGGTGAAAAAGTTGAGCCTCAGAGAGGACCAGGAAGTTGTCCAGGTTCATGTAGCTACTTAAAATCAGAGACAGGATTAGAACACACATATTTTGGCTCATAGGACAATATTCTTTCCATGACCTCATAGTATCTTCAAAAAATACTCTAAGATTTCATTTATTAATCAACTTTCCCTTCAAGGTTTAAAGTTTTGACTGATTTTCTCTTTCTTACTACATGATGAACCCTCTAGGAATCAACTCTGAACTCATCATAAAATTTTTGGCTTTTTGATAGAGAATTATTCCTATAGAACATAATGCATATTATTTTTTAGCACAAGGGTATAGTTGTCTTACTATTTGACAGAAGCAGCCTAGTGAATGTACTCCATATTGTTGATGTGATTATCCTAAATTTTAACACTTGATAATGTCCTACCTCTATGTATTTGCACTTTAGATTGTTAAAGGGAACATTATCACTTCCTGAACTCTACATCCACAAGCTATCTTTCTATTGAAATCTTTCCTTTAAAAATTTTAGCCACTAGATTTATCTGTGTAGTGAAGGTAAATTGAAGAACTGTGAATTTGGTCAATGTATTTGGGCTCATTTTGGCACCTAGATTCCATTTTCCCTCTCTCCCTCTGTATATCTTTTTGGCATGGGAAGGCAGGTATCAAGGTAATAGCTGTAGTTGTTCACTTGTTTGTCTAGATATTGCACAATTTGGGGATTTTAAATGTTGTTTCATTTTTGTCTTTGTATCTCCCAGTGCCTAGCACACAATAGGGAATTTTAAAAGTGCTTATTTATTTACACATTGGGGAAAAAACCATATAGCACAATCTGCATACTTTAGTATTTCAAAATACAGATAAGTATGGATGGCTATAAAGTAAAGAAAGTAAAGAAATTCCTTTAATAGACCATATGCTGGTTTTGTTACTTTACAACTAAATATAATAAAATATATTTATGCAATACTTTGCAAAGTGCTTTACTCTTAACAACCATGTGAAATAGGTTGTACAAGGATCATTATTTTCATTTGTGAGAAGAGGGAAGTTCTAAGGAGTTAAGTGATTTGTCAATTTTGCTATAGCAAGGTAATATTTGAATCTGGGTTTTCCAATTATAAGTCAAGCACTCTATCCATTGCCCCATGCTGCCACAGTTGAAGCACATTAGTAGCTAATGTCTTCACAGGTTCAAAAGACACCCTACAATTTTAGTATGCTTTCTCACAGCTAGCAGCTTGTGTAGCCTCTAGGTCTGAAACTTTTCTATATAGCTTTAAAGCTGCGACAAAACTCTTGGAGCTGGAGATGAGACAATAGCATCTCCACAAGGGTTAGATTTCCAGAATATTCACAATATTTATGATTCAATATTTGTGACTTATGATGGTCTTTGTGAAATTAGCATTTAGTGGGAAGGGATTCAAATTTCAGATATAGCTTGAGGTACTCCCCAGTTAAGGGATGGAGACAAGGAGAGAAGCTTGAACCTAAAAATCACTTCCCCTATATTAGAAACAGAAATTTTTTTTTGGGGGGACACATATAAATTCTAGCCTAGTATCCTATTTCAGAAGAGAACAGAGTGGGTCAAAGTTGTAACTCCAATTGCTGTTTCTTTTTCTCTTGGAAAGGGATGGATGAGAATTCATCTATTCACACTCTTCTTTGAGCTGCCTTTTGATAAACTTATATGAATATACACATAATGTAATATGAGCAACACATAAATGCATATGCATACACTTTGCAATATAAATTAGAATATTGATAGAAATCTAGATGTGGTCATTAATTAATTGGTTCTGGCTACTTTTCCAACTAGAGCATAAACACATAATCATAATAGGTGAAAATAGAAAAATTGAGCTATACTTATGAATGAAAAGATGAATTGGTTAAAGTTGTTTTATCAGATGTCAATCATCCATACTGCCAAGCAAAGAATTATAGGTGAGAGTCAGAGCTTTAAAAATCTTTCATAATTAAACATGCTTGATGAAAAATACTTATGGATTTGTGAAGTAATTATTGTCTCATGTCTAAAACAATCCTGTGGGATGTTAGTACATTACTAGATTTAAAATGTTACTCAAACCTGTTATTTTATTTGAAACAGGCTTCTGTTTGTCTATGTATGTTTGTTATAAATGTTTTAAAAAGACACCTGACAGGTGTCTACATCTGCTCTCAGTTCTATATACTTCTTAATAAATCAATCAACAAAGTGCTATGCATGTAGCACTGGGCCAGGCATTGTTTGAGTATGTGGAGGGCAGGAGAACAAGGCATGGTGGTATTGGAGACATAGAAAAAAATAAGATATGATCAACTTTTTTTCCAGGAGTCTACAATATCAAAGGGAGAATATATAGCACTTGCCTAAGGATACATATTCAGTGTTTACCTAAATGTCACATATGTGGCCTTCAGAGAGTAAATCTTTTAACAGGGGAAAATCAATGTAGGTTGGATTTGATTAGGAAAGAGTTTGTGGAGGAAGTAGGAAATGAGTTAGGACTTGAAGGATAGTAAGAATTAATCAGACACAGAGGAAGTGGGGCATTCTAAGCAAAAGGATTATAGAATTAGATCTGGGAAACCTTAGATATCACATAGTTTAGCCCCCTGTTTTTCGAAGATGAGGAACAGGAAGTAAGTAGTGGAGAACTAGAATCTTGATTTCAAATATACTATATTTCCCACTCACCGTATCTTTTGGTCTCTGAGCAAAAATACAGAAATATGCACCCCACTGGAGCAAGGATTTGAGTTGGGCAGTAGCAAAAAGTAATTTTGGAAGATAGTTTCATTCAGAATCTGAAGGGTTTTGAATTTCATACCTAGGAATTTGGGCTTTGTCAAGTAGAAAGTGAGGTTCCACTAATGGTATTTGAACAGAAGATTAACGTGAATTAAGTCAGTATTTAAGGGATATTAATCTGGCAGTAGTGCCAAGTCCAATGTGTGGGAGAGGCAAGGAGAGAGATTAGAGACAGGGAGATGAATTAGGAAGTTGTTATAGTGAACTAGAAATAAGGATTGGATGGAATGGGAAATTGTGAAAGATTTTAAGAAAGAAGAATGTGCAGGACTTAGTGACTGACTTAATATAGGAAACAAAAGAGATATATAAATTAAAGCTAACTCTTGAAGAACAGTGCTGCTATTTATAGAAACAGGTAAGTTGAGAGAGATCTGATTAGTTGGAGAAGGGAGGAAAGATAAGTTTAGTTTTAGACCTATTGAATGTAAGATGAAGGTGAGATATTTAGGTAGACATGTCTTATGGGTAGCTTAATGGAAGTCTTGGATATGATGGTTGAAGCTCTGAGAGAGGATGAGTTCTTTGAAGGACAAATATATAGGAAAGAGAAGGCTTGCAATAGGGATAGAAAAGAAAGAAGTACTAGAAAATAAGCCAGAGAGGGAGGAAGAGCACAATATAATGCCACCGCTGGCCAAGGGAGTTTTAAATGCAAGGAAATGGTGGTATAATTTGAGAAATGATATGTTGGGAATTTTGCAAGTCAAAGAAGTACACCTTTATTTTTAGTTTCAGGATGTGCTATATTTAAGATTTTGCTTATTTGCCCATTTAAATTATTTGAGATAAGTTACCATATTACAACAAAGGTAATATAAGTTAAGAAGAAAGGAAGGTTAACCAAATCTGTAATGTTTCTCTGTAACATTTGCTTCATTTTACAACATATGGCTAGAATATTTATAATGACCCTGTTTAGAAGTTAAATACAATATAGTTTCTTTTCAAAAAATCCAAAATAAAAACAGGCTATAAAGTAACCAAAGACACACAGGTTTCACAAAATGGTTATGGTAGCTTATTCCAAATTACTTACGTATATGATCTTGTAGAAAAGTTAAAACTGGTTCTGAAGTCTATGCTGCATTTCAAATAGACAGTTTCACTGATTTAAAGTCATTTCTTTGTTTGGGGGCATGTCCATTTTTAGAATATTTCGAACTCTTCCTTATGTCAGGTCAATTATTTTTACCTGCACAGTCTTTCTCCCATCTGGACCCTCTTTCTCACTCCCACTAAACTCAAGGTCCCATCTTTTCTCAACTACATCATTGTAATGCTTTCCTAATTGGTTTTCCTATTTCCAGACTATTGATTTTATCTTTATTAAAGAATTATATATTATTTAACATTTGTTTTTAACAAATTTTGAATTTTAAACTCTCTCATCTTCTAGCTCCTTCCCTGTCCATTGAAATGGAAAACAATATTATTTCAGTTATACATGTGAAATCATGCAAAACATTTTCATATTAGTCATGTTACTAAAAAAGCAAGAAAAATAAAGTAAATGAAAAAAGAATGCTTCAATCTGCAGAATTCAAGAGTTCTCTCTTTGGAGGTGGATAACATTTTTCATTGTGAGTCCTCTGGAATTCTCTGGGATCACTGTTTTGATTAGAGTAGCTGAATTTTTCACAGTTGAACTTCATTACAATATTGCTATCACTTTGTACAATATTCTCCTATTTTTGTTCACTTAATTTTGAATCAGTTCATATAAGTCTTCCTAGTTTTTTTTGAAACCACCCTCCTTGTCATTTCTTAAAGCACAATAGTATTCCATCTTTTTCTTTTCCTTTGATCTTTTTGAAATGCAGACTTAATAAGCAGTTTTACTGGATCAAAGGGTATGCAGTTTTATAGCTCTTTGGGCATAATTCCAAAATTGTTCTCTAAAACGGATGGACCAGTTGACAACTTCAACAATGCACTCTAATGTACCTATCTTTCCACATCCCCTCCAGGAATTGTCATTTTTCCCCCTCATATAAGCCAATCTGACAGGCATGAGGATGGAACTACAGTTATTTAAATTTGTATTTCTCTAATTAATAATGGTTTAGAGCATTTTTTCATATCATTATTGCTAGCTTTGATTTCTTCTGAAAACTACTTGTTCACCTCCTTTAACCTTTTGTCAACTGGGAAATAGCTCTCATTTTTACAGATGTGATTCAGTTCCCTATATATTTGAGAAATGAGGCCTTTATAAGAGAAATTGTTATAAAACGCCCTCCTCTTTTGTTTCTTGCTTTCCTTCTAATTTTGTCTGCATTGATTTTATTTGTGCAAAATCTTTTAAATTTCAAGGTGGATCAATGGAGAGAGCACTAGGCCTGGAGTCAGAAAGACCTGAATTTAAATGTAGCTTCAGACATTTACTATCTGTGTGACCTTAGGCATGTCACATAACTTCTGTGTCACATAATTTAATTCACTGGAGATGGAAATGGCAAACCATTCTAGTATCTTTACCAAGAAAACACAGTCACAAAGAGTCATACATAATTGGACAATAAAATAAAACTATCCATTTTACTTCCCATGATTCTATGTCTCATTTGATTATAAACTCTTCCCTCACCCACAGATCTGATAGGTAAATTTTTTCATGCTTTCCTAATTTGTTTATGTCACTCTTTATGTCTAAATCACGTAGCCATTTTGACCGTATCTTGGTATATGATGTGAGATGTTGGTCTATACCTGTTTTATGTCAAACTTCTTGTCAGTTTTCCCAGCAATTTTTTGTCAAATAATGAATTCTTACCCCACATACCTGAATCTTTGGATTTATCAAATACAAAATTACTATAGTCATATATTATTGTATGTTGTGTACCTAATCTAGACCCCTAATTTTGTACACTCTCTTAGTATCAGATTATCAGTCTATTTACTTTCAAAACCATCCTCACCCTGTGGTTTAAGCAATCTATTTAATATGCTTCTATAATTAGGTGACTCTCCTTAAAAATGATTCTCTATTGTCTATTGAATAAAATACAAAATCCTTATTCTGAAAATCAAGGCCCTTCAAACAACTTGTTCAAACCTATTTATTTCCTCTGTGCTTGTATCTATCTCTGTCCTTGACTTCCAGGTGAAATTTCTCTCTCTTTTCAAATTTCTTGTATCACTTTGCCTGAATGATTCCTCTGAATTTATCCTAATCTTTCTTGTATAAATTATTTCTGTTTTTGTCCTTCTTGTAATGGTTGAAAACTCTTTGACATCAGGATCTTTGTTATAGTTAGACTTTAATATTTCTTAATATTGAACTGTACTAAATTTTGGGCAGATTTTTTTTGGTATTTTGTGTTGTGATTATTTTAGATGCTCTAGGATATACATTTTATCATTATTGTTATTATTCTGATTAATGAGTTCAAATCCTAATTGCATTTTGTATTAGTTGTGTGATCTTTGGTGAATTTCCTACATTCTCTGTGCCTACGTTTCTTCATTTGTAAAATGGGGGATAATGTAGTTAGTTGTCCCTTCCATATCCAGCCACACCTCTGTGATTTGGAAAATATGAGTAAAATTTTTTTAACCTTTGTTTTGTACCAGAGAAGAAGTCTGAATTTTTTCTTTTTCTCTTAAGGGGTGTTTATAGTACTAGACATATATTTTATGCACTTTTGAATTTCTAAAATTTTTCTTTATTGTCTTCTGGCTTTCGCGTGCCACCTGTAGTTTCCACAAACTCTCCCAAATATTCATTTAATTTTTTATGCTGACCTCCATATATTGAAACTACATTGGTGAAAATCATGATGTAGAAGAGATAACTGTAATAGTATTGTCTCTGTTGCAGAGTCTTTGGGAAGGTAAAATAAAGTAATATATATATCTATATATATATCTCATTCGTTCTATAAACCATTAAGAATAATGAGATGTGTGTCTACATACATACATATATATATATTTATCTTATACAAATATATCTTATGGGGATTAACATTTGCTAACATATGCATATATACATATATACACATACATGTATGTGTATATATACATACATTAATACAAATATATATGTAAAAATTGGTTTTGTGGCAAAGAAGCAATGAATTATAAAAAAGAGATTGTAGAATTTTGTGGCTGACACTTTAATTAAAGTGTCTTGCATTTCAAATGCAGATGGCCTCATATATCTGTTTCAAAGAAACAAGCCAACTAGTCTCCAGGGGTGCTGGATAGGATGCTCTACAAAAATACTCTTATTCAACCAGACGGACTCACAGCTGTCTCTATCAACTCCAACTACAACAGGAAGGGGCTCAGGAAAAAAGAAAATTATAGAGAGGAAAAAAGTTTTAATATTCGGAATTATTCTCTGTATTTAAACAAGTATAGTCTCATTTTATTTCAGAATACCCTTGAAAAATGATTTTTACTATAAAGCCACAACATTATACATATAGACAAAACCTTGTTAGCAAAAAGCTTGTTACATAAGCACTGGTTGTTATAGTATTGTAGAGATATTTAAGATATTTAAAAAATGGAAACAGTACACCCTGAAAGATACAATATATGTATATATATATAAATTCATATATATGCACATATATGGATTATCATTACTACTTTTGCAAGCATGTCACTAAGATTTCATCATCACAAAGTATTATTACATGTGATACAAAAAAATATGCAGATTTTTCAGTGTTATGAATTGAAAATATACAAAGGCATACCAGATCTATCTCAGTGCTAAAAAAGCATGGTCGACAAGTACTACAAAACTGAATTAGGGGGCCAGAACCAGAATCAATTCCTTTTGCTTTCATAGGTAATTGATAAAGAAGAAATCTATGGCTTGTTATGTGCATTTTAAAGGCTGGTTTGTAAGTTTTATAAGCAGAAAAGTAGTACAATATGCAAAACAAATTGAGTCAAAAGTCTACTTAGATATGAAATGACCTTAAAGTGGAAGTCATTTACAAGGCATCTGATGCTTAATAAGTACCAAATTAAAAAAAAAAGTTTTTTTCTTGATATTTTAGAGCAAGAGTGTGAGGTATTATGTGTAAAAGAAACTACCTCCCCCCACCAAATAATAAGACAGAAGGCACACAAATTAAAACTTTTCTGGTGATGGGGCAGAATTTAAAATAAATCAGTGTATTTTCTAGGAAAAAAAAAAACCCAGAAATTTACTTTCAGTTTTCAGTATCTAAGAGGGAAATGTCCCAGAAACTATAAATTGGCATCGAAAGGTGGACTTTCCCTACATCTTTAATAAAAAGTATGATAAAATACTGGCAGATATGTTCATACTGGCAGATACATTTCAGCTGAAATATATCTATATTAAATGACAAAATTTAATGGATAGTAACAA
Source organism: Myrmecobius fasciatus (assembly GCA_023553655.1). Taxonomy (NCBI): domain Eukaryota; kingdom Metazoa; phylum Chordata; class Mammalia; order Dasyuromorphia; family Myrmecobiidae; genus Myrmecobius; species Myrmecobius fasciatus. The sequence continues at coordinate 219,020 of JAJPUD010000212.1, read as the reverse complement.
AAAATAATCACTTTCCTGTGCACATGTTCACTGAATTACACATGATTTGGCTAAAAGGTAAAAATCTGCATTTTATATTCTTCAAAATTTTTAATATTTCTGAACTAGTATTAACATAAGAATGGAATGCAAAAGAATGATTGTACAACTGTATCATGCAATATTCTGACATCAATTATTATGCCATAGCCAATGATATGAGGGGAGTGCATTTTTTCTTTTAAGTCTTTTGTGTTCACATGGCATCTTTTAGGATCAAAACTATAAATGAATGCAGATTGTGTACAGGTTTCAAAGATTTCAAAAAGCCTAATAAAGCATGCTGGAAGTATCCCAGTTCCTAGAGTACAGAGCAGTTGCTTGATGGCCCAAACTACAACAGTCTTGGCTGTTGCTACTTCTAGTCCTTTGATGCTGCTATTCTTTATTTAGGTGACCTGTTGGTATTAAGGTCACAGGGTTCTATGTGTCCAAAGGAGATTATCCCACAATTTCTGCAGGTTCAGTGATCAACTTAGATCCATCCCATGCTGTCTTGAACTGTTCAGGAACAGGAAATTCTTTCTGGAAAAGGAATAACAAGAATATTGGTTAAATAAATGAAGGTGTCTTAAACATATAAACAGTTTGGCATGTGATTAATATACGTGGTGGGTAAAGAGTTTATATCAGAGGCAAACCCAAAGTCCTCTACACCATTCTCCAGAAGCCATTTTGATACCACACAGAAACAAAAGCTGTTTTTTCTAAGTCATGTCATTAGTTATCTATTGTACCAATGTTCCTCACCTACTCTTTGGCCTGGGAAGAAATGAATTAAGGAAAAATCAGTTTTTCACCTACCTGGACATTCCTTTTGTTCCCTTCCACCCCATTCTGTATATCAATACATACCAAACCTGCCCCTACCCCCAAAACTAACCACCAACAAAAACCACTCCAAATCAAAAAACAACCCAACAACTAGAATAGAAAGGAAGAATGGGAGCAAAGAAGTTTTGCTGATTTTTGATTCAGGGACATCTCTTGGATACTTTATCTAAAGGTCTAAATTAATGAATATGTTTTTTAGTTCCAGAGCCAAAAAATAGATAGATGCTCCTCTGAAACTCTGGTTCCCTTACTTGCCATTCAGGAATCATTGAAAATGTAGGTGACCTCAAATACATGTTTCTAAAATATCCATTTTAGCTGAAAGCAAGTCAAACTTTTAATCAGGCAAGTATAGCAAGTACTTGTTGAATGGCAGCATCACCTCCAGTAGAGCCAACAGAAAATCTCAGAAGAGGCAACTCAAAGAAGCCACATCTTTAATATTCTTAAGACTGATTGGACCTAGTGGTTTATGAAGTTCTATCTAACCCTTAATTAATGATCCTCAGCAAACTTTGTGTTCTTCTTGTTGAAGTCAAAACAATAAATGAGGTTTGGTTTTTGCTATCAAGTCATACCACTTTGTTAATGTCTGAATTATCAATGTCTTTTAGGTAAGGGCTTCTTAAACTTTTTTTTTTACTCATAATCCCTTTTCACATGAGAAATTTTGGGGTATATAGGTATATAAAATAGGCATAAACATCAAACATTTATTGACAATAAATCATAATTTCACAACCCCTCACATTGTTATGAGACTCCATAAGGGGTGATTACATTTTTCCTTTGGAAGGAGTCATTGTAATTTGAAACTACTGTCTTTACTGTACATGAGAGATGTACCTAATTTAAAGTATATGTGGCTGAGATGAGGGGTGGGGATAGAAAATAAGATATGAAATCTCATGAGAAGTCTTAACCAAAAGAAAATGTATAGAATACAAACTGACTTGATATGCAAGTCAATATGAATTTTTCTTCTTGTTTTTGTTTTCAAAACCTGTAAGCCGAAGTATATATGAGAAGGACAAAGAGAGGAAATGAGAGTTTCTAAGGGGAGTGTGAGACTCAGTATAGTTCTCTGCCACCTACAGGAACAATACCAGACATGCTTTTGTCTTTACTGGGGAATTTCCTCATACTTTAAGGAGGTTGATGGGGGGAGGGGAGGGAATAGTGGCTAGACCAAGTAAATCAGCTGTGTACTGGCTCCTCATCAGCTGAAAAAATTGACTAGTAGAGCATGATTAACTGAAAAATGTTTTTCCCAGAGAATGACATGACAAAAAATCCCAACTAATTTGTGTTTTCCCATATAATAACTATAACTATTCATTTTTATATAATTGTTTAAGGTTTAAGGATAGTATTTATAAAACATTTTGCAAATCTCAAAATTATATTTTTATTATTAAGGCAATTTAGGTACATATTTTAGGCTTACTGCAGCCTATTACTAATTATCACTTGTGTGAACTAGAATAAATATTAAATTGGAGATGTGTGGTCAAAGATGGAAATGAATTGATCATCAAGTATGAATTAAGGGTCAGTTGGACAGCTTGAATATCTCACTGATACTCACATAATATTTAAAAAAAAACTAGGGGGAGGCCTCTAATATGTTGGGTAGATCCCACATGGAGAATTAATGAAAAGACACAGAAGTGTCATATATGAAAGAGGAATATGGATGAGCTGTGGTCAGACTACTAAAAGTAGTGCATATATCAGAGAGATCCTTGTATTGGAAGTATTAGAATGGAAGCTCAGAGCTGAATAAATGTTGAAACAAAAGTATGAATGTTAACTGTAGAGACCAAAGAAAGATCTCAGTAATCTATATACTCACGTAATCACCATCCTGTGGAATAAGTATGTTCATTTCAGATGACTTGGCACTCACAATCTCACAGTCTAAAGCTTCTTCACTGAGGTATATGTGGCAGCCTTCTGTCTTGTTAATTGAAATTGTTGGCACTCTCCCCATAACCTGCAGTTAAAACAAACAGATCTATAACATTATGTTAACACATATTATAAATGTGAATAAATTCCAGAGTAAAATTCAATAGGCTTTAAGCAAACCATGAATATTTGGACAAGGACAAGATGATATAGTTCAATGGTGGGTTCCATTTTGAAGAAAAGGGATTATTTTTTTTTTTAATTTTTATTTTATTTGCATAACATATGTGTGGGTAATTCTTCAACAATAACCCTTACATAGCTTTCCGTTACATATTTTTCCCCCCAACTCCCCACCCCTCCCCTAGATGGCAGGATAAGAAAAGGGATTATAAGAAAGGAATTTTTGAAACTGAAGATCCTCTAACTGAAAAGGGAAATGGAGGCCCTCATATTATGGCAGCCACTGTGTCTTTACCACTTATCTCTTAGTAGGACTGCAATGTTCATAACCAAATAAATAGATAATGTATTTTCATGGTTTTAAAAGTTTTCCCCTTATTATCTTTGCCAAATTTGAATGGACACAGATGTTAAGTGCTGTTGTATTACATATTATCAATAGTAAAAAAATCATTGAATGTGATAGCTGACTGACTAATGATAATTTCTGAACCTATCAAAAAATGAGAAGCAGATGGTTCTCCTTAACAAAGTCTATGTTAGATGAAGACATTTACTTCATCTGTTTTATGAGCTTAATGGCACAATTAAATGAGATGGAATACATCTAGGTATTTCAAAGATAATAAAACTATAAGTGTTGGGCTTTGTTTTCAGAAAACTGGATTGAGGAAGAAGGGGTAGGTCATTCACAGAACAATTTCCAATGTATACAACACGAGAATAGATGCTGTGTAATGTTTGCAAATACTCAAATGCTACCAAAAATTCTGCTTAGTTTTAAGTTTCTTTCAAACAGCCAGGCTTTAGAAATCTCTGGGTGTTCTATAGCAGAGTCAAATGTTTTCGATTCTACCATATTATAGCTTCATAATTTTCCTTTTTGAAATGGGAATTAAAATGATAAAAACTTCTCCTCTTTTATCCTAAAACAATGTTGAGTTGCCAATTACTAAACTCATGGATATGGCACTGATGACGATTAGAGTTTTCTTGGGGAAACGTAGTCCCTGCACATCTTAGTGCAAAAAAAAAGAGGTTGTTTGAGGTCATAGAAATGGCAGCACTTTCCATGATAAATAAAAAGAGAAATTCAGAATTGGAGAGCACTATTTCAGTAATTTTTGTTGTAATTTCTACATTTTAACAGCAGCAAGGAACATTAACATGCATAACACTGGCCAAATTTTTGCAAATGCCAGGAAAATGGATGAATAAGAGTGAACACTAAACAAATCACTTATGGGGACCACTGTTTAAATACCATTTTAATTTTAATTTTACAATATAATGGTGGTCTAATATACCAAGCTTACAATTGTGACACCCTGATATGGGTTCTCCTCTATGAATCTGAGCAGACTGTAGAAAAATACTCTTTTAGTTACAAAAGAAGAAATCATTTTTTTCTTTTATCCCTCTTTTATATGTTGAAGTGTATCTAGGCTTATGATCATATTTCTTTGGTATAATTAATTTGTGTTTATAAAGTCTTTTTGACTAAGTCTTTAAGCAACTAAACAAGCATAGGCATTTCAGCAGAGATGAGTTTTTTAAAAAAGTTTTTTCCTCATTCTTGATATATATATATATATATATACACATACAGTAGGAATGTATAATTTTCCATGCAGAAATTTAAAGAAAGCATTCATGAATTCATCATTACTGATGGACCAAACTTATATTAGCACAGTCCTATTCTCCTAGAGAAATAGCACATAACACTGATAATTCTCTTACTGTTTCATTGATTTTTGATCCTTTTTTTGTTGAGACTCGGAGGGAGCTTAAAATAGATATATTTGTTTCTCTCAGTATGAAACATAATTTTTCTGTAATTGTTTCCAAGGTTTTCTAAAATAACAACAAGAAGCTGGGAATGGTGGAGCACACTTGCAATCTTTATTATGGCGGAGGCTGAGGTTGGTGAATTTCTTGAGCTCAAAAAAATGAACTTCAGTAGAAGTAAAAGAAGATTGGGTATCCATACTAAATCTGGCACAAAGATGGAAGTTGCCAGGAGAACACTAGAATGCCCAAGGAGGAATGACCCAGCCAGGTTGGAAACAGAGGAGGTCAAGGTAGCTCAATCAGCAGTTTGATCAGGTACTTTATTGGCCACTGCACTTTCAGCAATAATGTCATAGACTTTGCCCACTGCCAACTGATGGCTGGGTGTGAACTGCAGCTGCTTGTTATTCTATTTTAGAGGTTCTTAAAAATATATAAACTAATTGCTAATATATCACTTGGCTAAATGATCACTTGCCTACCAAATAAACCAGAAGACACTATTCTAATGTTCACCTCTATTCTTATGAATGCCATTCAGAGCAAAGGGTCTTGTTAAGAAATCTTGGTGTCCAGATCATGGACCAGTAGAGATCTATCACTAAGTAGGGGAAAGACTGAGTAATCTCCCAGTCTAAAAAATAGTGACAGAGAATGATGGATACTCCACAGAGACATTAATATCGAGAATTAGAAACACGGGAGATCAAGAAGAGAGCTTAAAAAAGGTCCATACAACAGGGGCAGAAGACAGTTGGTGTCAGATAATGGGTCATATGGAAAGGATCTGGCTCAAGAATTAGCTTAAGAGGAAACTGAGAGTTAGGAAGCTTGTTCAATCTGCCTTAGTCAGGCTAACTCTGAAGTTTACCTCCTTTTTGATACTCCAGTTGTGGAAGCCTCATTAGGATCTGGGGAAGCTAGGTAGCACAGTGGATACAGTTCTGGGCCTACAGTTAGGAAGATTAATTTAAATCTAGTTGTAGACACTTACTAGTTCTATGAACCTAGGTAAGTCATGTAATCCTGTTTGTTTCAGTTTCCTCATCTATAAAATGAGTTGGAGGAAATGGCAAATCACTTCAATATCTTTGCCAAGAAGTCTTCAAATGGGGTCACAATGAAATCAGACACAAATGAAAATGATTGAACTCATTAAGATCAACCTAGGCCATCTATAGTCTCAGAATTGGGACTATAGGTCGACTGGGAGTACAGAAGTTACAGTTTTAAAAATTATATTACCATAAAAGTGTCAAGATTATCTATATGCAATTCCTAGGATAAAGGGAGAGTAAGTTCTATATATAGCAAGATAACATCTGCTGATGGAATGCATCTTAACATGTGTTGCTATGTGATAAAAATTTATTCATAACCTTTGTATTGGATCTTGATCATGCTATTTGAATTTGCATGTTGCTTGTACCATATACAGCTGGTATAATAGATAATGGCTCATATGCATACTAAAGAACATTTTATATTATAGGCATACAATTAACCTTATGTATCAAGTATGATTTACAGAGATTGCACTTTTTTTTTAGAACTGGGAGATGAAGAAGTAATTCAATATCATCAGATGATGGTAAGTCTATATTTTCTAGGATTCTGTGTAGTTAACCCAAGACTATCTGACCAGAACAGTCTGGTGCCTAGGAATAGGGAACATTTTATCATAGAGCAAGAGATGAAAATCTTGGGAAGGACTCAAGAGAACTTTGAAAGGAGAAAGAAAAGATGCAGTGTCTGGAGATTACTGAGTTGCCAAAGGAAGAGAGAGTAACTCGAGTGGACCACATCGACCTCTGACTTCAGGCAAACTGCTGGCTACAAAGATGTGAGTCCGTAGAAGAGTGCCTGAAGTTGGGGCAGATTAACAGTCAACAATTACAAGTAATTGGGCTTATAGCAATAAAGGGTTTTGTTTTCTCCATTTTTAAGGCAGAAAATAAAGGGAACTTACTTGGCTATGCTGGGGAAGAGAGGAGTGGGAATGCATTCATTTGGGAACTGGATATCACAATTAAAACCTACTTCCCCCTCCTTTCCTTCTTTTCTTCCCTCTCTTCTTTCCTTTCCCTCCCTCCTTCCTTCCTTCCTTCCTTCCTTCCTTCCTTCCTTCCTTCCTTCCTTCCTTCCTTCCTTCCTTCCTTCCTTCCTTCCTTCCTTCCTTCCTTCCTTCCTTCCTTCCTTTGTTCATTCCTTCCTTCCTTCCTTCTCCTTATGGCTTACCTAGGTTTCTATTTGCATCATAATAACTGAGTATCTTTACAGTGAAGAAGTAGTAGCTGCCCTGATTCTAAATCTAGGACACTTTCTGACTATTATTTACTATGCCTCTTCTTAAGAAGTTACCATGATATTATATAAGGAGAGAAGGCACACATTTCTGTTTGGTGCTGAAGCTTACCTGAATTTGAATATCCTTGGAATTGATTACTTCTACAATGCCCACAACATTATCAAATACAAGACCAAACTTCTTGCAATTGTCTAGGAAAAAAAAAACAAACTCCACAAAATATATGGAATTGCTTTTGTATAAAATGAATTATCACAGTAACTCTAAAACCATAGGTATACCCTACCAATTGTAATGGAATTTATTTTTCCTTTAATTTGTAGTGTTGATTTGTTACATTTGAAAATGTAAGCCACTTGCTTCAGCTCAGTGTCTGAAATCACAAGATCATTGCTGTTTTCTTGATATTCCTAAAAGAAAAACAGACATAAACATTACATATATTAACATACACACCTCTATCTATCTATCTATCTATCTATCTATCTATCTATCTATCTATCTATCGGCAAGTTCCATTGATTGATGATAAACAAAGACTTTTGCATTTTTATATTTTTTTGTATCTTCTCTCTTTTAGAACCTCTTTCATAGGGGACCAAGATACAGTTTTTAAATTTTCACACTGTTGATGGGGAATGTTATTAACTCTTGGTCGGCTATCTAAAGTTACCTTCTGAAGAGTTATGTACTTCACTTCTATGCAGAAGAATTGAGAATATTCCCCATGCTGGTTTGAATTTGATGAGCATATACATGCATAGATCATGAGCTAGTAGTTTCCTTTTTACCTTTTTGTTGATGAGTGAGATTGGGCAAAGAAGCTAATGTGTAAACAGTAAATTCTGTGAAACTTGCCCAATTAGGTGGAAGTATTAATATTAAACACAGTCTCCAAAGGTTAAATCACTTGGAAATTTGGTTTTAAAAAAATCTCCAGGGAAGTTTATGGCCTTAGTGGAACCATCAACTTTCATCTACATTCAGAATGTCATATTTCTGCTACTTTTATTTATGTTGTCAAAATTTTTTTAACCAACATAAATCTATTTTCACTCCCTCTCAATATCCACACCAATAGACCAAATAAGTGTAATAAAGCAAAACAAATTTCCTCATTTTCCATGCAAAAAAAATACATGGCACCCTAAAACCATGACCTAGCTCTTTTAGGATGTGGATAGCATGTTTTATCATTAGTCCTCTGAAATCTTGGATGATCACTGCACTCATCAGGGTTCTTACAGCAGAAACATAGTTGTTTGTGTTTTTATTTTTATACATTTTGTAAATGGATAAGTTATTCTCCAGGTTCTTCTAATTTCATTCTTTATCAGTTGTTCATTTTTATAATATTGATATTGTAGTATAGATTCTGAAATTTCAATATGGCGAAATCCCTTAAAGTTGTGGATGCTATAGAAGGATGTGGTCACATTAAATCTATGTCAACAAAACATAATAAACATGCTACATTAGAACAAAATGTGTTATATATAGTCAGTGAAAATAATTTGGTACTGTCTTCTTAATCTCAATTTTGCTGGATAACTATTAATAAAACTATACTTACCACTCTCCATTTCTTTCCTTCCAGCTCTAACACGGGAGGATGGTTCTGTTGCAAAGGGAACTGGGGAGAGATGGAACTTGGAGTGTGGTTTTTAGTAGGAGAATGAATTTGTCCTCCCTGAGCCCTCAGCTTGGGATTTTTATGTGTCTTCTGATCATCAGACACATGTCGGAGTCCTAGGAAAAACAAACTCATCAATAGGCATCCTAATACTTTTGTGTAAAGAGAAGCTATCATCCTCTACTTTGAAGAACTGTAATAAGCCATGATTTATGCAGAATGACATAATTTTATAATGTTCCCCAAAACATATCTTAAGGCCCGGTCCTGGATTTGGTTAGCATCTAGTTGTTCCATTCATGTCTAGTTTTTTGTGACCCCATTTCAGATTTTTTTTTGGCAAGGGTAAGGGTATGGGAATAGTTTGGCATTTCCTTCTCCTGCTCATTTTATAGATGAAGAATTGAAGCAAACAGAGTTAAATGACATGGTCACATAGCTAGTGTCTGAGACCAGATTTGAACAGAGGAAGATGAGTCTTTCTGATTCCAAGTCCAGTCCTCTATCCACTGCTTTACCTAGCTAGCGATAGCATTCTGAGGTCTAGATAATAACCTAGTTGTTAATACTACCAATTGAAACACCTTTGCTTCAAGTATCTAAAATTGATGGGTAGAATTTCATGTTTTCTAGGCACATATAATTGAATGAAATAAAAAATGACTTGGCTAATTCTTTTATTTACATAAAGGTAAAACATTTCCTATCTTACTAATTTAGAATATGCCATTAAAACTCACTAGAATAATAAATTTAATTTTATTGCACAGATAAGTAATCTGAGGTCTAGAATGACGAAGGGCTTTTTTTTAAAAGAAGGGCCAGGACTAGAATCTTTGTTAAGTAGTATATTTTTTCCCCTTAATACACACTATTATCTGTGTAAACTAAGAATATATTGTCACATATTTTTCAGCTTTTAGCAACTGTTACTGAAAATTGAATAACATCCATTAATCCTTTTCAAGTATTTTTTGATTCAGCAACACTTGTCTTTTTCTGTTCCTCACAGAGAATACTCATCTTCCCCCTTTGTATCTCTGCACAATTTGTTCCTCATGCCTGGAATTCATTTCTTTCATTAACCATGCCTTACCTGAACATCATGAGATGGACTCATATTATAATTCTTCAACTATTGTATAAACTTCATGATAGCAGTCATGGTCTCTACTACATTTATAAATCTCTAAATATAATGTTTATCTGATATTTAGATTGCAGAGGCAGAAATCAAAGCATCAGAGATTTATGTAATATGTTAATAACTGGCAGATTTTGAAGTTGGAGCCCCTGAAGTCTGATGGTGATTTTATTGAATTATTTTACTTGTAGGAGGGCAATATTTTTTTCATTCAATAATATTTGTATATGTATATAATATGAGAATAGAATAATTCACTTATGCTAACCAGGGATCAGAATAAACAGTGATGAACTATTAGAAAGACATATAACTGATGTTACTATACAGTAGGGAAAAGCTTATTGTTCTTGTTCTCAGACCTTTAGTAATTGCCTCCCCCTGGTTAAGCTGAGCAAACAAAGCTGAGCGTGATGGTGAGGACTCTTCTCTTCTGTCTTCACTATCAAAGATTGGAGGTGGTCCTGGAGGTGGTGGAGGAGGAGGGGGTGAGGGGATACCCTGCCCACTGGAGAGAACAGGCAGTACTGATGAAGGGGATGCTACTGGACCCTGTGGAAAAGTAAAAAAAGAGGATTTAATGCTTTTTTTTTTGCTTTAATGTTTGTAATTATTTTGGGCAGGTAGACTATTACAAGGAAAAGATTCTTAAGAACATTGGCTCTGGAAACGGCAATTCATTAAGGGATTCTCAGGAATGTTAAGTCTGCAAAAGTGTGTGTGTGTGTGTGTGTGTGTGTACAACAGCTATAACTGACAGTGGACTGAGTTGGGAAGATGTCAAGGGACCTGGATATCAGCTTTAATTGAATGGCCCTATCCACAGATTCACAGTATAGAAAAGACATGCTGCTATTAATTAAGAGACTGGCAAGACCATAAAGATTAGCATGGGTTCATGGAACCAGTTTTAAAGGAAACTGGGCTTTGTCTAGTGTAGAATCATAATAATATATATATATATATATTATATGTATATAGCCTGACTAAAAGTACAATATTTTACAGGATATTGCTTGCTATTATATTTGAGTGAGAATTGCTGAGGAAAATATGTAATGACTCAGATATTTTTGAATCTTTTTGAAAGACTGAAGAAATAGATATTCCTTTTCTAGATCAAGTTTTCCATATACAGATGTATGATAACCTATTTCTAAGAAAGTATTATATACTGTTCAGGGTTAATTGAAGAGTGTATGCCAATGTTGATTTTTTTAGTGGATCAGCTAAAGGACTTTTTTATTTGAAGCATAAAGTGCTCATCTAACGAAGTTTCAGTATTGTGCTCACAGATGCTTTCAACTCTGGAGTATTTGTTACTTTTATTCAAAAAGTAATACTTGAATTCTTATTTTCTTTCCTAATGCAACACATTTTTTCAACACTAAATTCCCAGGTATTAAAATAAATTAGTATGATAAATTATGAGACAGAGCAATGAGTCCATATTTTTGTGTTTTGTTTCTAAATAAAGATGACAAATAGCATTTTAGATGAAGTGATGAAGATTTGGGAAAAGATGGAAAATCTTTGTATAAAAAATAATTCAGTAGGTAATGTAGTATCAAAATTACTGTGAGGAGATAAGAAACCTGATAATTTCATTTCTACTTCAAAAAGTCATTATAAGGGGCAACATTCAACAAGATAAGACTTAAAAAAATCTTACCAGAGTAAGAGACCAAATATTGTTCAGTGAAATAGCATACTTGTCATTAGAGCCTAAAAACTTAATTTAATTGAAAAGAGACTGCTAGAAGGTCTAGAAAACTTTTGTTAAATTCCAGTTTAAATGTTTGATATAAAATACTTTGCAATAAAAAAACACCTTTGACAAACTCTAAATACTATTGAACAACTCTATTGAATTATTATTAAATTACAATTTACTCAATAACATGAAAAGTCAAAATTGATATATCTGAATGTGCAGTACCTAGTTTCACTGGAGAAAACTGCTTCCCACAGTCAAACCCTACTGACCTACAGATTAGGCCATAAATATATTCTCTGTGGCTTAATAGAGTCAGAATATTTTGGATTAAATCTTATGTAGAACCATAGATCTGGGTTCAGAAGAAGTCTTAAAGGTCATTGATTCCAATTCTTAGCCAACATGTTACAGGTGTTCATTCAGTCTAAACCATTTTTGAACAGCTCAAGCAAGGACCAGGTGCTTGAAAAGAAAAGCTAAAGAGAGAACTTGAAATGGCATCTGTTTTCTTCTGGGTTTTACGTTCTCCCTTTTATGATTCCAGAAAGGAGTGTAAGAATTTTATTTGAAGTATAAAGTTCTGATCTTTTGAACAAAGTTTCAGTATTGTGCTCACAGATACTGTTAACCCTGGTTGAAAGGTTTGTTACTTTTACTCAAGTACAATATAATATCGAATTAGTAAAGGAACAGAAAATTTGCTGCTAGAAACACTGTTACTTTATACACTTATTTTGTGGAAAGGGGAGATGATAGGAGTTTCTGAAGTCACAGTGGTTCTGTCACTCAGAATTCAGAACTGCTCCCAAAGAGCCACTAAAGAACATTGAAACCGACAGGCTGCATATTCAAATTCTTGTAACTATGATACATTTGGATGGCTGACCCAGGAATACTAAACAAAGAATTCACTACCCCCAAGAAATACATGTTGAAAACCGAAGCCAACAAAAATAAGGGAGGCCAAAGGAAAAGCTGAAACTGTGTCTTTAGCTTACCTTTGTATGCCCTCAAATACCGTACTATCGCCACCATGGAAAATACAATATACAGTGTTCTTGTTTCCCAGGTTACTTTTGCAATTAATGTTCAGGGATTCTAATGCATAAAGTATACTTGAAACTGAACTGATTAAACATCCCCTTAACTGGATCATGTTAGGGTGCACCCTGGAATACACCAGGTTATCTTTTCTGTTCTCTACCCTTCTCTCATATTAGATGTTTAAAGATGACATCACCAGACACTAAAGCTTTCTACATTATTGTTGAGGTAGGAGGTTATTTAATGTCATCCCCATTAATTGGAACCATGGCAGCAGCCTAAGGATCTCTTCTATGGCCTGAGTTGTTCCAATTTTGCCACCCTGAAGCCTGCCTTGTCAGGGTATCTGGCAGCAAGGGCTGCCTGACTCCACAGTGTATCAAATGAAGCAATTCACCATTCATTAGAAAATGATGTCAAAGATAACATGTACAGAGCTTGCATTTAGAGATAAGAGATGACTGACTTATTGTAACCAGCCATTAGAAAGATCCAAAGACACTGATTTGTGCCACTCCTTAGTCTGGGACTTCAACTGTTTACATGAAGGACCTTAGTGTGCCAGAAGCAGCAAAATGTCTCTTCCAAGGGGACTTGAGTCTATCTCTTTTGGTAATAAAAGTACCAGGGGCCCTGTGCTTCTGGAATTAAGATACTGGGACACATGAAAGATCTTCTAGAGATGGCTCATCTCTGAATACCTGGGGCTTAGACTACCTTCCTGGGGGGACTAGAACATCAGTTATTTACTGATCCACATGTCCAAAGAGAACTTGCTCCTATCCCTTGAGGTCCCCTATGATGGGGATGAAGGAGCCAGGAAAGCTGACATTATCGTCCCATGTCCATTCTTTATGCAGTCATTTCAGGGGGATTTCAATCTTCCACACATGGTATATAAACTTCCAGCTCCCTCTGTTCCTATTCTTTTTAAATTTAAACATTGATTTTATTCGTGAAAGAGAAGAGAAGGAAACAGACAAGGAGTATAGCTTTGAAAATAACAATGAATTTGCTATAAATTTTCTTTTAAAAAGGCAAGCTACATAGCATTCTATAGCACTTAAAGGTTTACGAATTGCTTTACATATGTCTTTTCCTTTCATCCTCACAGTAACCCTATGGGGCAGATGCTACTGTTATTCTCATTTTACAGATAAAGGAATTAAGGTGTTAAGAAAGTGACTCATTCAAGTTTACATACTTAGTAAGTGTCTGAAGCAAGATTTGAATTTAGCTCTTATTGATTCCGAGTCTAGTACTCTATGTTCACTTAGCGCCCAATAATATAAATTAAATTAGTATACCCGCATTTGTTTAGCCATTCTGGACATCTCAGTTTCCAATTTTTAGCTATTATAAATATTTTTGTATATATAGATCCTTTTCTTCTTTTGTTTCTTTGGGGATATTGGCCTAGTTATAGTATATATCTGGGTGATTTCTCCCTATTCTTACAACTCAGCTACACTTCCACTGGCAAAAATCCTTCCTCATCTTACTTTTCCCTGTCCTCTCATCTCTAACTACCTCTTCCTTACTCCTGTCCTTTAAAATCTTTAGTCTTCCATATTCTCCTGTGTCATTCCATTCCATGATGTCCTCTTGACACCTGCTATGTTTTTTGAATTAAATTTTATTTTTTTGCAATCTGATCATTTTCTCCCCCTACCTTCTCCCTATTGCTGAAAAAAGAAAAGTAAAGCTACACAAGTACACACATATAGAAGTAAAATATACTAAGTCTCTTATAAGCAGAATCCCTAAATTCAGTATTTGCCATCCAACTTTTCTTTCCTATATAAGACAATGAATTAGTCTCAAACAATACAATGAAGAAAAAACTAAGATCTTGTGGATATATGTACAAATATAAAAATGATGCAAGATAGAATGTGATAGTAGGGTTCAAAATGCTCAAGTATTTGGGGGAAGAAGGGGAAGAATAATTTCAATTGAGGATGAAGGTTGAAGGGAAAGATCATAAAAAGGTTACATGGAAATGCTATCTAAGTTAGTTCCTGAAAGAAGAAAATAATTTTTAAAGGCAGAGACATAGAAAGATTATTTTCCAAGAATGGGGCTTGAACAAATATATGGAGGAAGGAATTAATCCAAGAATGAGAATTAATCTATTAAATCCTCATCTATGCCTGTTGAAATCCTTCTCTCCCTTCAAGTTGCCATTTAGATGTAATTTTCTTCATGAAGACAAGTGTTTTTCAATTATTTGAAGGACTGTCTTTCAGAGAAGGGATTAGACTTGTTCTGTCTGATCCCAGATAGCAGAACCAGGGGTAACAGGGGAAGTTTCAAAGAAGCCAACTTAGGCTCAGTACCAGGTAAAACATTTCTGTCAGAAAAAAGTGGAATCGATTGAATAGAAATAGTGGGTTCTCCCTTCTTGGTGATCGAGCAGAAACTAGATTATAATTTATTAGTTAAATTTTATAGTAGGGATTCCATTTATGTACAGGTTGTGCTATTGACATTTCTTCCAATTTTCCAATTCTATGGCTTTAAATGAATTCCTTGCTTCCTAAGGAGCCTCAGGCAAATTATTTCCCCTCAGTTATTTCATTTTCAGTTTCTTCACTGACAAAATGATTAGGCTGGACCAGACATCCACTAATGTCTCTCCCAGTTCTCAACCTATGATTCTGTGAAGGGCTCTACATGGCTTTTAGCAGAAACATTTAGGGCAAGCTCTCAATGAAGGATAATATTCAATAAAATACCTCTTTTTGTGAAAATTAATTTGTAGATAATTAGGCCCATCAAAAAACTATGTCTGTGACAACAGTGGTTTGTGTGTGTGTGTGTGTGTGTGTGTGTGTGTGTGTGTCTTCTTAACGTATCATAAATCTCAAAGCTGGAACAAATCTTGAGAGAGTATCTCAGAAAGTTCCCTGCCCTCAAGGGGCTATTCTGACCCCCATTTAATATGTTAGGCCATTAAGAGGCATAAAAAGTCACCCAGTTAATATAATAAGCAGTGGGCTAGAGAAGGATAAACTAACTAGTATGTTCACCAGCACAATGGTATTTCCATCTGGTCACATTACTACTTCCCAATGAGGAGACTGTGTAAAGAACCAGGAAAACAGGGGTAGACTTTCATTACAAAAACCCCAGAGGGGAAATGACTAGAAGCAGCTTACTTACTCAAAACTACTGAGTAAACAATAACCCTCACACAAAAGTTTGCCTTTACTACTTTCTTTGGAAGCACATATTAGGAATCATTCAATTATTCTCTTCTAGTCTATTGTCAACAGAGAGTTTTGAAATGTCAAAAACATGGTAATCGTGGGCTCTAGCTTTCTGAATAGGAAAACCAGCAGCTTCATGATTTTAATTAAGTTCTAGAGTCCAAAATTCATTACAAAAACAAAACAAGGAAAAACCTCAAAGTCTTAAAACTTGTAAACCACTCATAAAATTAACTCTGAACAGATGTTAAATCTAAAGTTATTTAGCAAAAACTATTTAATAATTATAGGACTTGCAGAGATTGCAAATACTCTTTTTCTCTAAGTTGATTTCAGCTGTTCCCCTAGAGAACAGCTGCTTTCCTCATCCCGACACATGAGGTGTGATTACAAAGTAATGGGACTGGCTTTTGTGCGGCATGTGGAAGCCGTCATATCATACACACGAGCATTTGTTGTCATTAAATGTGTTACTTGTCAGTGTTCTGATCAAATCAAGCATTTATAATTTGGGGGGGGGAGGAGAGTATAAGGCGAAGAATGAATTTGGAGAAACTCCTGTCTCTGAAACATTTTTAACTGGTGAGACAAAGTTAAGAACTTAGGGGATATCCTCACAATTCAGGACAAAACCCCTGCTTGTGCCCTAGTTACTTGGACAATTAAGGAAAAATTTTGCTTTGTGTCTCAATGCATCTGTATAAATTGTTTTTATTCTCCATCCTGTCACATCACTGAAGGCTTATGGCACTAGATGACTCAGCTTTGCTGAATCTTGACATGTGATACAAAATAGAAAGTTCTATTACTTGACTGGATAATTAAGCCAAAGAAATCTGTTGCATAGAAAAACATGAAGCTTTTAATTTTTTCCCCAATGGTCTGAACTATTTGTATTAGTTGTTTTTAATAATCTAGATATTTCTCAAAACTTCACAGAATTCCAGAAATTTAACTCTGGAACAGTATATCAACATAGGTAACAGTTTCTAAATTAATAATCTTCTCCAAGTTTCTACTCATATAATCTCAAAATGGATGATGTGATCAATAATCTTTAAGAATAGGAAATTCAGTTGCATTGGTTGATTTTGGTATTTTGCTGAAAGTGGGGGCCTTAAGGTCCTCCTACCCAATTTCAGGATTCAATGATTTTGGTTCTACCTCTGTGAAGCAAGAATTTGCTAATATATTCTTAATTTTTTGTTGTTAAATCTTCAGCAGTTGGATGGTCAGCCTCTACAGCTGTCCTTTCTATAAATAATCTGGAATAGACATTGCAGTTGGAAAATGAGAAAAGTCTATAATTGAATAGGAGATGCTGAGCATTGCTTTTCAGGATACCAAACTTCTCTCTAAAACAAAGGCCAATCTCCCTATGATGCAATCAATATGCTTAGAAGTTACTATAATCTCTGAAGAACTAAAATTATGAGTCACTAAAAGGGCAATGGAGAAGCCTATATTGAGCAGGAGTGGGAATGATTTCTATAATCAATCAAGAATTGCAAATAGGGAGGTAAAAAAGATGGTGTAAGAGAGACATATGACTGAGAAAAAAATAATGGTATAGATATGTAACACAAGCAAGGGGTAACCAACAAGCAGTCTATTTTTATTCTATTAATATTCATGCATTTCACCAGATTTGAAGGAAAGCCCCTGGATATTGGAGTGCATAGAAAAAGACATGAATAAAAGTTGCAGATGATGGAAAGAAATGAGTGCATTTTAATATTGAGTATCCACATGAGATCACAGATATATAAAATACTGAAGTATTTCTAGGGTCTCAGTTGGTAGGAACATGGTTGGTTGAATCGCTTATTCCCAGGAAGTAGCAAGAGCATTTAAGATAAATCAGAGTAGAATCAAAGTGTATGAAGCATTATGTTTACAATTTCTGGCTCAAGAGTATCCACTTAACAATCTAGTCTGTTAATCCCTTTTTGCCTTAGTTTCTCAACTGTAAAATGGAGAAGGAAATGGCAAATCACTCCAGTATCTTTGCCAAGATGCCTCATGGACTTCAATAACTGAACACACACACACATACATGTGCACACACACACATGCACACATATCCAGAGTCTAAGAGGACTCTAGATATAAAATATATAACATAATTATTTTTTTTAGCTTTTTTTTTTTTTTTTTTTTTGCTGAGGCAATTGGGGTTAAGTGACTTGCCCAGGGTCACACAGCTAGGGAATGTTAAGTGTCTGAGACCAGATTTGAACTCAGGTCCTCCTGACTTCAAGGCTGGTGCTCTATCTACTGCGCCACCTAGCTGCCCAACATGATTATTAATAATATAATCTGCCTAACTTTTAATCCCTTGAAGAAGGGAAGGTGAATCAGGGTATGAGGTCCAGTGCTTATGTCTATCATTTTATTCATCATTTTTAGATGTCCCATTGATAGCCAATCAAGTGATTTTAGAGAAAGTTTCCTTTGGCATGGGCAATATTCTAATGAAACAATCTACAGGTGGATATATTTCCTATATTAAAATAAAGCTGAATGGTAGATTTCAATCAAAAAGGATCTCAGTAATCACAGGATCTTGGATTTGGAGTTGGGAGGGGCTCCTGGGTCATCTAATTTAATCTCTTTTATAGGAAACTGAAGTTAAGAGAGGGAAAGTGATTTGATACACACTTGTCAGTATATATGTGCCTACATATAAAACAGCAGACACAAAGAGGTATACATGTATATATACATAGATTTTATTTACATAAGCATATATATGCATATATCAATATATACACATCACATTAAGAATACATGTATATATATGGGCAAGTCAAATATACAACATACAATGTATGTGCACATATGTATGCATATATATGGGTATATATCTATGTACCCACATGAAATATTAGACTATAAATCCCCATTAAGGATTGCATATCTCCTCTGCTTATAGCAAAGTACTCAGAATGGCTCAGTGGACAGAGCACTGGAGTCAAAAAGATCTGAGTTCAAAGCTGATCTCAAATACTTATTAGCTGTATGACTCTGAGCAAGTCATTTACCTTCTGTTTGTCTTAATCTACCAGAGAAGGAAATGGAAAATAATTCTAATATCTTTACCGAGAAAACTCCATCCACAACTGAATGACTGAACAACAATAATTCCTATATATCCACATATATTTTATAAATATATATACCTGTACAAACACTTATACCAGGATTTAAATTCAGATCTTCTCCTTCAACCTAAAGACTCCACTAAAACACAAAATTTGCCAATGGCAATGTGTCGTGGACAGTGACAATGTTAGAAAATGCACTAGGGTGGGTTCTAGGAGACCTAGATCTTAGGTCTTTGCCAGTTGACTAGCTGGGTGACTTTGGATTAGTCATTTTATTTATATGGGCCTTTGTCATCTTGTTTGTAACATAGAGGTAATCATAGTTTTCTTGCCTGTCTTACAGGGTTGTTGCAAAGATTAAATGAATTAATATAGGATTGTAGGTTTTAGAGCTGGAAGAGATCTTAGATATTTTTTTAGTCCTAAATCTAGTGCTTTTTCCATTGCACCAAGCCAATGCCATTATTATTCAGATGAAGAAAATGAGGTTCATACAGGTTATTAACTTGCCCAAAATTATAAAAGGAGGAAGAAGGAAAGCCAAAGATTTGAACTCAGGGACTTGGCCTCTAAAATTCAGAACCATTTCTACTGTATCATAGGATCTCCCACTAAAGAATCACACTTCTATTTATTGGTTAATTGTTCATTTGCTTCAGTTGTGTTTAACTCTTAGAGATCCCATTTAGGGTTTTCTTGACAAAGATACTGCAGTGGTTTGCCAACCCATTTTACAGATGAGGAAACTGAGGCAAACAAAGTTAAGTGACTTGACCAGGTCACACAGGTAGTAATAGTCTTAAGGCCAGATTTGAACTAAGAAATGAGTCTTCCTGATGCCAGGCTCGACACACTAGCCCCTGTGCCACTTAGCTGCCCTTTTGGTTAACTGCTTCTTTCTAAAACTTGTAATCTCTCAGTTACAACCTTTATCTCAAGGAAGAGATGAAATATAACAAAGGGAGGTACTGAGGTATGTAAAGACACAGGCTTGACAGTTAGAATATGCACAAACATGTATGTCCAAATTAATATCTTACTGTAAACTAATCAAACATAAATTATGATGATTGGTTGTATGTTACCCTGGAAGAGTCTAGCTTCTGAAGAACTGTTACAGGTCATCCAAGAATTGTCTAAGAAGACCTAGAGAATATGGTTTCAAGTCAAATTGC
Organism: Myrmecobius fasciatus; assembly: GCA_023553655.1. Classification (NCBI taxonomy): domain Eukaryota; kingdom Metazoa; phylum Chordata; class Mammalia; order Dasyuromorphia; family Myrmecobiidae; genus Myrmecobius; species Myrmecobius fasciatus. The sequence goes on along the minus strand of JAJPUD010000212.1, from coordinate 198,919 downwards.
GTTGTCTACAAGGCACTTTTGGGATTCCTTTCAAAGAAAGGTGCTAAATACATGTATTAATAATATATAGAAATGCTCTATTAATGATGTTTTGAAGCAATAGCAGTAATTCAGACCTTTTAGTTTTAGACTCTAAGAATATAACTAAATATCTGTATAAGGGACCAAATAGACTACTATTTGGTTTCTTGTTTTACTGTTTACTTAGCTATCTATAGCATAGTGCATTTTTGATCAAGCTAAATATGTTAGAAACAAATTAAATATCAAACCCAGGTAAATATATTAAAGCCAAGAAAGTAATTTTTTGATCTGATACTTGCAACTCAAAATTTAATTTTTCAAAACTCAATTTAATTGAATATTTCTTCAGTGTCAACTTTATTCTAAGGACTTTGCCAAGTGCTGGGGAAGATATACAAATTTAGATGACATAGATTGTAATAGGGTTTGTAGTCTAATGCTTCATGAATTCATATATATACATATAAACACTCCAAATACTTTGATGTGTCACTGATAAGGAAACTCCCTCCATTGATGCCAAGAGCAGCCTATGTATGCCTTCTCACCTTAGACATTTCTTGGCCCTGTTCTCCCATAAGTCATTCAAAGAGTTTCCACCTAACATTCTGGAGTCCCTTAACCCCTCTATGCTTAGTTCCTTATCTATAAAATGGGGACACATTGGAGATAAAAATGGCCAACCACTCCAGTATCTTTGCAGAATAATGGAACAACACACATACATAACTATACACATGCATATATTTTTGCATATCCTCACTGCCAAACCAGTCTCTTTTTAGCATATCTAAATACCTCCCTTTGCTATATTTCATTTCTTCAATGATATAAAGATCTCTGAGAGATTACAAGTTTTGGAATAAAGCAAGTCTCAAAAGACTCTAGATATATAAATAGTACTCACACTTATGTAATACAATTATATGTTAATATAATACACAATTAAACATTATATACAATCCTTATAAAAGTTACAAGGATTGTGTTATATGATATATGTCATAATAAACAATTATATTACATAATATAATTATACACACATGTATATCTGTGTGTATGGGTATATGTGTGTATATGCTGGCACTCATGCCAGTCCAGCTTTTGAGCTTTTCTCTGTTATCCCTTGTTCCTGCCATACAAGTAGCTCAACTCATTTTCTGAACATACATTTTCTTTACTTCTTGAGAATGTCTTCATTGTGAACAGGCTGTTCCCTCCTTGAACCCACCTTGGATGTATCTTCCTATTGCCCTTTGATTCAGCCAAAATTTTGATTCCTTGAAGAGAGTAATTTACAGGATTCATAGCTATTTTTGGATAACAATAGAAGAACAACAATGTTGAAGAATTGGTCTTTTTAGCAATTTAGTATTGTTGAAAACACTGTACTATTTTTCCAAATGCAATCCAGCTTCTTCCCTATGATTCTGGGCCCAACTCATTGTCCATTTATGTTATGCCCCAGACAAATGTACCAATCCGCTAAATCAAGGGACTATCTGTTTAGCTAATCTGATCATAATTTTCTTCATAGTCTAGTTAAGAAAAATGGAATGAGGAAACTACCATTCTTCATATGTATAAGTGATGATGGAGTGCTGAAGACTATATACATTTATTACAAACTCTGACAAGCCTTATGATGCTGGTAAAGTTTCAGATAGAACAGAGAATATCTACTTTCTAAAATCCAACTTGACAACATTCATTATTAAGGGCCTACCAATGGACGCTTTTTGTTGGCTGAAGCATCTCACAAACCTATCTACTGAAGCCAGGATAGGTTGTTGGGATATATCATAGGAGAGAGCACTCATATCAGTGAACTCACTTGAAGAATTGAAGTCCACAGTTTCTAGTCCATACCAAGGATGGACTGCTTTCCAAATTTTATAACTTCAAGTTCAAATTAGATTTGAGATTGATTAGCTTATGAAAAAGAAACACCAACAGTGTCAAGCATAGGCCAGCCTTTGAAGTCTCATTTAATTACATTTCATTCATTAAAGAAAAATGAAAATTAAAGTGTCATACTTGGTAGGAGAGATTTAGAAAAGAGAGGTTTCTACCAAGTATGTACTACTTTCCATTTTGCTTCAAGTTTATCTAAATAAGACAGGCCAACTTTTCATAAGGATTATTTATATTTAATTAAATGAATTGAATAATTTCTCATTTAGTATTTTACTTTGTTTTTGTCCATTTCCTTATAACCCCCAATATTATGAATATTTATTGTTAATCAGAACCTGCATTATTTTAAAGCATCTTGAAAAAATAAAAGGTTGGCTCAGTTTTTCTAGAATGCCTTTAATGGCTAAATTTCTCAAAGAAAAGATTTACCAATATTCATTGATAACAATTTTGGGTCATTTCTACAACTAATGCATGGAGATATTCACAGAAAGCGTTAAAATGCTGTGTTGTGGTCCGCACTCAGTTCCCACAGGCCTCTCTCTGGATGTATATGACTATCTTCATTGCTGACCAATAGGAACTGGTTTGAATCACATCATTGTTGAAGAGAACCATGTCCATCAAAATTGATCATCGTATAGTCTTGTTGCTGTGTATAATGTTCTCCTGGTTCTGCTGATTTCACTCAGCATCAGTTCATGCAAGTCTCTCCAGTCCTCTCTGAAATCCTCCTGTTGGTCATTTCTTACAGAACAATAATATTCCTTAACATTCATATACCATAATTTATTCAGCCATTCTCCAATTGATGGGCATCTTTTCAATTTCCAGTTTCTTGCCACTACAAAAAGGGCTGCCAAAAACATTTTTGCACATGTGGGTCCCTTTCCCTCCTTTAAAATCTCTTTGGGATATAGGCCCAGTAGAAACACTGCTGGGTCAAAGGGTATGCACAGTTTGATAACTTTTTGAGCATAGCTCCAAATTGCTCTCCAGAATGGTTGGATCCGTTCACAGTTCCACCAACAATGTATCAGTGTCCCAGTTTTCCCACATCTCCTCCAACAGTTATCATTATCATTTCCTGTCATTTTAGCCAATCTGACAGGTGTGTAGTGGTATCTCAGAGTTGTCTTAATTTGCATTTCTATGATCAATAGTGACCTGGAGCACCTAAAAAGGTACATTTTATACATAGACTTAAGTCTTCAAAAATGATACAATTCCTAATTCATTCTAGAAAGGAAAAAATTTTCTTTCCTTTCCTCTTTTCCCTTCCCTTCCATGATTTATGAATGAGAACAAAGCACAGGATATCAAGGCATCCCTTGGACACTGAGAAACTGACAATACCAAAAAGACAAGGATTAAAATTGGAAATATCAGACAGTGATGATTTGGGGAAAACTTTTCTTCCCTTCAGCTGAGGGAATACAAAATGAGGACTCAATAGCTTTTTTTTTTAAATACACGTGTACACAAATATTGGTGCAATTATAAAACATAGTCCAAGAGATTCAAAACAGTGATCTTTAAAAACAGATGTGGTGAACCACAGAGATTTTGTTAAAGTGTTTCTTTGGTAAAAGTAGTTTAATGTTAGAGTGTTGGTCTTTTAAGTACATTTTAAACCACCTGTCTCTATATATTCATGGTGGCTATTAGAAGACAAGCTATAACACGAAACAGCTGAAATGCAGGAATGCTGGATTTTTTTTTTGAGTTAAAAAACCCCCAAACTCCCTCCTCTTCTTATGTTTCTTGGGTACATGATTTATTTAGCTTCTAATTTTTTTTCTCTTTGAAAAAAATCAATAATTTTATTTTGTCATTTGGAATGGAGCTAAAAAGAACTATTTTGCTCTTTTTCTTCAAATTAAAGAAAACCAGATGGGAGTGAGAAAGGTAAACTATACATTTGGCCAGGATCAGTTTTTAGTCTGTGTCTATTGTTTGTTTTTTAATGTAAAATGGAAAATTTGTTTTATTTCATATAAAAATCTTTATATATCTTTTAACAGATGAGCTTTCCTTCTATCAATTTTATCTTTCATAAAAACCCAAGAGAATAAAAAAAGTTAAATCACATTTAAGTATAACTTCTTATTTTTAAATAAATGTTTTTTTGTTCCAAAAAATTATATGCAATGAAATATTGGAACAAACAAAAAATACCAGTTTAACTTCTAACTTCTAAATCATTTTTTAAAAGACAATGGACATTTAATACTTGCTTCATATTAAATCATCTGTTTCCCTCTCTAGCCAGGGGTGGCAACACAACCACCAAATTAAATATTTTAAAGTACTTCTATAAAGAGTAAAAGTAATTTCAATGATTAAACATTCTGACTCTTAAATGTGTCATAATTGCACAAATATACAATTCATTACATATGGAAAAATTTTCATAATACGAGTGATCAATTTTGTAAAACAAAAAGTAATTCCACATGGTTCTGCAATGAAAAATAGGCCAAAAGAGAACTGTCTAAAATATGATTAAAGCCCTAACCCCCAAACCTGGCAGCATCCTTAGTAGTAAAGAGCAATTAGAAGTTTCACAAATTATAGTTCTGTTTACATTTTAGTTGTTAAAACAAATTGTTTTTGCTTTGAGGTTTTAAGCAAATTAATTTTTTTAATTTCCCCAAATATTTTTAGATTCTAAGTGCTTGTATTTCACAAGGAAAATCCTTCAGTTCACTTTCATGTGCTAATAATTAAAATTATGGAAAATGTCTTATAATTGCTCTTTCTTCATGACAAGTATAAAACAAATCTTAATATGCTTTGGATTATCTTTTAGGTAAAGGTATTCATCCTTTGATATGGATACACATACTTTATCTAAGTTATAATTAGTAATTATCTGTTATAATTATCTAAATCATAATTAATCATTCCTAATAAAATATGTTCCTAAATAAAATATGTTACTTTGAGAGAACATTTTACTGCCAAGAATTTTAATTTTTAGTAGAAAACTTCTGGTGAAATTCTTTTTTTGGGTGGGGGTAGGGGAGTAATGAGGCAGTGGAGCTTACATGACTTGCCCAGGATCACATGGCTATTAAGTGTCTGAAGTGAGATCTGAACTCAGGTCCTTCTGACTCCAGAGCCAATGCTCTATCCACTATACATCCACTACATTGCTCCTTTAATGGAAATTATAAGATTATGAGCTGTTAACATCACTGTGAATTAATTTAAGTGTTTTATATATGTGTTTTTCTTGATAGCAATTATTAAATGATTATCAATTGTCTTTATTAAAATAGAACATTTCTGTAATATAAATTATATAATTTATTCTTCATGAAGAATAACATGCTATACCTAGACAAATAAAATAAAGATACTTATAGAAGTGTATTGGAAATTTGGGACCAAGATGACTTCTCTCTCCCATAGGCAAATTATCATTAATCCCTCCAAATAAGAAAGAAAGCATTTAAACCCAAATAAATTGTCATTTTGTCAAAGGTTTTTAGTAATTCTAATCATTCCTTTCATCCCTGCCCTTGATTCCATATGTGCCTCTAAAGTACATCTGGTAAAGGTATCTGAGTCATGGCAGCTTATAAGAAAAAATAAAAAAATAAAAATAAATAAACTAAGCATTTGACTTGAAAATGGCACATATGGCTTCTCTCTGATTTTATTGCTTACCAATTGTATCATCTTGAACAAGTTACTTCACTTCTTTGCCTCAGTTTTCTCAGTTGTAAAAATGAGGGGATTGGACTCTGATCTGAAACATCTCTTCTAACTCTAAAAGCTATGAACCTTTGTAAATAAGCAAATTATCATTTCAAATTACTTATAGGATTGAGTTCAATGGTGACTTTTGATTTTGTCAAGCAATTTATGCAATTCTGATAAAAGTAGACAAGCCATACAGTATCTAGTGCTTGGGCCCCAAATTCTTCTTTTTTTTTTCATGGCTTCCCAGCACTGACAGCCTGAAAATATAATTTCTAGAGAAAAAGGGAAGATTAAACTACATTTTCCATGAGAAAAATTTCCAGGTTTAAAGATAACAAGTAAACATATCAAAGAGACAAGATATAGAGAACTGAGAAGACAGCCAACAGTAATATAAGAAGCAAGAGAGACTTCTGGCTGAACATAACTGGACACATTCTCCACTTCATTTTGCCAGAGGGATCTGGCCTGACTTACAGGATTCAAGACTTCTAAGGCTTTAAGACCTTAATGGAAATTCACTCAGATTTCAAATCATTCAAGTTAAGGGCAGAGACCAGAAGCTATTCTTTAAAAAAAAAAAAAAAAGAATTTTTATTCGTTTACACCTGGCTTTGGATTATCTTTTAGGTAAAGTATTCATCCTTTTGTTCCCTTAGGCAAAAATTAGTTTAAATCACATGAGTTCATATCAACTGAAGAAAGGGGCAAAATGGTATGTGGGCTTTTATTAGAAGCTACAAATAAGTCATTGAGGACATAATCAAGAATTATCTGTAGTCAAATGGATCTTCTACTATAAAATCCTTGCAGAATAATATCATCTTGTGGCAGCTAGATGGTACAGTGAATAGATCATTGGCCCTAAAGTCAAGAGGACCTGAGTTCAAATCCAGCCTCAGATACCTAACACTTCTTAGTTCTGTGACCCTGGGCAAGTCCTTGGGGAATTACTTCACCAACAAAAAAAGTCATAGTACTTTATCTTATCAGTTGTCTTGTTATTGTTTAATATGCCATTTCTTAGTTGTATCCAACTCTTCATGACCCCATTTGGACTCTTCTTAGTAAAGATATTGGAGTCCTTTGCCATTTCCTTCTCCAGCTTATTTTACAGATGAGGAAACTGAGGCAGAGTTAAATGATTTGCCAGGGTCACAGAGTTAGTAAGTGTCTGAGGCTGGATTTGAATTCTGGAAGATGAGCCTTCCTGATGTCAGGCCTAGCACTCTGCACTATGGATATGTACCTAGCTGCCCCCATCAATTGTGTAATGGCCCAGATGTGGATGTTGGAGCTGAATGTTAGGTAGATTCTTGTACAGAACGCACAGATTAGTGGGTGTTCTGCTTTGTCCAGGTATAAGAATATCTAGCAGTTTTCATTCTTGTCTTCTTCCTGTTCAGACAACACTATGCACTTAAAATATCATGTAGTGATATTTTAAGTGAATTATGAATCAAAATTAATTGGCTTAAATTCTTGGACAAATGCCTGGTAATAAATAATACAATCTTAACTATTAGAATAGATAGATTGTGGTTGTTTTTTTTAAAGTTATTTGTTTTGTCTAGTTATAAAAGGAAAGATTTAAGTATTTTCCATAATGCTTATAAATCTAAGTAAATGAACACAAGAGCTAAAAGTGTTAAAATATAAAACTGAAACATTTCTAAACATGAAAAGTTTACTTACTTTAACTCTTTCATAGTTCACATGCTCAACTTTGAAATATTCTTGGCACATATTAGGCACTTAATAAATGCTTATTTCTTTCTTTCCAATAATTTACCCCCTTTTTAACCTTATTTTACCTCCTTTTCCGTCTTTTTCCAGTATGATACCCCTTCCACCTCTAGTTTCTTTTTTCATATTATCAGAGTAAAATTTAAATTATACCCCCATTCTTTAAGCATACCCATAATAGAAATATAGTTCTCAAGAGGTCTTTCTTTTTTACCTTTTTATGCTTCTCTTGAGTTTTGTGTTTGGAGGTCAAATTTTTTGTTCAGATCTGGTCTTTTCATTAAAAATAGGTGAAATTCACCTATATCATTAAATGTCTATCTTCTTCCCTGGAAGGTAATGCTCATTCTAGCTGGATAGCTTATTCTTGGCTGTAATCTAAGTTCCTTTGCTTTTTGGAATATCTGATTCCAGGTCCTTTGATCCTTTAATGTGGAGGCTGAGAGATTAGAGAGATTCTAATAACAGTTCCTCGGTATCTGAATTGTTTCTTTCTAGCTGCCTGCAATATCTTTTCCTTGGTGCAATAGTGCCACAATATTCCTTGGGGATTTAATTTTGGGGTCTCTTTTCAGGAGGTGATTGGTAAATTCTTTTGATGGTGATTTTGCCTTCTGATTCTAAAACATCAGGGCAGTTTTCTTTCATGATTTCCTGGAAGATAGTGTCTAGGTTCTTTTTTTCATCATGGCTTTCAGGAAGTCCAATAATCCTTAGATTGTCTCTCCTAGATCTTTTCCAGGTCAGTTGTTTTTCCTAGGAGATATTTCATATTTTCTTTTCTTTTTTTGTTTTTGTTTAAGTCATTGACTCATTCACTTCCATTTGTTCAATTCTAATTTTTAATGTATTAGTTTCTTCAGTTACCTTTTTAAGCTCCTTTTGTAATTGACCAATTTGTTCATTGCATACTTTTTCCATTTGTTTTTCAGTGAATTGGTGAATGAATTTTTTTTTCATATCTCTTTTGTAGGATGTTACCTGTTTTTTTCCATTCCTTCTTGCAATGATCTCATTTCATTTCCCCATTTTTCTTCTAACTCTCTTTGGAGATTCTTTAAGCAATCTTCCAGGAAAGCCTTGTGAAATGGGGATCAGCTCATGTCTCTCTTTGTGGCTTCTCTGGAGTTGCTTTACCTTTATGAACCTCAGGATCTGAGGTCTGCCCTTCTCTCTCTCTCCATAAAAGCTGTCTATGGTGAGAGTTCTTTTCTGTTTTTTATTCATTTTTTTTTTTTTTAAAGCATGAGGTCTATTTAAAGTAGAGGAGTTACAGCTGCTTTAATTTGCCCTGGGGCAGTTCGGCTGATTGACTTCCGGTGCTAGGCTATATTGGCTAGGTCCAGGGCATTTGCAGTGGGTTACAATCTACCTTTTACAAAAGGCAGATCTGCCAAAACACCTGCCTACAAGCAGGGCAGAGTGGCCCAAGAGTCTCACAGAAAGTTCCCAGGTGCTTCATATCTGCTACTGAGTCCCAGCCCGACTTCCTGCCCTGTCTCCGGGAGCTGCCATCCGAACTCAGCAAACTGACCGACCCGTCTGAAACAGATCTGTTCTGAAGCTCTTCCACAATAACTTCTGCTGGGAAGTTACTAAAAATATTTGGGGGTGTTTTGACTTCAAAACCAGTTTAGAGGCTTAATCTGCTATTGTTTTTCTTTTCTTTTTTTTTTTTTTTTTGCTTTGGCAATTGAGGTTAAGTGGCTTGCCTAGAGTCACACAGCTAAGGAATGTTAAGTATCCGAGACCAGATTTGAACTCAGGTCTGTCCTGACTTCAGGGTTGATGCTCTATCCCCTGTGCCACCTAGCCGCCCCTGCTGTAGGTTTGAGAGAAGATCAGAGAAGATCACAGAGAGTCGTGTCTTCACTCCACCATCTTGGCTCCACCCTCAAAAGACCTCTTTCCAATAATTTGGCAGACAAAAAAAGCTAATGTGATTTTGTTATGTTAAAAAAAAAGCACAAATCTAGAAATAAAGTGCTATTAATATGATTTTACTTTGTCCTGAATCAGATTACATCTAGACTACTACATTTGTTTCTAAGCATTACAGTTTTGGGAAAGGCATTGAAAGCTTGAACAGTTTTAGAGGAGGATAACGAAGATGCTGAGGAACTTGAAACTACAAGAAGAGGACCAAAATGATATCACTATGTTAGAGTCAAGTTACAGTGTTTCAACTGTGGCTGATCAGACCAATACGAGCTTGGAATGCTCTGCCACAAGTCAGACTCAAAGAGTCCCTATGAGCATTTGGGGAAATTTCTCTAACTTTGTGCATCTTAAATTTCTTTTGAGCTAATTAATTCTGCTTTACTTGGAGAACATAGCACCTTCTCTGATGAGGGCATGCCAGGCTGGGCAATCCTGTGCCAGTGTCTCCCCTGTCATACAATCAGTTCTAACAGACATGAAACAAATTGAAATAACAGAAAGTTTATCTTGCATTAAAAAAGGGGAGACATAATACTTATTTTCACCTATTTGAATGACTGTCATATGGAAGAAGGTTAAGACTTATTTTCCTTGGGAGTATAGGACAGAACTGAGAGAAAGATGGGGAGGTTGCATAGACTCTGACTTGGTACAAAGAAAAATTTCCTGGAATTCTAAGTATCTATAAATGGAATGGGCTCCATCAAGAGGTAGTAGATTCTCCTTCAACAGATATTTTCAGACAATGGCTGGATATTGATTTGTGAGAGATGTTGGAGTATAGTCTTGTTTAGGTATGGGTTAGTCTAGATGCCTCCTGAGCTCTGTCCTAGCTCTAATAAAAAGCTTTTCCACTTCCTAGTATGAAAAGCATTAACATAGCCAAAGGGCAGGAAGATACAAGAGGAAAAAGACTGAATAATCTATTAAATTGGATTTGAAAAGTCTACCCCCATTGCCTCCAGGTCCTCACCACTCATTCCCAAACCCTTTTTACAATCTGGCTTCTATTGAAACTGCTCTCTGGAAGGTCATTAATTATCTCCTAATTGCCAAATCCATTCTTTTCCCCCCCAAGTCCTAATACTTCATGAGCTTTTCATAGTACTTTGTATTATTGATGTCTTCCTCTTCTTAAGTAATTTCTTTCCTTGCTTCTATGACTGTTTGGTGTACTGGTTCTCTTCTCTCTGACTCCTTGATTGACTTCTCTTTTTTCTTCTGATCCCTCCTTCTGGGCTTTCTCCAAATCTATCTATACTGACATTTTTCTTCTCTAGTTCCATTTTTGTAGTGCTCATTCAAAAATTTCTTCTATGCAGATGACTCTCAAGTTTTATTACTAACCCTAACCCAGGGTTGTGCTAAAGTCAAGCTCTAATAGCTGAGAGAGGATTACTAATTTTTTGAGAGACAATTGGAATTAAATGATTTGCCCAGGGTCACACAGCTAGTAAGTGTTAAATGTCTGAGGTCAGATTTGAACTCAGGTCCTCCTGACCCCAGAGCTGGTACTCTATCCACTTCACCATCTAGCTGTCCCTGGATTATTATATTTTAAGTGAATATTTATACCTCAGAAGGATTAAAAATAAGGGGCTTTATTTATTGTTTTGTTGGTTTTTTGAGACTTAAGAAAGTATTAATAATGCAGATTAAATTTAAAAGTATGTGTGCAAAACATCCCCTTTCCTGATCCTTCCCTAGCTTGGTTGTTAGACATTTCCTAGCTAACCTCTGTTTTGTCCTACAAAAAATATTGCTTGAGCTCAGCAAGGAAACAGTAGAAGGCTCAGATAATGAAGACTGGACTAATACTAGTAATAATAATTGGTATTTATAGAGTACGTCAAGGTTTGCAAAATGTTATATACCATCTCATCTGAGTTTCCCAATATTTCTTCCCAAACTCTCTTTCAAGATCTGGTCCCATAGAAATCAAAGGACCAGCTTTCCCCTCTGACACTCCCTGTGTGATGTCTCTAGTTTCCTCATTCATGAAATGTGGGGCTGTGTTAGATGGCTTCTCAGCTCCCTTTTGACACTGAATCTATGATCTTAGGATTCTTTCATTTCTATTCCAACTGTTGCCACTCTACCTCAGGTTTTAATTACCTCTCTGTGCAACGCTTCAATAATTTACTAAGTTGTCTCTGTCCTTTTTTTCCTTCCTTCCTCTGACCTATCTTTCACAGCATAGATGTTACTTTCCTAAAGCACTCTTTTGATTGTGTTACTATCTACCCTTGCTCAAAACCCTTAAATGAATGAATACCTACTGTTCTTTGAGGTCAGTGATCGTGTCTGACAAAATTTTTTTTAATCCTCCGCAGCACTTTGAACAAAGTAATTGATCAGTATTTGTGGAATGAATGAAGAAATGATAGCTCTATGATTTTTCTGATCTAATCTATATATATCATTAAATTTCCAGTCTTCATTTTAAAATTTATACTATTATTGCTTCCTACTCATGCAGTATCTCCACTTTTGGCACTTGTTATGAATTGCTGATATTCACAGTGCCATTCTGAACTAGCCACAGCCATTTGGATTCCCTTCCCTCTTCCCTCATTACATTTTTCTCTTTTTACACAAAAGAATGAAAGCAATGGGCCACCTGTGGAGCTTCGATTTGAAGGCTTTACTCTTAAAGACTGAGCTAGTTTAATAAACCAATTAAGAGGGCTATCTGCAGTTGTGGCCAGAAACACCTGAGAGTCAGACACCATAGTCATTACAGTGAGGAAAGAGTTTCACCTTTTCAAACTGGTCCAAAATGCTAAGGGAGGGATTTTCTTATCTACTCTGTTCTTCGACCTGTCTAACTTGCTTATCAAAGGCAAGTAATAAGATTGGCACAAATTCTAAATGAGACTTTTAAATTAAAGTTTTAGTTTTTTTTTTCTTGTTTGTTTTTTGCTACCATGCAAGTATCTCAGGGAAAAAAAATTGGAAGAGCCCAAACATCTGAAAACTTTCAAGGCATAAATATTTAATGATGTGCTACCAAGTATTTATTATTTATAGGAGGTTAGGATATAGATGCCCATTGGCTAAATCTTAATTTAAGTAAAGGCAGGTTGTTTTTTTTTTTTTTTTCTTAATCTGCTTCACTTTGTTGGTGGAGAATTGACTTTTACATCAAGCATTACATTAACAAGAAAAGCAGTATTCAGAAAGAACATGTTAAAAGAAGGATGGTATTGTGTCAGTCATGAGAGGGAAGGTCATATAGTGTAATATTCTCATTTCTACTCTCATTTGTATTTGTTTTTCTACAATGGTCAATAATTGGCATCTGGCCAGATTTTTTAAATTAAAGCTTTTTATTTTTCAAAACATATGCATGGACAATTATTCAACATTAGCCCTTGCAAAATCCTGTGTTCCAATTTCCTCTCCTTCCCCCCCACATGCTCCCCTAGATGGCAAGTAGTCCAATATATGTTAAACGTGGCAGAAATATGTTATTTATGTATACATATTTTTACAATGATATATATGTATACATATTTATACAATTATTGTGCTGCACAAGAAAAAAAGAGAAGCAAAATAAAATGCAAGAAAACCACAAAAAGAGTGAAAATACTATGTTGTGGTCCACACAGATCCCACAGGCCTCTCTCTGGGTGTATATGGCTTTCTTCACTGAACAATTGGAACTGGTTTGAATCATCGCATTGCTGAAGAGAGCCATGTCCATCAGAATTGATCATTGTATAATCTTGTAAGATTTTGTATTGATATCTGTTTTGCTCATGATGTTTTCCATGCCATGTGGGTATGCAAAACTCTCACTTTGATGCTTAACTACTGTATAGGGGTGACCTTGAATTCTCAAAGCATACCAGGAAGAGTAAGCTCTCTGCTGTTCTGGAAAGTCTTTCAATGCTTTACTACTGATGGTCTATGTCTTATTTCTGAGGACCAGCTTTGTTAAATATGGAGTAATCTTTTTTTTTGTTTCTTTGTTTTTTACTAAAAGGCTGGGCACTAAGTGATGAATTCTTTGGATGTAAAAACCCATTAACATTTCTCATAAAGCTGTACTTGGCACATAGGAAGTGCTTAATAAATGATTTCATTCATTTATTGGACATTAACATATGTGTGGATCTATATTGAACACATGTAAATTACAGTAAAAGACCTAACTGTTCACATAATAAAAATAATTTAGCAAGAAGAATGAACAGAAAAAGCAGAAATATTGAAAAAGCTAAAGGAACTATTTGTTCCCTTTTCTACTCACTACTCTTCTCTTGATATTTATTAGACAATACTTATACAGAGCGAAGTGAAATGAAGATATGGGCAATGATTTGGATAATTCATGGAAGAAATATAAGTTTCTCAAGTAACCACAGGTGTGAAGACTTAATCTCTATCTTTCTGCTCTAGTTACTTGGTTTGACAACACTACTCAAGGATATTATATGGTATACATTTGATTAGCTAGAGGCAAACATAAATACTTGTGTCCCCATTGTCTATCTGCCAAGAGACCATCTTAAATAACTCCCCCAAAATTCCTTCAGAATATAACTTTGAAGAATGTTACATAAACCTAATATGAAGGTAAAACTGCCCAGTGACCAAGTTTAAATACAAACTATAAGTAGCATTTGGTATTAAGTGGGCTCAAGAGAACTCATTAGAGTATATCCATTCAGCAGTTGCTTTCATGCGGCAAAGAGAGGCTGCTGAAGTGAGAAAGACTGTAATCACAGTAAATCTAAGCGTCTACAAGGAATTCTTGGTGGAGTTCTCTACAGCTGTTCATTTTGTTATGCCCACATTGGTGCACACTTGTGGGTACATGCACACACACTCTCTTCCTCCTCCTGCCACATTGTTCTAAGGAGAGATCATTCAAAAAATCTTACATTTCAGCAATGACAACTGAAAGAAACAACAGTTGCCCACTACAGCTGTAGACTGAATGCAAAGGTCAAGAAGTGGTAACAAGCAAATGTGGCTCCAACTGTGAGCAACATAATATAGGACAGATATTTTTCAGAAGAAATCTTCCTTTGGAAACCTTAATTTTCAGAGCCTATACTGTCAATTACTTAAAAAAGATACCATAAGTCCATTTTCTTTTACCTCTAAATCCAATTTAAAGAAAAAGAAGAAAAACAAATTATAGTAAAAAGCACTGAGGATGTTAAGTTGAAGTTTGCTATCTTTATGATGCTCATATGAAACAATAAGAACCTAACCATAAATTATTTCTATATCAAGATGGAATTTAAGAGAAATCTCCAAATGGCCATTTGATCAACTAATTCTTCCTAATGTGTTTTTTATTTCCCATAAGCACACAGCTATGAAAGCTGTTAAAATCCCTTTTGCCCTGCTTTGCAAGGTCTCCATGATTCATATTATAACTCTATGTAATTGATTTTTTTGTTGTGTCCTAAACAGTGTAAGTGAAGAGAAATCTTTTTGACTATTTATAAAAGTGGATTGTGTTATTATTTATTCTATCACTCTATAAAGTCCTATCATGGTTTCACATTTTTCAAATCATACATGAAAATGTATTTTTGGAATCTGGGGGAGAAACCAAAAAATTAGAGATTCTTTGGCAAAAAGTGCAAAATAACTCACAGAACTATGGAATTTAGAGATGAAAGGGATTCTGGAGATAATTTAGTATAAATATCCACCCAAATCAGGTACAACTAACAAGTTTCCTAAGACTACATCAAAAAGACCCTCAAGTACCTTAATGCCCACACAAAATCTCTAGTACTTTGTATAGTTTCTGGCAAATCCTGGGAAAGAATGGTGTGAATATCAGCAAAACATGTCTTTATGATAATGCTACCAAACTATTTGTATAAATACTGAGCAGTATTGTTTCTGTTCTTTTCATAAAAAATACTCTTCCTCATCTTTTCCTTTATGAACTGAAATACTCACTCTTTTTAAAGGATCAATAATTTGAATGAAATATTCCCATTAACTGCAAATTGGTCCAAAGTTTCTTATACTAAGTACTTATGTTACATAGTATCTTTGTGCCCAGTTAACAGAAAGTTTGAATGAATACATTAAAATTAAGGAATGACTAAATATTTTCCTTTAATGAATCATTTACTTTTTTTTCTCTTTGAAATTCCATAGAGCAGAGGAGCTAGAACCAAGATGGCAGAGTACTAAGAAGTAATATGATGAGTTCCCTTCATAAAGATATCTCTAAATGAACCTAGAAACTGAGCCACACCAAATCTTGATAGGGAAATTCAGAAAATGCCACAGTGACTCATGTGTCCAGCCTCGCTTGGTATAAGGAAAAAGACAGAAAAGTCTGTGGATACTGGGGACTGCCAGAGAAGTGAACCTGCATGAAGTCTTCTCTCTCTCTCTCTCTTTTTTTTTTTTTTGCTTTTTGCTGAGGCAATTGAGGTTAAGTGACTTGCCCAGGGTCACACATCTAGGAAGTGTCTGAGACCAGATTTGAACTCAGGTCTTCCTGACTTCAGGGCTGGTGCTCTATCCACTGTGCCACCTAGCTGCCCCATACATGAAGTCTTCTATCACCCCAGTTTGAAGGGAGGTCTTACACCCTTACCAGGGCACTATCAGGTCCATAGAAAGATACTGAGATGGAGAGAGGGGTGAACTGGAACTTTGTCACTATCCAGTTCTGAATCACAAATCCTGAGTAGACTGAAAAGTAGACCTGCAAATGGGAGTAGCGTTCTCAAAAAGGGAGGCCCTGGACAATGCTGATAAAGAGACCAGAGCTGCAAAAAAATTCTGAAGTTCAAATATAGGAGTGAAGAGAAAATTAAATATGCAATGATAAAGAATTAAACACAGATAATCTGTTTATATTGAAAACGAGGAGATGATATGCATGTATATATATCCTCTGAACCCTATCGCCATCAGAAGTCACAGAAGAAGGTCAATTAGACAAAACCTGGAATTGCTTCTTTTATGCCCTGATGATCTTAAGAATAGAAAGAGAGTAGAAAGGGAGAAAGAGTGAAAGAGGAATACATTGGAATAGAGGGGAAAGGGAGGTTAGGGATAATCATCTCATATAATTAGGATACATAAACAAATAAGGATAGGATATGACTAGGGAGAGAGCTCACGCTTGAACCTCACTTTCATTTGAATTGGTCAAAAGAAGGAAAAATAAACACAAGTATATGTAGTTGAGTATGGAAATATAATCCACTGAACAAGGAAATAGGAGGAAGGGGAGAGGTTTGGAGGGAGAATTAGAAAGTGAATAGATTAAGGAAGGGATTATACCTAAGCAAACAAACTATAAGAGTATAAAAATTATTTATAACTTTTTTTGAGTTAGCAAAGAATGGGAATTTGAGGGGGTACCCACAAATTAGGGAATCAATGAACAAGTTATACTATATAAATGTAATGGGATACAACTGTGCTGAATGAACTATCAGTGCAATGATCAACTACGATTCTGGAGGACTAATTATATAATGAGTGATCCACTATTAATAGGCAGGTGAAGCACTCAAGAGTGCAGAAGGAGACAAATACCTTCTTGGACATGATCAATAAAGAAAGCTGTTTTGACTGACTATATGTGTTCGTAATGTTTTAGTTCTTCCTGTGTTTTCAACTGCGGCAGAATATAGGAAGGTGAGAGAATAGATTTGATCTGATTAAAATAAATAAAATATATTTTATTTTATTATATTTATTTAGCACAGAACTGCTATTTAATGTTACTCATTTCATCTGAGGCTATCCGTACAATTTAATTTATCTTTATTTATTTTCAGGTTGCTACTAAAATATGTGAGAGAAATTCCGTTTTGTAAGCGGAAAAATTCAGGCTAAAAGTTTACTGATGTTATAATATAATAAGACAGTAATTAGTCTAAGGAATCTCAATTGTCAATTGATCTCTACACAGAACATGTTATCAATCACATTGCTGTTGCAAAGACCTAGTTGTTTCTTTCTTATGTTAAAAAATTATAATATAATGATAAGAAATTTGCCTTAGACAGACAACTTGTTTATAGGCAACGCTCAAAAAGAACCACAATGGTTGCTATCATATACTTTGATACCAAAACACATATGCATATGTACAACCTTTCTTATCAATCTCATAAATTGTGAGAACACAACAGAAGGAAAAGTTATACATGTCGTGAACTTTTTTTTTTCGTCTTTATTTAGGCAGCTAGATTGCACAGTGGATGCAGTACTGAGTCTGCTGTCAGGAATATGAGTTCAGATCTGTCCTCAGACATTTACCAGCTGTGTGACCCTGGGCAAGTAACTTAACCCTGCCTGCCTCAGTTTCCTTATCTATAAAATGGAAATAATGATAGCATCTACCTTCTAGAGTTATTGTGAGGATCAAATGAGATAATTATGCAAAGTACTTAGCATAGTGCCTAGTATATCATTAACATCTACATAAATGTTAGTTATGATGATGATACAGAGTGGGAAAATTGAATACAGAACATCAAATATTTGAAACTAGTGGAGGTAACTCAGAGCAAAAGGCTGAACAAACTCAGAAGATTCAGGCTGCCTTGTGTGACCACACCCTCTGTCATGGTATTCACACTTCTGTACTAATACCAACTTCCAGCAGCCTGAAAGATTGGATGAAGGAGAAAGAGAGTCATGGAAGAAGTCCTACCTTTGACAAGAAATTTCAAATAAACCCTCTTAACAGAAACAGATAAAAAACTTAAGTTAAAAAAATTTCTGGGTGAAATCATAGCAATACTCTCTGGTAATAAAATTATAAAAAAGAAGAAATATGGCAGAGAAAGTTCTATAAAATTTGACAAATTGGCATTCTAACTTCAAATTAAAGTGACATCTAGGAGTATGATGGCATTATATCAGTCTCCTATTGCTATCTCCATTTCTCTGTTGTCTCTCACCATTCCCGGGTACCAGAACTGGTCATTGATGCTCTTCCCATTATGAACTCTCCCAGATGGATCTATGCTTCCTTCTTCAGTGTCGTGCTGACTGGTGAGAGCATCAGGTACTTGACTACATTATCTTTCTGTTTCCTGTTTTCCTATAGATTCTATTCTTCTTACCCTTTCCTACTTGGCACTTCTTGCTCTGGAAAGAGTAACCAAACAATATTTTCATTACTTCTGGGAAGAGTACATCATTCTGTGTCTCTGTGACGTCACCTGGTTGCCTCTCCCCTCCATGTTACATATCACAAGTAAGATTTTTGAAGGCAGGCATTTTTTTGTACTTGTTTCCCCAGAACTTTGAAACAATGTGTGGCACAGAGCATGCATTTAATAAATGCTTTTTTCACTCATTTATTCAGCAGGGAGAAATCATTCAGCTAAGTAAAAGGAAATATATAGGTGGGAAGTTATGTACTATTTCCTAGAGAAGATTCTCACCTAAGAAGTACTTAAAATCTGGGCTAGTTTTCTTGGATGCATGAGTGAGAAGCCTTGGGTGTAATATAACGCGAAATGGGACACTTACAGTTTTACTCCAAGAAAGGCCTGTAGTATGATGTTCCTTGATGTATGCTTGAAGCTCAGTCCAGATGTTCAGGTAGGACTTTACCCAATCCACATGGCGTAAGTCACTTAATAAGAGGAAGACATAACCATAAGAGAGTGATGATTTTTTTAATGCTACATTTACATCCACTAATCCAAAGACCTGAACCAATTGCTATTTTTATTTCTTCTCCACCATTAATCTCCAAGGGAAGAAAAAACACATTTGGAAATCACCTGCATATTCCAAACCTGATTTCTGTCTATATTAATTAAGGAAATAACAAATTAAGTGGGATAAGTTAAGCAATTTGGAAACTTCTATTTCTCCAAATATGGGCAAGCTTTTATGTATTCATGGATCTAAGAGTTTCACTTTAGGATTTTTTTTAATTTTTAAAACTTTTATCAATAAACATGCACAAATATGTAGGTGTATCTGTGGGTATATATATTTGTGCATGTACACATGTATGTGCCATACTGTTCTAAAGGCTACCCAAAAATATAGACTGTATTCTTTTAATGAGAGTTCTTTAAAAGGATAAAATGCAAAGGTATAAATAAATAATTACCACATTTTTTTGAAGTAAAAAAAGTATGAAGAACTGTTGCATAAAAAATACCTTTACTGTGTAAGTTGGGTTATTGGACAATTGAAAAGCAAGAGAAGTATGGGGTGAAGCTATCCTGGAGCCCAGGCAGGGCAGCCTCAAACAGGGAGGTTTGTAGACCATATTCAACTAGAGGAAAAAATAGAGTAATGGGGACTCCTTTGTGACTTCTGCCTTTTATTTAAGGCAAACTAGAGAACAAAAACATCTTGGTTTTGCATAAGCCAATTTTGGTAGAAAAATGAGGTATATATTGAACATTTTTCATATATGTGTGATGTATAATGCTTATACATATATGTAATTGTATATATTGAGCATATTTTTGCAACAATGGTAGATACAAGTATTGTTATTCTCATTTTGCAGTGGAAGGAGTTGAAGTTCTCTGAGGTTAACTTGTCAGTGATGACATAGTTATTGTGTCAGAAGGATTTGAACCTCAGTCTTCCAGACTTCAAGTTCATATAAACCTGGGTGGGCAAAACCATTTTCCTCCAGGTAATAAGCATATTTTAATTTAAATTGGTCCATTAGTCCATCAGTACCCAAATTTTAATTGATAAAGTATTGGAAAGGGAGACTCACAGTTATAAAGTTAGATATATGTATTTACCTATATTTTAATTTTTTTCTGAACTTGACAAACACCTCTGAACATGAACATCCCATGTACAAAGAACACCATGTTGATTATATATGACATTGGATATCATATTCAGCTTGCTTTATTAAAAAGTATATAATAAATTCAACACATTAATTTCAAAACTAACTACCTTGTCTGTCTCCCCCTGAAGTTCTATTTGATGTATTATTTTAAAAATACTTCAATGACCTGCTAAAGCAGGGTTTCTTAACCTAGGGTCCATGAATTTATTTTTAATCTACATATTGATAACAGTATATATGTATATATATGTGTGTGTCTGTATATCTATATATATGTGTATATGTATGTATATATATATTTCCTTTGTAATCATATATACTTTGTTTTATGGATTTAAAGATATCATTCTGAAAAGATATTTATAGACTTATTTATGAGACTATCAAAGGGATTTGTAGCACAAAAAAATGTTAAGAAGCTTTGGGCTAGAGGTATTTACTAAAGGATGAACAGAATTAGCCACAATTACCATGGAAAAATCTGCACCAGGGAGAACATATGGGTAAAAGAAAGACAGTGATGAAGCCAAAACAACCAGTTTAATCTGGTCTCTCACTGTGGGGAAATATCAGTCAATACACTTGTTTGTGTTGTAAACTCAGACTGTTATAAACAATCCTTTAATGAAAGATGCTTAAAAACTGCTCCACAAAAGGAAGAAAGTAAGAGGTCATCAGCCTGTCTTTTAGTTTTCCTGACTTTTTTTTTAAAGGTAAGAACTGTTCAGAGACTACAATATCTCACAAGATACTGTGAAAATTTTCTGTAGGTCCTGAATGAAACTGCAAGTACTGGAAGAATGAAGCAAGCTTGGGTGTGTCTGCAATATAAAGCAAGAACTGATATTGATTGAATAAAAACTGAAGCATGCCATTTTCACTTTCTTTCATTTTTTCTCTTTTATTCAAATCTTCTTGTATAAAGTGACTAATATGGAAATGTTTTACATGATTGCCCTTGTAAACCTGTATCTGATTGCTTATTGTCTCAAGAATGTGGGAAGGAACGTTAAGAGAAAGGAACAGAATTTGAAACACAAAACTAAAAAAAATGTTTTAAATTGTTTTAACATGCATTTGGGAAAAAAATAAAATATATATTAAAAAAGAGAAAAGTAGGTATTCACTCAGGGTGGTAGGTATTCTGCATCCCTGGGGTGGTCTAGCTCTGGCAATGATGAGAGAGTTTATGGCCAGGGGTCTGGTTTTACTGGAAGCGAGGTGAATGAGTTGTTCTGGCAACTATTCCACAAGGCTTTTAATAGATTTGCCCTTGATGTTGCCAAAAATACTTTTTCCAGCCAAATTCTAACATTTATGAACTAGCCCCAGAGTCTTTTTTGTGGTGTCAGAATACTAAGTCTGATAGAAGAGAAAATCTCAACTCCTCAAGCATTGCAGCTGAGATGCCAACTGGTAAAAAGGTTCTATTACTTCCCCACCCTACCTTGTCTCAATACAGAGGAAAGGAGGGATGCTTGGAAAGTGAAGCAGGTAGAGAGGAGGAGACATTAATGGGAAAAGTAAACATTTCCAAGAAAAATAAGGAAGACTAAGTGATGATACTCTTTATGTTCTTGTCAATGCTAAATGTGGCTTAAATAACTTGAGCCACTGTGTGTGTGTGTGTGTGTGTGTGTGTGTGTGTGTGTGTGTGTGTAAGAGTAGAGGGTACTAACATTTTGTTTTACCTCTAACAATCACTAATATGAAGGTGACCTTTTAGTAATTATTGCTTTCATGTTTTAAAAAGGAAAATGACTTGCAATCCTATTGCCATCAAGTAATTTATGTTATAATGTCCTATGACATCTAAGAAATGAGAGATAATTTGGACTCAGTCTGGGTAATTTAACATAGTCCAAACTCTCTGGATGAGTAGTGATATTAGTGATATTACCAGGAGAGAAAGGGAAGAATGACAATTCTTGGAGAATAGCTATTCCTGATTCACAAAGAATCATTTCTACTGAGAACAATAAAGATGCCAGATCTCTTTTGTTGAGTTTTCTAAGCATAACTCTCAGAGTTGAACTTGACCTTAATATATAGCTACAACCATGATATTTAGTCAAAATGTGTCTACTCTCTTTTACAGCAATGATGGTGTACATTGGCGAGAATGAAATTTCAACCAAAATTTGAAATAAATAAAAAATTAAGTTGAACAACATAAAAAGTGTACTATAAAGTATACTATACATTTATATATTATTTATAATTCTCGTTTGTTTCATTTACCATTTAAAATTGTAATTTATTATACAATATGCTTGTTTTTCTCTTATTCCCACTTTTAGAGCTATATTGGGAGGGTGAAGTGGGATCTTAATAATTCAGTCCTTCAAATTCACTTTCATCTGAAATATATAAATTTGTAACAAAAACAATAGTGGTATCTGCTCCTTCCCCCCCCCACCAAGAGAAATTTCATGATCTCATTTGGAGTTTTCTTGACCACTTGATTGGTTTGCCATTTCCTTTTCTAACTCATTTTACAGATGAGAAACTGAGGCAAACGGTTAGGTGACTTGTCCAGTTAAGTGTCTGAGGTTGGTTTTGAACTCAGGTCTTTACGACTCAAGACCTAAAGTTCTATCCAATGTGCCATTTCACTATTGTTGAGAATTGATGGTAATGGTATAGGTAAATTTACAAAGATTTTAGCCAAGCACTTGGCAAATCTTTCCTTGAAAAAAGAAAGATTTGGGCTAGAAGACATATAGTTCGTTTGATTCCAAGTTACTTGATGTCATCTTAAAGAGAGATGATGAAGTGTTTCAGATCTCCAATTCTGGCCCTATTGCACATTTCTGTTGATGACTTAGATGAATGCATAGAGAGCAGGTCATCCCATTTGCACAAGATGTCAATCTGAGAGGGATCCTTAACATGCTAGATGACAGGTAGAACCCAAGAATATCTTGATGGAGTAGGACAATGGGCTGAATTGGATAAGATGGTATTTCCTATGGACACATGTCATGAATATGTAGATAAAAATAGAAAGTATTTATTCAACACAAGTTAAAATCAGTTACAGTAGATACATGACAGAGAAAGAAATTATTAGATAAGAGCTCCTGGGTAAAATATGAGAACATTTTTGATGGACTTTGAACTCAATAAAAATTGATAGTAAGTATATGGCAGCCTCTTGGGAATACTTTTAAATTTGAGATATTGTTATTCCTTGTCTTATTGATTTCAAACCAGGATCCTTCTCTCATGTGCCCTTTTCTTTTTCTCATGGCTTAATTTTCTGATTTCTCCTTTCCTTAACTTTACAAATTATTGACATTTACAAATTGATGTTACTAAAGGAGATACAAAATGAAGTGATATGCTGGAAGATTTATATCATGGAGCTGAGACCAGATGTGAGGCATTCAAAATGTTCTGGGTCTTGGTTTCTTCATCTGTGAAAAGTGGATAATAACATTTGCATTACTGACCCTTTTGTAACTACTGTGATAAAAACCCTTTATAAACCTTAAAATGTTTGTAGATATGTAACCTCTTTTGACATTATAGCAAAAATGGGGAAAACATACAACATGCACAAAACTAGAGAAGGTGTTTATCACAATAATAATAATAAAGAAATGATATTTTGAATACTTGGATATTTGTTTCATTTCTGATTTTTTTGTCTATATACATAAGTTAAATTTCAGAGATTTCTGAAAGAAATAGTGGGCTCTACTAAACAACCATTCCTTGTCTACTTCCAAACAATCAACTTCAAAGTAAGGATAATAAAATAAGGCAACATACCTGTGTTTGTAGTCCTTTAAGACCCTGTTAGTATAAAATGTAGCAGCATCATTCATCTCCTTGACATAAGGACCTGGTTTGGGGGACTAAGAGAACAGCACCATCACCCCAGCATAGAAGAAAAAAATAACAAAGCAAGAAAACAGTTCAGAGAAAAAAAGATGAGCAGTGGAGGTAGTGATACTTTAAAGTTATTAAGCAAAAAAAAATGAGTGCATTAAGGCTACAGAGTGTGATATCATAGGTTGCACAGAACATGTTAAGCAGAATAAACATTTGGCGTAGGCTGAAAAGAAAGGAAAAAATCTCCACTAAAGATGAAGAAACAGGAAAATGGAGTTATATTTTTTATGTGTATAAATATTAGCTGTGACTTCAACTACCAAAAGAGTGCCAAGATGAGGAATCCACAAATTATGGTTTCAACTTACCACTGCTATCCACCCCAGTGCAGGGATGCTTTCACTCACAGCTGAAAGATGATTAAACATTTGACTCCCCCGATTTCTCTCTCTGAAAGTCTGTATCTCTTGAATCTTTTCTGATATTGGTTTGAGAAGTGCAGCCACATCATTCTGCAAATAGCCACATAAGAAATATTGTTATTGAATACAGAACAGAAACAAAGATGCTCTATCCATGTTGGTCTAATCAGAAGCTGCCAAGATATTCCATTTGTCTGATAGTCTAAAGTAAACATAAGGGAAGTTTCCAGAACAGAATGAGTTGTTTTTTTCCTTCTGTTACAAGGTCTAAATGATTATCTTGCAAACTTTCAAAAATTCACATCTTTTTTTCAGGTTCATTTTATTCTCTTATAAGATATAAAAAATACAATAGCATTAAAACCTTTTTATGCAGTCAAGGTTCATATTGCATTTAGTGAAATGAAAAAAGAACTCTTACATTTGTCTAATACTTGGTAAAGATGATCTCATTTGAGGATCCTGTGAGGTAAATTGCTCAAGAATCCTAATTCTACTTTGCAGATGAGCAAGCCAAATCTTGATTATAAAGAAATGACTTTAGGGGCAGCTAGGTGGTACAGTGGATAGAGCACCAGCCCTGAAGTCAGGAGGACCTGAGTTCAAATCTGATCTCAGACACTTAACACTAGCTGTGTGACCCTAGGCAAGTCACTTAACTCCAATTGCCTCAGCAAAAAACAAAACCAGAAATGACTTTCTTCTGGATCATATAGGGTTTGGTCAGGGCAGACCTGATTAGGACCCAGCTTTTTTTATACTACTTCCAATAGACTTTCCATCATAACCTTCTTTCAGAATAACTTTATTTTCAAAACATCTATGAGAAACTAAAAACTAAATTTGTTTTTCTTCTAGTTAGAATGATTTGGTTTGTCTTTCAAAACAATACAAACTCAGTTTGTACTTGCCAGTTTGTGAAGTCCCTGGAAGCTGTGTAAACTTGATCCATAATTACTAGAAACTGTGACTGCTGCTGAACCAATCATCTGACATGCCAGTCAGGTGGAAAAATATTACTGTAATAGCCACCATAGAAATGTTATGTTAATTCACAATTTCTTTTTTCTCTTCTTCTTAACTTTAAAAAGTAAATACAATAGTATTCTGTTATCCAATTATTTCCTCTTTGTGATTTGCCATTTAGTAACCTTTAAAACTTTGATATGAGCAACTGAAGAGATGTTAACTGCCTTTAATTAAAACCTATTTCCTGAAAGTCAAGTCCTTTACTTAAAATTTGCTTGCTTCACAGTTATTTTCATCAAGCCCTTGGAATCTCTATTTTAAAAATAATTCCCACTATTAGAAACTTCCTGGTAGAGATGAAAAAGGACAGGTGAAGGAAGTTATCTTTAGCTCCTTTTTTGTTGTTGAATACCACTTGGGCACAAGTCACTTGGCAAAGATATTGAAGTGTTTTGCTATTTGATTTTCCAGTTCATTTTACAGATGAGAAAATCGAGGCAAATGGGGTTAAGTGACATATCAAAGGTCATACATCTGTAGCAAGCATCTGTGGCCACATTTGAACTCAGGTCCTCCCAGCTCCAGGTTTGGTGCTCTATTGTCTAATGTCATTTTCTTGTCCCCATCTTCAGCTGCAGAATGTAATCATAGTAATCTGTGAAACATATCCTCAAATTCCTCTTCCTTATATAGCACTTTAAATCCTACAAAATGGAAACTAGCAAACTTATTAAAGTTCTTAATTCAATATGTGGGTCTCTTTGATAGATATGTCAGATATATCAATAAATTAGCATTTATTAAGCACTAACCATGTACTAGATGCTATACTAGGAGATAAGGCAAAAAATAGTTCCTGCCCTCAAGGAGCTTACAGTCTGATGTGGGGGAAGCATGCAAACACTTGCATACAAACAAGAAACACACAGGATAAATTGAAGATAATTGGCAGAGAGAAGGCCCCAGTATTAAGGCTGGGGGTTGAGAAAGGCTTCTTTTAGAAGGCAGGATTTTTTTTTTTTTTTTTTTTTTTTTGTAACTCAAAGGGAACCAAGGAAGCTGTGAGTCAATGCTTGAGTCATCTCTCATTTTCTCTACTCCATTTCACTTTATACACATAGATCAAGAGAAAGATTTTTTTTTTAGTAGAATCTAAGAAAGGTGTAAGACCTGGGGCCTTATGGTCAAATCTATACCTGGAAAAAATCGTGGTACCCATCCAACCCGATTCTCTCACTTTACAGCTGGGGAAACTGAAACCCAAGGAAGTGAAATAATTATTACGTGTCACAAAGGTGGTAATTAGGGATGGGATTTGCATCTTCATCCTCTGATGTCAAAGACAATGCTCTTTTTACTACACCATGCTGCCTTCTGGAGAAAGAAATTATTCCCCAGTGGAAAAGATTCCTTGATTTTGTAAGAGCAGGTCACAGGGAAACCATGTGGTATAGTGGATAGAGTGCTGCGTTTAGAGTCAGAAAGATATGAGTTCAAATCCAGTCTGATACTAGCTGTGAGATCCTGGGTAGATCACTTAATCCTCTTTGCCTCAGTTTCCTAATATGTAAAATAAATTGGAGAAGGACACGACAAATCACTCCAGTATCTTTGCCAAGAAACGCCAAAAAGAGTCACGAAGATCCAGAAATGACTGAAAGGACTGAATAACAAGCTATATGTCAGGCTTAAAATGCCTTTCTTAGTGTTTAAGAAGCAAACATTTCTATCTACTGAAAGCAGGCAAAAGTAATCAGAATGCAATGCATGATCAGGAGTCTCTCATATATTCTCCCAAAGGCACCAAATGTTGGTCTGTGGCTGCCACATTGAGACCCAGCTGCAACAATCTGCAAAGCCAAAACAGTCTTAATGCGGGGAACCTTTGAGAAAAGCCAGGAGAGCTGAAATGTTGCTGATTGCTGGCCTATTGCCCTCAGAGGAAAAACAACCAGGGCCTATGTATTTATAATTTTAGATAGATTTATTAAGTCGATTCTTGTTTGTCTCTAACTTCCCAAGAACAAACCATAAAGTTTGAGAAGACAGAGGATTTGGGAAGATATTTCATATCAGTTATCTGATCAAGACTTCATAAAGATTGGGAAAGTCTGCTTCTGCCTCAGTTTGGCAATGGCGTGCAGAAATTCAGAGCTGTTTTCCTCTACCCCCTTTCCCTGCATTAAACATGTAAGGCTGGAAGTATTGAGTGCCACGGCTATGAGTCTGTTCTAATAAACAGCAAAGCTTTTATTCTGTGCCAACAGTTTTCTCCTACAATTTAAAGTAGGTTTACATTCTCCAGCTCTTTTTGAATTTTTGCAGTGGGGATTCAAAACAGATAGAGAATGTTGTTAGCTCTCTGGTCTGTTTCCAGAAAGGCTTCACAAAGGGCTAACAAGAGAGAATGATGATAAAAAAACACTTTCACCTACTTAAGCATTGAACACACAGTAGGTACTCAATGAATATGTACTGAATTAAATAAAAATAGAACTTTTTCCTAAGAAGAGAGAAGAATCAGTCACTTAATAGGTCTCAAGGATTTCTTTATTTAGAGGTTTAGTGGCATCTTTCCTTATTTGGTTAACAATTCAAGCCCTCATTGGTTATACTATCTGAAATGACCCTACTCTGCAATCATTCTTTGACTTTTTTTCAGGCTTCCTTTACCCTCCTTCCTTAAGCAAAATCACATTTTATAAAGCTAAAGATGGTCTCAAGGATGGGAGGGAAGGAACTCTCTAGATTTCTATAGACTATAGATTTTAAGGTACGATATATTTATAGATTCCAAGTGGAATAAATTAATCAATAAATATTAAATGCCTACTATGTACTAGACATTGTGTTCAATGCTGGGGATGCAAAACCAAAAATGTAACTATTGCTGCCTTCAGGGAGCTAACATTCTATTGGGAGGAAAATATCCCAAGCACATGTAAGTATATTCTTGCTATGGATTCACTTCAGTGGTATCTGACCCGATTTGGAGTCTTCTTGGCAAAGATATTGGGGAGGTTTGCTTTTTTCAGTTCATTTTACAAATGAGGAAACTGAGGTAAATAGGGGTAAGTGACTTGCTCAGGGTCACATAGCTAATTTGATGCCCAAATCTGAACTCAGGAAAATGTCTTCCTGACTCCAGGTCCTTTGCTCTATCCTAGCTGCCCTTATAAGTACATGCAAAATATGAATAATATTACTAAAGGTTAATTTTTCAGGGGAGGGTACTAGCAGCTAGGAAAAAAAACAAAAAAAAGTTTTGTGTAGGATGTGGAATTTAAGCTGGGTTTTGAAGAAAAAAGAACAGATTCTCACAGAATGAGATGTACAGAGGACAGAAAATAAGTACACAGGCATCAAAGTGAGAGATGAAATGCTACCTATAAGCCCAGTTTGACTGGGTCACAGTAAAGGAAGGGAGTAATGTGTAACAAGATGAGAAAAGTAAGTTATAGGATCATATTGTGAAAGTTTTAAAAGCCAAGTAGTGGACTTTATTTTATGCTATAAGTAATAGGGAGCCATTGCAGTTTATTTAGAGGAGTCATCACATGGCCAGACAGGCATTTTCATAAAATCATTATAGCAGCTGTGTAGGCAAGAGATGGGAAAAGAGATTAATTAGGAGGTTGTTGTAATGGACCAGGCAGAAAGAAACAAGGGCCAGGATTAGTGTAGTGGTTGTGCAAGCAGGGAGGAGATATTTTTGAGAGATCTTGTGGAGGTAGAAATAGCAAAATTAGGCAACTGATTAAAACTGTGGGGTAAGGAAGAGAGAGATTAAAGCTAACATGAAGGTGGCAAGCGTGTGTGATGGGAAGGATGGTGTCACCTTCAATAGAAATAGGGAAGTATGAAGTGGGATGAATTTTTAAAAAAAGACAACGATTTCTATTTTGGACTTTAAGCATTTGAAATGCTTTCTGAGCCAGAAATGAGCTATTCGCTTCATTCTTTATCCAACAACTTCCAGAAAAATGTTTCTGGGAGATATATTAGCCCCACAGTACATTGCTCTGTTTCAAAGAGTATTCCAAGACCCACAGGTCTTTGTGACCGTAACTTCTTCTTTAGAGCTGAAAGATTGATATGTATTATCATTCTTATCTCAGTTTAGTCATATGAGTACCTAATTTGTTTTATAGAAAGAACTAAAGCCAAAGATTGACATCATTAAACTATAGTAAAGAGTTTTACCTGTGGGATGGGGGATGGAAATCACATCATGCTATTTGTGAGAAACAGCTCAGAATTCTTGAAGTAAGAACAAATTGTAGCATTTAAACGTGATGGAATACTGTTATGATGTAAGCAATGAAGAAAAATCATTTTAAAGAGAATTTAAAAGATTCACACAAACTGATGCAAAGTGAAGAACAACCCAGAAGCAAATTTTATACTATCACTTTGATATTATAAAAATGAATATTTTGAAGACTTTTATAAACTGATGAAGTACTAAATGAATAGAACTAGTACAATGATTTATTCAATAATAAGCAAACACTAAAGATAACTATGAATGCTGTAGGAATTGTGATGAATGCAATTATCATACATGATTTAAGAATACCAATATTCACTTCCTGTAAAAAAGGTGATGGATTTAGGGCAAAGAATGAAGGATAAATTTTTTTAAACCTATAAGTGAGGGAATTTGTTTTGCTTAATTATGCATATTACTATAAGGATATTTGTTTTTCTTTTATAATGGAGCAGGAGGTGAGATAAAATAAATTTCTGTTAAACTAAGAAAAATTCAAGAGAGCTCTTTTTCTATTAAAAAAAGGAAAAAAAGTTATGTCATAGAATAAAGAGGAAGAAGTCTCATGCAGGCATTCACTACATAAAGATGTTTAGGCTAAGAATTTTTTTAATTGTTATTAATGTGTTCTAATAAAATCCTTGCTTGATTTTTTTAAACAAACAAACAAATTTCTGTGACACATACTCTTGGTCTGGTCTTCAAGACTAATCTGCTACTTCTTGCTGAACTCCAAATGTTTTCTTTACTTCCCTTTGTGCTGGAATCTCTTTTGAGCAATATTCTAATTCCTATTCCCTCTCTCAAGCATCTCTATATTTAAGGCTTCTCCAAGTATTGTGCTTAATTCAGCTCTATTTCAAGATTGGGATATTCAGAGATCACATTTGTCTCATTGAGGTACCAGCCAATAACCAGTTTTTTTTCTCCTTTTCCTCCTATACCATGACAGCATATCTCATTTACAGCATTCTTCCTATGGAACTAAGTGTCCCTGTGATATTTTGCCTAAAGTTGTGTTATTGTTTAATTAATGAGGTCAACAGGAATATACTTTTATGTCATTGAGGAGTGCTGCCACAGATTAAAAATAATGTTTATTAATTCTGGCAGCAGAAATCCTCAATGTTTTGTATAACAATAGAAAACAGATTAATCTGTAATGCTATCTAAAAGAAGAACCAT
This sequence comes from Myrmecobius fasciatus, assembly GCA_023553655.1. Taxonomy (NCBI): domain Eukaryota; kingdom Metazoa; phylum Chordata; class Mammalia; order Dasyuromorphia; family Myrmecobiidae; genus Myrmecobius; species Myrmecobius fasciatus. The sequence goes on along the minus strand of JAJPUD010000212.1, from coordinate 168,096 downwards.
ATTTTCACAGTAATTGATAGTAAGATTGCTTAGAAGTTGTAGAATATATCCTCCAAATTTATATTAAAAAGAATAGCTCATTTGAGAAATAAAACCAAGGAGCTTATTTTTTAAAAATCTTAAATATGTCTTGGGCACATGCTATAAAAATGACCTGTCACTGAGAGACAGAATCTCAGTTATTTAAGGATAATTTAAGAATTCTGGCATAAGTACTGCAAATGTGTTGCCATTATGACTTCAAGGATAATTTATTTGGTTTTCAATTAAAGGCAATTGCTGTGCAAATACCAAATGAATCTCTTGCCTTTTCTAGCTTTTGGAAAGAATGAGAAGAATGGGAGGGATGGGTGAAGTGGGAATTGGGAGGATAGGGAAGGAGAAGATAAGGTAAAAGGGATAAGGTAAAAAAGAGAGGATGAGAAAGAAAGTAGTGAGTAAAAATAAGATGGAGGGAAATTCACAAATAGTGATCATAATTTTGAATGCGAATGTTTATACTAGTTCTTTTTTGTAGTGGCAAAGAACTGGAAATCACATCAATTGGGGAATGATTGAACAAGTTGTGATGCATAGTTGTGATGGAACACTACTATAAGAAATTATGATCTCAGTGATCTTAGAAAAACATGAATAGACTTACATAAAATGATAAGCAAAGTGAGCAGAACCAAGAGAACATTATATACCATAACAGTGATATTGTTTTAAAAAAAAACTTTGAGTGACTGAGTCATTTTGATTACAATAAATACACAAATTAAAAATAAAGGGCACATGAAGAAAGAGGCTATCTATCTGCATCCAGAGAAAGAGTGTATAAATAGAAGTATGTATAGAATAATATTACATACATTCACACATCTACTTGTGTCTAATAGTAGCTATCTCTAGGGATGGGAAAGGGTAAAGGAGAAAAAAAATTACATGATTACTGTTGAATATTTGGAGGGGATAGCAAGTTGTACATGGTAGATTTGCAATTTCCTGTGCAATCATCTTTTATTGTACTGTGTTATTAAAATGCTTGTTTTGTTCCATGAATTGAAAATAAAAGAAAAAAGATAACACTGATAGTGTTCATGGTTGGTACTAGTTTTCAGCAAATTAGTGATTAATCTTATTTCTTTGGTACATATAGTTGTTTGCATGTTGTCTCTCAATAGACTGTCAGCTTTTTGAGATCAGGGATTGATTTTTTGCCTTTCTTTTTATCCTTACCACTTAGCACAGCGCTTAGCACATAATGGGTATTGTTAACTTAATAAATGATGACATCATCTGTCAAGTTTTAAAAGCTATCGAGGTTTTAACTTAAAGATCAAAATCATTTGCAGATGCTAATATATACACACAACAACTTTCTGAAATGTTGATTCTTATTCTTGACCACTAGAAAAGTGGAGGAAAATCTATTCTGGAATGACATGGAAATAGTTCTATATATGAACCAAGGACCTTAGGCTCTCTCATCCACGTCTGAGTCACAAAAATCTTAGATGTGAAAGATATGTGAAATGTCAATCAAGCAGTAGTTTTCCCTATTAAGACCATGCTCAATCTAAGGCTGACTGCTCAATCATTACTTGTCATTCATTAATTTGAGTCCCTACATACTGAATAGAAATAAATCTCTCCTATTCTTTCCAGGTTTGGAATTTTGCTTTAGTTATTCAAAATTCAAAGTCATAATTAAGTAAACAGTTTAATTAAATTCAATAGAAGCATTGTAAGATCACAAACATTACACGAATCAGAGAAAGTTCCATCCATTCACTTCCTACTCCAACCTTTCAAGGTATTAAATCCCTCTCAGGTTGGAGTCTGGTTCCTTTCTGTTCATTGTCTCAACCACACCATAGGAGTGGGAGGCATGATGCTTAAATTCACAAGCTGCACAAACAATTACTGAGGATGATTCCTGGAGTGTTCAAGGATTCTCTTGTTTTCAGTTTCATTGATATCTCCAGAGTCCCCTAGGTGCACTATGCATTATTCTGGATCATCACAGCAGTAGTGAAATAGCCTTTTTCTTGTCCTGGCTTTAATTGTTCCCTGGTCTCACAGTAGCTGACAGATTATAGAAAAAGAGCTCCTTCGAGGCCCATCTGAGCCTGGGGGAAGCTATAGGAGATAGTTTTTGCAGCAATATGGATTATCATTTTTCAGTTTTTTTACTCCTTGCATGAGGTCGCATCCCCAAGCTCAGTCTCTCTTCAAGCTCATTCATCCAATTTGACTTGATACTGAGGCACTATCACTAATCAGCTGATACTCCTGTAATTTGGCCTGTCTCAGACCTCGGTAGCACAAGTGAGAACTGTCATCAATAAGTATCCTTCTCTAACCATGTATATCCAAGCAAATATTTTCTAAATGAGATGCTTGTTTTCATGAAAAAATATATCCTTTAAGCATATTCTTACATCCCAGACATGTTTTCAGGTCTACACCACTGGGAAATAGGCCTAAAACAGAAAAGTTACAATGGGCAGTAAAATAAATTTCTGTTTGTTGACCATTGGAGGAAGCGATGTTTTTGTAGCTGCTTCCTCAAGGTAACTGTCTATCAATATATCCATTCCAAATTCTCCTTACTGATCAGAAAACTCTTATGAAATTTCTGAAGCTGCCTGTGGAAAACCCTCACGAAACGTTTGACAAAAATTACACCAAAATCAAAACAAATCAACATGTAATTAATGCCTACTATGTGCAGTGAACTGCTAAAATGTATTCTGACAAATATTTTGGAAAATTATTGGAAAAAATGTCCCCAGAAGATTTCATTTATCATTTTATACTTTTTTGAGGAGAGATCCCAATTAAAAACCCATCCTTTTCTTGAATCCCAAAGCTTCTTTTATGCTTTTAAAATTTAATCTTATACAGATAAAACTTTGGATCATCTAGAATTCTTACATAAATCAATCATTCTAAATAATCAACTTTTTCAAATATTGGAGGGTTAGGCCTTAAAGTGCTAGAACTTTTAAAGTATTTTTGATGAAAATCTTTCTAAAATGTACCATGTAGCTCCCCTTACTAATTATTACACAATGTTATCTCACTGTTTCTTGATCTAATTCATCCATCCTACACACCACTGACAGATTCATTTTCTTGCTAGACAAAAGTCTTGCCATGTTACTTCAATATCCCCAAACTTTCAGTTGTTTCCTAAGTAAAGTCTAAACTTTTTAGCCTGACATTCAAGTCTCCTACTGATTATGTTACATTTTGCCTCTCTGGCTTCTGTTACATGCCTCTCTGTCATGAATTCTGTGTAGTAATGAAACCAAAGTATTTACTGTCCCCTTAATACATTATTTACATTCCTGTTTCCATACCTTTGCTCATTCAATTTCAAAAGCCCATAATGCTCTTCTTTCTGAGTCCCATCTTTAAGATTCTATTCATCTTATCACATCTAGCTTAAATGCTTCTTCTGCCTTGAAATCTTTCCCAATCACCCTAAGCTGAAAGAGACCTCTTTTAGTTAACTCTTAATATATGATATTTATGCTCTCTTAATGTACTTTTTTTGCTCTTAAAGTTGTTATATAAATACGTTTTTCTTGTTTAGTCATTTCAGTTATTTTCAACTCATGATTCCGTTTGGGTTTTTCATGGAAAAGAAACTGGGATAGTTTGTCATTTCCTTTTCCAGCTCATTTTACAGAAGTGAAAACAGAGGCAAACAGGGTTAAGTGACTTGTCCAGGATCACACATTTAGTAAGTACATGAGGTCAGATTTGAACTCAGTAAGATAAGTCTTCCCACCTAGCCTCTCAACACATGTCTAATCCTCCTACTAAATGTATTCTCAATGAGGGAACCAAGTCTTACTAACTTAATTTCTTATCCAGTACCTAGAGTAATGCTGTGCACACAGTAGACACTTAATCCTGTGTTTGTGTCAATATAGCTGGGAAAGAATTTAAAGATCACTTAGTCCTCTCTCTCTGAACTCCCATTTTCCAGATGAGAAAGCACAAATCCTAAGAAGGGAAAAGTCCTGCCTAAATTAATATTATGAGGAAATAACAGAGATGTATCCCAGGACCTTTGGCTCTGAATCCTTTCCTATGTCACCGTACCACAGTGTATCATGTTTCTTGACTGAAAGCATCACTGGAAGTAGCAGTTATGACAATGTGCTCAAAATATAGCTGTGAGTACATTCAGAGATTGAACAGCTCAATTCAAGAAACATTTCTTAAGCCCTTAAGTTTTACAGGTAAACCACTGATCAGGGCATGTAAGCAGATAGTGAGGGGTAAGGAACTAAATTGGTACTGACCTCATCTGTGAACTTAAAATATGCTCTCTTAGAAAAAGTCTCTAGCAACTTACTTTGTTGCTCATTATCTTTTCACATAAAGGTGAAATTGGAATATTGTCCAATACACTTCATTTTTTTCCATTAAGAAATCTGTTTTCTTTTTCTCTCATGCCCCCTTTGTTGGGAAAAAGAAAATCCAAAACTCTTCTAATAAATACCCATAGTTGAGTAAAACAAATTTCTGCATTGGCCATATCCCAAAAATATGTGTCTCAGTTTGCACACTGATGAATAATCAAAAGCTGATGCAGCCTTCTGCCAAATAAGCTCATAATAAGTTCATAAGCTTTTTTGTGTCATAGATGTCTCTGGTAGTAATCTATTGAAGTTTACATCACTTTAAAGGATTTTTTAAATGCATAAAAGAAAAAATAGAATTACAAAGGAAACCATTTATATTAAAATATTGTTATCAAAATGAATACTTAAGAAAAAAAGTTAATAGACACAAGATTAAGAATCCATGCTGGTTTAGCCTATAGATAAGTGGTCAAAGAATATGAATAAGTAGTTATCAAAAGAAGATACTACAAACTACTAATATGCAAACTATGTGAAAGAATGTTTAAAATAAATAAGAGAAATATAAATCAAAACACATCTAAAATTTCATCTCATTCTCAGAAAATTGGCAAAAGATGAGAAAAGATGAGAATAGTCCATTTTGCGATAACTGTAGAAATACAGGCATACTAATACATTGTTGTTAGACCTGTGAGTTAGTACAAGCCTTCTGGAAAGCAATTTTGAATTATGCAATGAAAGTGCCTCAAATATCCACAACTAGAAATTCCACTGTGGGGCATATACCCCAAGGAGGTCAGTGATGGGAGGTTTTATATATACCAAACTATTTATAGCAACATATTTATGGCATTGAAAAACTGGAAATTAAATAAACACTCATTTACTGAAGGTGGCTGAAAAATTTGTGGTAAGTGAATGTCATGGAATATTGTTATGCTATAAAAAATAACAAACATTAGGGGCAGCTAGGTAGCACAGTGAATAGAGCATCAGCCCTGAAGTTCAGAGGATCCGAGTTCAAATCTGATCTTAGACACTTAACACTTCCTAACTGTGTGATCTTGGTCACGTACTTAACCCCAATTGCCTCAGGAAAAAAAAAAAAAAAACAAATATGATGAATACAGAAAAGCATGGAAAGATTTATGTCAACTGATGTAAAGTGAAATAAATAGGAAAACAGAATACACAATGATTATAAAACATAAAAAGGTTTTGAACTCATATAAGACTATCAATCTAGCACTCCCTCTAATGCAATTACATAGCAAAATTCTTACAAATATCTTCTATAATTGCATTTTACTTGCAAGTAGAGGCTATTCAAAAATGTTGAATGAATACATCAGACTGTAGACTATAGGGTAAATCAATGAGTTAGCATAGGGCAGAAAAGATTAAAGGACAGAAATATGATAAAGAACGCTTTCAGATAACTACTCAGATTCCTCAAGGCAAGATTTGTAATTAACTAAATTTTTATTTAATAACAAAAGTAACAATAAAGATTTTTGACATGTCCATTTAATGAAGTTAGATGATTACAGGACCAAACAGAAAAAATATTTCTTCAGCCATTCATGCATTAGCTTGTCATCTTTAAGTAGCACGTAAATGTGTGACACCATTGAAAATGACTGGAGAATAAAATGTTCTATTTACTGAAAGTTTTATTTTATGGAAGTATGCAACTTTAGGACATACACTCTCTTTTTTTGTATTTTCCCTTGGCTTCTATGACAATGCTGTCTTGGGGATTTTTTCCTTTCTGGATAAATTCCCCTTCTCATTCTCTTTTGCTAGATCATCTTTCTCCCATCATTCATTGGGGTGGCCATCCCCCACGTCTCTATCCTGAGACTTATTTTCTTCTTCTTAAAATTTCCTGTTTGGGTGATTTCATCATGTACCAGATTTAGCATTCAAAGTCAGTGAAGTCATCTCTCATTACCCTTCCTAGTCTTATTTCATATCATCCTCTTTAACCTACTTGCTGTTCTAGTCAAGTAGTTTTGCTAGCTATTCCTTGTACCTTATACCATTTCTTATCATCATATATTTGTACAAATGGTTCCCTCTGTTTGGCTTCACATTTATAGGTAACCTGTTGGCATATTGGATAGAGTTCTGGACCTGGATTCAGGAAGATCTGAATTCAAATTTTGCCTCAGATACTTAATAGCTACATGCAAGTCACAACCTCTTATAGTCTCAGTTTCCTCATCTGTAAAATGGAAATAATGACTACTTCACAAGTTTTTGGTGAGGACCAAATTAAATAATATGTAAAGCACTTTGCAAATATCAAAGCGTTATATAATGCTAGCCATCATTTATTTCATAGTGTTAGCAACCCATTGAGGTAAGTAGTGCAAGCAACATTATCCCCATTGTATAGATGAACAAATCATGTGTCTGAGATGTTGAGTCATTTGTCCATGATCTTATAGCTATTAAGTATATGAGATGCAATAAAAATCTTATTCTCCTGATTTCAGATAATTTGTTCACAAAAATTCCATATTTGACTGCCAATGGCTATATTGTTTAAATTTTCTCTTTGCTTGTGTGGTGCAGTGGATAAAGCAATAGGCCTGGAGTTAGGAAGATTTACCTTTCTGAGTTCAAATCCAGCCTTAGACACTTAACAGCTATGTGCCTGTGGGCAACTCATCTCACCCAGTTAGCCTCAATTTCCTCATGTATAAAATGATCTGGAAAAGGAAATGGCAAACTGCAGTAGTATCTTTGCCACAAATGGGATCAGATATGTCTGAAAATGACTGACCCAAGCCAACAAAAATCCCTAGCACTCTGCATAGTATCTGGTATATAAGCAGGCACTTAATAAAGACTGCAACTGACCTAGATTTAACTCAGTCAAGTGGCACAGAGGAGCATTTAGTCTGCTGCAGAGCATTTAACTGACAGGGTCATATCCACATTGCTGATGGAAAAAACATACTAACAACCCAGTGATATAATTTAAAGAGTATTAAAGTTGGAGTGAGTGAACTTGGGTTTGGTCCCTGGCTTGAAAAGCTGTGTGATTTTAGGCAAATCAATAAAGCTCTTTGAATCTTAGTTTCTTCTTTTGTAAAATTAGGATAAAGCTACTTTTACTATTTGTCCTATGAGAACCAAATAATGTATATGAAAGCTCTTTGTAATTCTAAGTCACTATATAAATTCAGTATCATATAGCAAAGTACTAGATTTGAGGCTAGGAAGATATGGGATCATCTCTTATCTCTGACACTTAGTAGATGTGTGACCATGAGCAAGTGATTTCGTTTATTTGAGCTTCAGTTCCTTCATTTTTTTTTTTTTTTTCCTTTTTGCTGAGGTAATTGAGGTTAAGTGACTTGCCCAGGATCACACAGCTAGGGAATGTTAAGTGTCTAAGATTACATTTGAATTCAGATCCTCCTGACTTAAGGGCTGGTGCTCTATCCACTGCGCCACCTAGCTGTCACAGTTCCCTTATTTGTAAAATGAGGTTAATACCTTTCAATATCCCCTTCCCAGGCTTGGTGTAAGGATCTAATAAAATGTGGTCTGCAAACCTTAAAGTGCCATAAAAATGTCAGAAGATGACAATGATTAGCTAGAATTAATAAAAGGGGTGCCAGTAAATATGAAACTAGCCTTGAAGCCAATATATTTTAATATTCTAAATTATATATAACTACCAAATGAGACATTACTTAATTTTTGACTTTGTAGACTTCATTCAGTAGCTGGCATGTAGTAGGCACTTAAAAATTTGTTCAAGGTTCAAATTCTGCTGGTGACATTTACTGGTAGCGGGACTTTGGACAAGTCATTGGCTCTTTGGGCTCTATGCAATTTTGGGAAAATGCCATAAGATGAAGAGAAGGTTCTTATCTGCACTGGTTGAAGATGTTCCTCACCCCTAAGTTAACCTACACCAATGAAATCACAACTCCAATCCCTAGCTTTTTCCCCATGATGCTAAAATGAGGCTGATTATATAGACTTTCTGGAAGATGGATGTGATATTTGTGGCAAGTCTCAGCCTTAGAGAGGAAAAGATGGTTGTATTCTTTGTTACTTTTATTTCTCTTTTTCAGGTGAGGGGAAAAAATGCCCAAACTTGTTGGGAGATCTTTCTCCTCTCTTCCTCTCTTTGATTTTCTCCTTGAAGTCTGACCAGACTTTCCAGTTAATTTATCCTAGTTCCTGTCTTCTTTTTTTCCCAGTTGTCAGAAGCTGACACTTTGTACTCTTCATCAAATGCAAAAACTTGAGGAAAAGAGTATTTGTGAATTCTATTTGAAAATGAAATTCTATTTGATCTTCAATCTGTCACAAGCCAGTAGTTAATCATTACAGAACATGGAACATTAATATGGAAAAAACAGGAAGTAGAAGGAGATGCAAAGCATGACCATCTACTCATGCTATTGTTTGCAAATGGCTACCCAGAATTCGGCTAGTCATAGGCACAAGTTCATTTTTAATTCCAGACACTCCTGGCCTTGGCTCTTTACACAGGATATTCTGCATGCTGCTGATTAGCATTAGAGAACAAAGTCTACCAGCTGCAAAATCAAGTACCAGCTTGACCACTGGCGTCCTGCCAATTATTTCGATCTCCTGGGTACTTCTTCCTACCTCCAGATTTTTTTCATTTCCACCCTTTAGAGTTGCTTTGTTTCTCACAATGTTTTCTTATAGGCCCATTTCTGTCCTCCCTTCTTTTTCACTGGCCAACATAACCAGAAACCTCAATTAGTTCTACATTTATACAAAGGAAAAAAATTACACACTTTGCAAGGTGCTGATTCTTTAGTAAATTCCTGATATCTGAATTACATCTACTTACATTTTGTAATATGTAAAACAGGAAATACAATTCTGAAATATAAAATGAAATGCTGATATCAAATCTACTTATATCTTATAGTAGAGGTACAAAACATGAAATGAAACTCTTGCATAGGAAAGGTTAAACTGGCCCCTCAAAAAGAAATATCTCCATCTTTTCTCCTACTGCTAAAAAAGCTCTAATCTTAATAAACACACAGGAAAACCTATGGATCTTGAACAATTGCCTTGAGCATTTTTGAGTGAATATCTGTTGGAAACTCTAAGGCACTTTTACTTCAAGCTACTTAATTCAACTTATTCCAACAAACATTTATTAAATTTATGTGTATAGAACATTGTGCTAAGGCTTTTGGTGGGGGAGGAAAAAGGAGAGGAGGAGAAAACAATATGCCATAGTCTTGCTGTTATGGAAACCACAGTTTAATAGGGGATGTGACTCAAATACTCAAATGGATCTCTTATCAATATGGATGTTCTCTTCAACTATGCACATCAAAACCTATCCATCCACCCATCCATCCCTTGTGACTCTTGCTGCCAAGATATGGTGATATGACACATACATAAATAATTAGAATCAAAGTATCACATTGTAAATATGTGAGAGGTACCCTCTGTATCTCTTTGTTATGGAACGTCTGAGAGGGGGATGATTAATATCAGCTGAAATGAGCAGAAATGTTTCCATGACAAAAATAGCATTTAAATTGGACTGTGAAAAATGGAGTTATAATGACTGAAAATATAGCGTTGTTGGATTGGGTAAAAAGTGAAGTCTGTAATTAGTTATGGAACCCAGTTAGTAAGAAAATTAAGAACAGGATTTTGAGGGAACACATTCTTAGCACTGTTGCTAGAATTCAAGTTTACTTTATGCTTAAGGGGAACTTTTGAGGACTCCATTAAAAGAACCTTCAGGATCATCCTTTGCAAACATGCTCTCTAAGTGTACCTGATTTTAATTAAACAATTTTCTCTCAACATGTCTTTTCAGCCTCTCAAAGATGACAACTAACTCAGTCTCATGAAAAGTTCTCTTAGTCTTTAACTCTGTATCTCACAGCATCTTTCAAACATGACAGATATTCTCTCCAGATGAGTTAACTCTCTTCAAGATGCTATTCTCTTGCTAAGATAGTCACAGTAGGCAAAGACTAAGAAAAGTAATTTAAGTTAGGATTTTATACGTATACATAAAAAACATGTATTTATGTGTATATATTTGTATGTATGTATATAGGTATGCATGTATATCATCTATCTATCTATCTAGTTTCCCTTTTTATAAGGTCTTTGAGAGCAGAAAGCATTTCATGCTTGGTTTTGTGTCCCCAGTATATAGCATAGTGCTCCACATATAGCATGTGTTTATTAAATGCTTGCTAGATTGATTGAGCCTGGCTGAGCCTGACATCAAGCAGTAGTTGGAGATCCTGTGGAGGATGTTCCATTTGACTTGAGTTGTGAAGAGAAAATGATAAAATTTAGGAAGAGGGGAAAAGGTGTGGGAAAAATGTGTGTGCCTGATCTTTATTCTATAGGTGTAGTTAACCTTAAAAATTTTCCTCCTCAGAAGGAAATGCTCCTGGGAAGAATCCTGTCTTAATCAGACATCAGTTTTCTTCTCAACTATCAGTTAAATAGGGATTGGTTGTCAGTAAGAACCAGAAAAGGACTCAGGTTAGATGTCTGGGGAGGTTGAAGGGTGGGTACACCCAGGGGAAATAAGACTCCAGGAGGAAGGAAAGGGGAACTGATAAGGAAATGGGAGGACCAAATCTAAAAATTTCCTACTTAAAACTTTTTCTTCTTAGCTCTGCCATTTAGAATCCTCTCAAATCCCACTTTTGGCTCAGGTGCCACAGATTTATAGCTCTTACTATCAATGGCTCAGTGGCAATGGTCCTGAAATAGCCCTGACTATATTAAACTAGAATGGATGAATTCCAGCTGACCACTCTGAGATCTTGGCAAATATTGTAATTGAAAATCTGTATCCCTCCATTTGTAAAAATGTAGTATAATATTACTTCTTACCAATCCTATGGTGATATGGGGATTAATTAACAGGTGTTAAAAGCATTTTAAGATCCTTGATTTAAAAGGTCTGTTATTGAAGCTGGCAAAATTCACCTTTATGAAAGAAATCTTGTTTACTCTTCTGTTTAACTAACTAAAATTCTCTCCTCATCTGCCCTCATGCTACTCTACCTACCACTGCAATGTAAAAATACAACTAAGTACTGTAAATTTTATTTTAGAATGCTTACTATTAGTAGGGTACAAGAATGCTACAAGAGAACATTTTGTTCTTTTAGATTTGAATTCCATTAAAAGTCTTCATATAAGAGTAGAATGACTCTCAAAAACAGAACTGGGAAAATCATCCTTTGGCAAAAAGCCGGACAGAAGAACAAGAGCCATTGTTTGGACTCCTGGATTATATATACATATGATTCATTTTTTTCCTTGGTAATTAAAAAACCAAGAAGTTCAGCTTTCCATAGACAGCTGCTATATATTTTTTTCCAAACCATTTTCATTAAAGGATTTTCTTACGTGACAATTTTTCCATAGTGCTCAACAAGCTAGATGTCTCCTCTGGAAGAATATAGATGTTTATTGTGTATGGCTCAGTACATACATGTGCCTCCTAATTGAAATTATCTGGCTTTCACTGACATACACACTCAACTTCCCTTCCCCCCACATTCAATCCTTTATGCATCTTATTTGATTTTTTAACTTATAGAACACTAGGGAAACAAATTAAGAAGGATATGAAAAAGTAAGAAACAAGTAATGATGGATAAAGCAATGTAATCTATTGTGTTGATTAAAGTCAGAATAATAGATGCATTTTGGGATTGAAATTAAAATTGTGTGCTATAACATATTACCTCTATGATTCCTCCAGATGCAGAGTGATCATTTGACAAAGTGGCTCTCCTGTGGTCACATACACCAGGCAGCATGTTCAATCAAGACATAAGTGTAAATAGGAGCTTGTTCATGACCAGATTCAGCCTGGAGTGGGCATATGCATCAGCTATCAAATATAGAGGTAAAACCTAAGGACTAACATTATTTCTCCACAAGATTCTGGCAACCTGCTCCAGCTTTAAGTCCCTACTGGAGTTAGGAGTAAGCAGAGTTTTCTTCTATCATCTAGTAGTATATTCATCTCTTCAGGCTTTACAGACACTTGTCAGTGTCACTCATTGAAGAATTAATCATTTGTGACATCTCTGATACTATTGCCCTGTCATAGTTATTTTCATTTCAGGAAGAAATTTCAAATCCAATCTCATTAGCTCTTTTGCTAAATAGTTGTATGACCTTGAGCTACTGGACTCTCAGTTTCCTTACCTGGAAAAGGAAGGGGGTAAGGTTCAAGTTTTTAAAGTTCCTTTCAATTCTAAAAGATTCTCTGGGTATTATATCATTTTCTTAATCAGTAACTTGTGGAGGACCAATATGACTTTTTATACTTTTTTCCCTCAGAGTGCCTAGGAGAGGATCTTGAGCAGAGTAAGCAATGTGGTATAATGGATAGAAAACTGACCTCCATATCAGGAAGGTCTCAGTTCAAGACCCATCTCTGACATGTGCTGGGTAACCTTGGGCAAATAGCTTCACCTCTCAGTGTTCTAGTTAATTCTCTAAGAATATAAGTTACAGAGATGGTGTCAATCTGCATTGGTAGGCAAATTATGCTTCTCCTCCCAGAATTCCTTGTACTGACACAATTACATATCTAGTTTTTAGCCTTCATCAAAGGTGATCACTACATATTTGTGGATTTGATGCAGTTTTAGAATATGGACCAAACATTGTATAAGTATAGTTCTTTTCAGCTTAGTTCTCATTCATTTAAGGAAAAGCTGGTTGGTTGCTTGTTGTCCTTCATTCTCAGAGGACCAAAGTGACATCACTATGGTAGAGTCAAGGTACAGTGCATCTAACTGTGGCAGATCAGATCAACAGGAGCTTGGAATGCTCTACCACAGGTCAGACACAAATAACCTATATGAACATTTGGGGTAGAGACGTCTCTAAATTTGTACATCTTGTGTTTCTTTTGAGATACAGCAATTCTGCTTTGCTCACAGAGCATAGCACCTTCTTTGATGCAGGCAGGCCATGCTGGATAGTCCTTCAGTATTTCCCATCATGCAGTCAATTCCAAAGTTTTTTTAAAGAGATCTTAAAAATGTCCTTGCATTACTTCTGGCCTCCACGTGTGAATTCCCCATAAAATAAGTTTTTTAGGTCAGCCCATCAGAGTTACACTCTCTCCAGTAAAGTCTGAATGCCTGAGAAAGGACCTCAATGACTGGTACCTTATCTTGCCAGGTGATCTTCAGAATTTTCCTAAGGCAATTCAAATGGAAGCTATTTGGTTTCCTGGTATGGCCCTGGTATACTGTTCAGGTTTCACAGGAGTAGAACAAAGATGTCAGCACAATGGCTCTGTAGAACTTCAGTTTGGTAGGCAGTCTAATACCTCTTGTCTCCCACATTTTCCTTTGGAGCCTCCCAAACACTAAATTAGCTCTGGCATATGTGCATTAACTTCATCATTTATGTGTACATCCCTGAAAAGTATATTGCTAAGGGTAAGTGAACTTATCCACAGCATTTAATATTTCTCCATTTGCTGTAACTGATGGTTCTATGTATGGATGGCATGGTATTGGCTGGTTGAGATTTGTGTTTTCTTGGTGTTAATTGTCAGATCAAAATCAGTACAGGCAGCAGAGAACTGACCCATACTTTCTTGAATCTTAGCTTCAAAGACTGCACTGGGTGCACAATCATTTGCAAACAAAAAAAATCATGTACTAACTCTCCCTACATTTTAATCTTGGTGTGTTGCCCTTTCAAGTTAAATAATTTACCATCAGTGTAGTAGCTGACTTTGAGGCTGTTTTTTGTCCTCACTGAAGGCATCTGACACCATTGCTGAAAGCATCATGCTAAAAGTATGCCAGTAAGCACAAAGCCTTGTTTCACCTGACTGGTGATGGGGAAAGCACAAGAGCATCACCCATTTACTGGAAGCCGTATGATCATGCTGGCAAGAACCTGACCTATAATACTGCTGAGCTTCTCAGGGTAACCAAAATTTGCCATAATTTTCCACAAGTCCTCAAAGGCCTTGGCTAGTTTGACAAATGTTGAGAACACATCTCTCTTTTGACGCTGGTATTTCTCCTGGAGTTGTCAGGCAACAAACACTATATTGGCCATTCCTCAATTCCTTTCTGAAGCCATACTCTCAGGTAAATGACCATCTTCCAAGTGAAGGATTACTTATTGAGGATTCTGGTAAGAATCTTGCCAGCAAAGACTGGGAGAACTAAATATATTCTGGAATCCTCCACCTTTCCAACATATTCATATTCCTTTTAAGTGTGGCCCACATAGGTCAGGGAAGAATAAATAGTGTAACATGGAATACCCATGGTCTTAGAAGGCTTCTTAAACTTCTTCCACTTGCAACCTCTTTTTGCCGAAGAAATTTTTGTGACCCTAGATATATAAAATAGGTACACAAATCAAACATTTATTGATAATAAATCATAATTTCATGACCTAAGTTATAAGTCCCCATATGGGGTCATCCATCACCCACAGTTTTGAGTCTAGTTCTCTAAGAGGTAAATGATTTGTTCAGGGTCACACAGCAAGAAGCCTTTCTATCTCTCAATTTTTTTGTCACTTTTTTTAGTGGTCAAATATTTATTTAAAACCATTAAAGCGAATGTTAGGGATTACAGAGAATGCACATGGATTCATCTTACTTAGATTTTAACAAAGCAATTGACAGACTCTTGTGTCATTCTTGTGAATGAGAGGGAGAACTATGGGATAAAAAATAGTATAGTTAGGTAGATTTGGACTTGATTAAATTCCCAGACTTAATGAGTAGTCATTATTGATTCCATGTGAACTTGGAAGGATATTTCCCATGATATGCCCCAGATATCTAGGCTTGGCCTCTTCTGATTAAAATTTTTTTTATTAAAGCTTTTCACCTGCAAAACATATGCATGAGTAATTCTTAAACACTGACCCTTGCAAAGCCTTCTGTTCCAAACTCTTATCTCCTTCCCCCCCACCCTATCCCCTAGATGGCAGGTAGTCCAATTTTTTTTATCACTTTCTGACTCATTCTTTTTTTATCTCTTGAATTATCTATTACTGATGCAGTTCATAAAACCTATTACTAATGCTGTCTATAAAAATCAGAATGGATATAGTTGGACAAAAAAGTGGCCAACAGAAAGTATTTGGGTGATCTACAGCTTAGAGTTTTAAAAATTTACTGGCATCAGCAGAATAGCAACAAGTCTTTCTGAAAACAAAAAGAATTGGACAGGTCACAGAGGCCTAAGAAAATCTCAGAAAATATTACTCTTTAAAAAGAAGAAAATAATTACTCCAACTCTTTAATAAATCTAACTTCAAGCAACATAAAATGACCACATAAATATTCCACCTATTAAAAAAAGGCATGGGATATTATAGAACAATAAACAGTCTGTTACTTAAATTTGCAATGATGCATACTTGGGAGGTCTAGTAAGCTATTGGCCAAGAAATGAGACAGCCAGACAGGAGGGAAATAAAATGAAAGAATGGAAGTCTTTAAGTTAATACATATCAGAAAAAAATAAACTAAATCACAGAGAGGCAGAGAGATTCATCAACAGGGGCACACAGGTTCTGCTCCTTCCAATCATTCACTAGGCAACAATGGATAAGTAATTTTATATTGCTGTGCTTTGGTTTTTCCATCTGAAAAATGCTAATAGTAATAAATGTCTCCTTATCTTTATTTCAAAGGCAGATTGTTGACGATGAGTCAAATAAAATAAAATAAAATGTTTTCTGAAGACAATGTGAAAATTCTCTGAGTTCTTTTAAAAGTACTCTATAAACTAAAGGTCTTTTAAAGCATGATTCTAATTTTTAGAGTTAGGGAATATGCTTACACTGTACACAGAAAAGAAGTGTGGGGAGGATGATCAGAGGAATTTCTTGTTAGACTGATGAGTCATCATTACCCTTCAGGGTGATGAGCCTTAGTTTGGGCGTCTGATTATATCTTTCTAACTATTCACCAACTGTTATTCTTGCAAGTTCTTCCTGAAAAACTTTGGAATTGAATGCATGACATGGGAGATGCTGGCACAAAACTGCCTAACGTGGCATGCCATCATCAAAGAAGGTGCTGTGCTCTATGAGCAAAGCAGAACTGAAGGAGATCAAAAAAATATGGGATGTGCAAATACTCTACCCCGAATGTTCATATGTGTTACTTGTGTCTAACCAGGGTAGAACATCCTGAGTTCATATTAGTCTGATCAGCCACTGTAACTTGACCCCCAACACAATGATATAATTTTGGTCTTATTTTAGAACAAAGGACAACAATCAATGCTATTGTTGTTTATGGAGTTTTCTTGGCAAAAATGCTGGAATGGTTTGCCATTTCCTTTTCTAGTGTGTCCCTATTTTACAGATGAGGACCTGTGGATAATAGGTTATATGACTTAACCAAGGTCATACAGCAAATGTCTAAAGCTGGATTTGAACTCAGATCTTCCTGACTCCAGGTCTGGTATTCTATCCATGTTCTGTGCATTAGGAATGTTACTCTGACAGCCTGAGAAGGGTTAGAAGAGGACAGGGTCAGGAGTCAGGGAAACTAATTAGGAGTTATAGCAATAATTCATGTGAGAGGCAGTGAAGACCTGAAATATGAAGGGTTGAGTGACCTATGTGACCACTTGCTTTTATTCTTCTTTGCTGGATCTTTATCCAGATCTTGATTGCTGTGAATATTCCTCTATGCAATTTTCACTTGGTGATCTTATCAGCTGCCATGGACTTAATTATCATCTCTGGTGATTATTCTAGAATCTACTTATCCAGCCCTAACCTCTGTAACCTCCAGTTTTATGTCTTCAGCTAAATGTTAGAGATATCCAAATGGATATCCTATCAACATCTTAAACTCAACAGTCCAAAACTGAAATCATTATCTTTCCCCTCAAATTTCTTTTCTTTCTATTTCCTTATTATTGTTGAGAGTTAACATCATCCTTCTAGTCATCCAGACTGCCAACCAAGGTTCATTCTTCAATTCTTACTCTCATTGCCCAATAACCAATCCATTGCCAAGAGTTGTCTATATGACATTTATAACTTGTTTTGAATGCATACCTTTCTCTCCTTTAACACTGCCATAGTTATAATGCAGACCCTCACCACTTCACACCTGGATTATTTCAGTAGCTTGATTGTTTGTCTTCCTGCCATGTTTAATCATTTCCCACTCAGCTGTGAAAGTAATCTTGCTAAGTATAGTCTGGCCATGTCATATCCTTTCCCTCTACCTCCTCTCAGTAAAACCCAATAAATCCCAGTCATGATTCTATGATATAACTGATCATATATATGATATAACATCATAACTGATCACCCTCCCTTAACCTTTCAATATTATTATACCTTAAACCTCCTCCATCCAGGGATCCTGGCCTCTTACTCATTCCTTGAACATCCTCTCAAAGATTCCCACCTCTCAGGCTGTTTTTACAAGTTTGGAGCCAGAATCTTGGGGTATAGGAACTTTTATTCTCTGGCCACATGAATGAAAGCAATTGCTAGTGCCCTCTGCCTCTGCCCTAAGGCATGATCAGAAGTGGAGATCATCCCATATCTACACACCTTCCATATCCTTTAGGTCTTCTGATCTCTGGTATATGCTACAAAAAGGGAAAAACTTTTCTTAAAAAAGACAAAAAAGTCTAGTCTTTGATGAAGACACTCCCCAAACCACAGTGCAAAGAAGGTAATGCATCCCCAATTCAGAATGGGTAAAATGAATACATTCAAATCTTATTCATATCTTCTTTCACATCTATCTTTATTCTCCATTCAGTTAGCACTATATGCCAGACACTTTACTAGTATAAGAAATATAAAGAAAGAAAAAAGATAGGCCCTGTTCTAAAAAAATTCACAATCCAATGACAAAGGCAACATGCAAATAAATATGTGCAAACAAGATATATGCATTAAAAATTGAAGATAATCAACAGAGGGAATGCACTAGCATTAAGGGGTCTTGGGATAGGCTTCCTGTAGAAGGTAAACATCTTGGGAAGGGAGTTGTATATCTAGAGTCCCAAGTAAGCTTCCCTAATAAGAGAGCTTCCAAGCTCTCGTGGTATTGCTATTGTTTGTCCTTCATTCTAGAAGAGGACCAATGATACCAGGAGAGTGGATGATTATAAATGAATTGTATTTATGTGAGTTAGGACAGTGCAAAATCATCAGTTTCACTATTTCCTCCAGTACAGTGGAAAGAAATAGGTCAGGATGACTAAAGATAATCCCAGATGCTGTGGAAGACTTTGACCTTTTTAAGCTGTAGTCTTTCCCAGATCCCAGTTCATCTGAGGCAAAACCCATTCAGTGATTTAAGAGTAGAGTGAGGCAAAAGATGGTCTAATCTGACTGCTCAAAAAAATTAAAATGAGAGGGAAAGACTCTCAAGTATCTCACCAGAACAGAAACTACCACTATTTACCTTCATTCGGAGCCATCAAAACCCAAACAATGTCCACTTGAGGCTACCATAAGATTGAATGCCTAAAGTCTCTCTGGGGTTGAAAGTAGAACTCACTCCTTGGAATGTCAGGATGGAATTGCCATTCTAGAAACCCCCAAGTTCATTTCCTTTCAGAAGGAAGTCCAAAGTATCAGATAGAGTAATGGATCTGGAGGACTGAACAGTCAAATCGGAGGGGGTATAAAATAAAGCAAAGAGGATGGAAAGGGGGATTCCTTTCAAAGTTTGAACCTAGACTGCTTAAACTCAGAGCTTGTAGTACTTGGTCATGGGCTACATGAAGAAACACCTTAAAATCCTCTCTAATATTCCCTGAAAAGGTCTAGGCAGAGGAGCCATTAGGCAAAAAATGCAGTGTGAAATCAGAGAGCCTTAAATCAAATCCTATCTTTGCTACATATCACTTATGCAAACTTGGGCAAATTAACTGTCTTAACCTTACTCTCAATTTCCTCATTTTAAAAATGAGGGTGCTATATGGACTGGATTACCTTTCTGGTCCCTTCCAACTCTAACTCTACAACTATTTAATACTTAGTTTTTTTTTTTTTCAGGAAAAAAAAAAACAAAAAAGCAATGAATCTCAGAGATTTGTTTATACAGGAAATTTGGGAAAGGGTCTTACTAATTCTGAAGCCGTGATCTGATGAACTGTGAATAAGTTTTCATCTGAGTCCTTCTCAGGTAGTGAGATTAGTGGTTCTCAACCGACAAGCCACAGAATTGTTGCAAAGGGTAAGCCATATTAACATTTGGATATTTATCTAACTAAAATATGCATTGCGACAGCATAATAAGCAAGTTAAGAAATCTTCTATGGACTGAATAATGACTCATTATGACTAACAATTTTTTTCAAATTCATGTAAATGCTGCTTTGATGAATAAAACACAAAACTGAATTAATAACAGTTATTTATAGAGTATGTTAAGGTTTGCAAACACTTTGCATATATTATCTCATTTTATCTGTACAAAAACCCTTGGAGCAAGATGCTGTTATCCTTATTTTACAGATGAGGAAACAGAGGCAAAAAAAAAAAAAGGTTAAATGACTTGTATTATAGCTAGGACTTGAATTCAGGTCTTCCAAAATTCCTTCCCTTTATTATACCATCTAATCTTTTGTCATTCTGTTCTTGAAATCTTTTTTTTTTTTAAATAAACATTGAATCAGGAACAGCTAGATAGTACAGTGAATAGAACACTTGCCCTGGAATAGAAGGACCTGAGTTCAAATTTGACCTCAAACATTTACTAGCTATAGGACCCTGGACAAGTCACTTAACTCTTATTACCCCCCAAAATAAATAAATAAATAGAGTTACAATAAATCAATTAAGCTTACTTTGCAACTAATTCTACTTAAATAAATGAAATTCACCCCACAAAATATCAATTTACAAAATAAATTATCAAACTTACAAAATAAAAATTTACATTTCAGGAGGGGTATAGTCATCCTCACTTTATTCTAGCTTCACTCAAAGGACATTTTTGCCAGTTCCTTACCAGCAGTCTTGCCCCTTCAAAGTTGCTTCCCTCACCCTCCCTCAGTTCTCCTTCATGTGCTGTCTTCCCTTAGAATGTAGGCTTTTTGAGGGTAGGAACTGTCTAGCTTGTATTTGTTTCCTTAACACTTAACACACAATACTGGCACATAATGAGAGCTTAATAAATGCTCCCTCTCTCTCATTTCCTCTACTTGAAAAGGTTGGGAGCCAGTAAATTTGATGCTCAATTCCAATCTTGATCCACTAGCAACTACAATATTAGGGAGTTACAAAGATGCTGAATAGTACAGTGATTCTTAATGTATGGTATGTGATCCTCCAGGGATCCCCAAGATCCTTTCATAGGGTTGGCAAGGTCAAAACTATTTTTTCATAGTTATATGAAGAAGTTATTTACCTAATACTCTATTTTTTTCTTATATGGTATAAACTGTATTCACTGATTTTATCCCATGGTCCCCTTAAATAGCCCTCCTCTTCTGTTCTCTGTCAAGTTTTACCCTGGGGTTATTTGAGGGTGGGTAAGGAATGTGAATAAGGAAAGGGATAAAAAAGCAAAGAAAAAAAGATGAAGAAAAACCCAGATTCAAGACGTTCTTCCTCTTTAAATTTTACATCTTTAGGCAGAGACACCCAAGAGTTACAAAACAACAATCCCAATTCTTGAATATCATTCTAAGGTAAATAACGAATAATTTTGGGTGTGTCGACTTATAATAGAGGAACTTAATAAGAGAAAAAGAAAGCAACAGTTTGAATTTCTCTGGGTAGCTCAGATGAAATACAATCCACTAAAAACATATCAATAAAAGACTTTATAAATTCTAAGAAGCCATGTAAATTATTATTAATTGATTATTATAGATAGCATATTAGTTTTAGGTAATTCACATAAAAGTTTAATTTTTTAGAAAATATGCTATGAGTATACCACAGCACAAGACCTTGGGTATAACATGGATTTCTGCCTAATTTTAGTATGTATGTAGGGTTTGTATCACTATATTCAATGAACACAGACGTTTACAGTTGTCACTTTATGGTATATTCTTGGAATATAGATATAAAATTCCTTTATTAGGAGTTCACCTTCCTACTTATATTACTATTCCTACAAGAAGATATGATTCTCTTTATGATAATTCACAAGGTATATCTATGCACATTTAATTGTGGGATATAAGCCAAGAAAATGATAAGATTTCCATCGACTAAGCCATTAAAACTTGACTGGAAGGGTGTTGTGAAACAATGTGCTCAGAGCCAAAACAGTGAAATCTTTCTGTCCACTAATTTCTGTGGTTGTAATTTTACAGTAACTACCTTCAATAGACTAATGTTGGGCATGGAAAGCATATTAGTTATCCTGGTTTGATACTTAAATCTTTTTTTTTTTTCAATCATATGTAGAATCTGCACAGAGAAGAATACACTTAATTGGAACATTTTCTTAACTGCATTTGAATACCAGGCCAGCTGGATAACCACAGTCCATGTGAATTTAATCAGCACATTTCCTCCAGAACTTCTATTTTATTATCATTGAGCACTCAGGCTACATCTGTCACCAAAATCTGGCTGTGATAATCTCTCACCACTATTTTCTCACATTTGAAGTTGCAGTCATCTACAATACCTTAAACAGGGGCATTTTTAAAGGGCATAAAAACAGTATTATTCAGTTCTACTGAATAATACTATTCAGTTGAATGGCCTTAATACATTTTATTAAATTGTTATTCATATAACCTTTCTTATTTCAAATTTATATGGCTAATTCCAGGTATATTATGAAAATAATGAATATTGTTGTTCAGTCATATTAATCATGTCTGACTTTTCGTGATCCCATTTAAGCCCATTTTCTTAGCAAAGATACCAGAGTGATCTGCCAGTTCCTTTTCCAGCTCATTTTACAGATGAAGAAACTAAGGCAAATGGGATCAAATGATTTGCTCAGGGTCACACAAGCTAGTAAGTATCTGAGACCAGATTTGAACTCAGGAAGATGAGTCTTTCTCTCTCCAGGTCTACTCTTCTGTCCATTTAACCATAGAGTTATTCTCAATGTTGATTACACCGTATTGATTATATGCTCTCTTTACTAACTAGCTGCATGACCGAATCAAGGAGTTAATGTTTCTGATATCAAACTACTCTAATTCAGACCCTCATAAACTCTTTTCTTTTTCTTTTCTTTTCTTTTTTTTTTTTTTTTGCTGAGGCAATTGGGGTTAAGTGACTTGCTCAAGGTCACACAGCTAGGATATGTTAAGTGTCTGAGATCAGATTTGAACTCAGGTCTTCCTAACTTCAGGGCTGGTTCTCTACCCACTGTGCCACTTAGCTGCCCCCCTCATAAACTCTTAACCTGGATTATCACAACAGTTCCCTAATTTGCCATCCTATATGTAATCTGATAATAATAATAGCAATATTTTATAAGCACATTTTATATATGTGTATCCTGTGTGTGCCAGCTGATAATAATTGCAATATTTTATAAATGTTTTATAGATGTGTATCTCCTTTGAACCTCATATTTACTGTGAGATAGACACCCGAGATATTATGATGTCTATTTGAAAGGTGAGAAAACTGAGATTTAGCAAGGTTAGATAATCTGGCCATGTCTTATAATTACTGGAGTTCAGATTTAGATCTAACTATAATACTTACTGCCTTTCAAGTTGCTGAGGAGTATCAAAGAATCATAAAAGAAAATTGTTGGGAAGGGGAGGTACACAACAAACTGTGCATTAAAATTTTGAGAAATTTGAGAAGAGATAAAAGATCACTGGTACCTGCTGGTTAGTCTGGTGAGACTTTCCAAAGGAAATGAGTAATGGAATGAACCTTAAGGATAGGGAAAGGGACTGGCTTAAGTGGGGTTTGTACAAGGACTGGCTTCTACCATCAATCTGAAGGAATGAGGACAAACAACTTAGGCTCCTTCCCAGAGCAGTTCCTAAGAGGAGATCTAAAGCAGAAAATCAACTGAGTGGAAGCAGAGACTAAACAGGGCTAGGTCACATTAGGTGAACGGATTAACCCAAGAGCTGCATAAGGGCAAACTTCTCTAAGTCACTCTATTTCCAGACTTCAGCAGCAGCTCCTTTCTTCATGATTGCAGCCATGATCAAACCTACTCTACCACTGTTTCTGAAAGGGGTCTGCCAATCTACTTACTCCCTAGTAGGTTCATTCACCATTCCAAGGACATTGGCACCAAAGCAACCTTCCCTGGCCCCTCTTGAATTTGTGTGTTGTTTCCCTCATCAGAATGTAAGCTCCCTGGGAGGCGGGGTAGGGGTAATCTTTGCTTTTGTATTTATGTCCCCATTGCTTATCACAGCACTTGCCACAGAGTAAGGGCATGTAGAAGGTGCAGTGAGTAAAGTACTGGACTTAGAGTCAGCAAGGTTCATCTTCCTGAGTTCAAATCTGGCCTTAGACATTTACTGTGTGATCCTGAGCAAGCCACTTAACCCTGTGCACTTCAGTTTACTCATCTGTAAAATGAGCTTGAAAAGAAAATAGTAAACCATTCCAGTATCTTTGCCAAGAAAAACCCAAAGGTGGTCAAGAAGAGCCAAACATACAAAAATGACTTAACAACAAAAGTGTGAAATAAATGCTTTTAATTTCCTTTTTTCTTTAATACCAATTGATACAGCAAGCCAGCCTTTTCAGTGTATGCATAGGAAAATTATCATTCTCAGTGTATTTGATATGTCATCAAGCATTAACAAGATAAACTGAGGAAGAAAGATATGCCAAGAAAACATAAAAAACAAAAAAATGAGTTCTTTCAAATTAATTTGCCATCATATAAAATCAGGACCTTAACCCTTCTGCCAGAGTTCATTATTTTCAAAATACAGTTATTTTCAAATACCTAGAAAGTGCAGGGTATTTAAATTAGTCAAAGGATAGGATAGACATTGCCTTCTCCCACAGATAGATACGCAATTCATTCCAGATCAGTTTACATTTGGTACTAAGCATTTAGAAAGTGGAATTTCCTTGTTGCAGAAAGGGATGTAGGTTTTAGAGCTCTGCAGGCACAGGGAAGACTGTATCTAGCAGCCTCAAGTTGCTACACATAAACACTAATATCAAATGATCACTTTGCCATGTGATCCTTCTCCTACCCACACAAATATAGAACATGACCATAAAAAGTAACAGACCATGGGCTCAGCTAAGTAATTTATTACAGCTGATGAGAGACTAAGATGCCAGCTGGAATTACCTTGCCTGCTCCCGCTATTTTCGCTTATATAGCTTGTACAGATCTCGAAAGCGATGTTCTGCAAACAGCCTCCAAACTGAAATAGGCTGTAATGCTTAATAAGTAGCATATCTTAATCCCAACAAGACCAAAACATGTTTGGTTTTTAAAGGGCAATTGGTTAATGGCTCACTGACTTAACATATTAAATTTTGCCATCTACAAATTTTTGTTCATGTCATAAAATAGTTTCCAAATCTTCTAATACCTTATGACAAATTTATTGCAGTTTACAAGAATGTATTTAGGTTCACTGTAGTAAATGATAAATGGTGGATAACTAAAAAAAATTAAACCTTATACAAAATAACTCCAACATTTGACAAAATGGAGAAAAGAAAAATCCTTAGCTCAAGAAACATTTCTGTCCTTTGACACAGCATCTGTTACCAAGGTGCTCTGGAACACTGACAAAAATACTTAGTATGAAACAATGCAGAAGACAAGAAGACAAGAAATAATATTCTTTATTAACCTTTTGCCCCTGAGTTAACTCCCAAAGTCCTTTATACTCTATTAGATAACCACCATACTTCCTCTTAGCAATCATTCATAACCCAATTCATGTCTTGCACAAAGAGGGATGAGCTAATGTGTTTTATCTGTTTTTTTTTTTTTTTCAGAAGGCCACCGTGAGTGATATCCCAACATGACAGGAACTTAAAAAATCCTCTTTGCTTCCACCCTGCTGTCTCTGAATGTCTGCAAATCCACCACACTCCAATCACAACTCACAAGCTGATTCACAGTTTCTCTTTACGGAAGCAAACAGTCTAGACAGATGAATGATAGAATAGCTTTCCTTTCTCTCACATTCATAGATATGCTGTCAACTCCATCGGCTCTTTTTTTCTTCTCTTTGCATTTTGATAAACTAATAATTGGCTTCCTGTTGGGATTCAATCCTGAATTGGTAGCTTTGGGCTAGAAATACAAGCAGACCTCAATGACATCACAGGGATTGCCACATCCTTTTTTATACTCTTCAGAGCTACAATCTACATTTGCCAACAGTTACATGTAGCTTGGAGAACTATCTTTCCACAAATTACTTGATGTACATACAAATACCAATACTTATTTTCTTTTCATGGACAGGATAATATGAAAATAAAGGATATTTTCCCATTTCACATCTAATATTCATATCTACAGTGGGAAATGTTCCTCAGAAAACCACTACAGAAAATTATTTTCTATTTATTTCATTATGCATTCAGATCTTTTTTTAACCTGGATATTTTATGTATGTGATTAGTTATATAACTATATCTGCTTATATAAATGTATGTATATACAAATATGTGTGTGAGTATATATACAGATATATTCTGCTATTTTATCTACATTGGCCTCAGTCAGCTCATGAGATGAGAAGGTTAGACTAGATTGCTAACTTTCCTTCAAACCATTAGCATTCTATGACATTATTACTTGAGCATTAAAAGTCAAATGCTACTGTAATTAATTTCCAAAGTAATTTTTACAACAATTTCAAATTATTATCTATTAGAAATGAGAATACTAGAAAATAACTAATAAGAGAATAGTAAGCATAACAGTGAATGATTCTGGATGGTAACACTGAGAAATATACAGTCTCCATTAAAAAGTAAATTTAATTGAATTTTTTTTGGTAAAAGATGAAATGTCTGACTTTTAGTTGCTTCTATAACTACATGAATCTCCTGGGTTAAAAAGAAAAAAAGACCTTTCATAGGAACTGTTTTTTAAAACTACCCACAAAAACCACTTCACCATATATATAAATATAAAATTAAAAGATTTACTCAATACAATACTTTTTGCTATCTACTCGGTCTAGTTCAGGTCTTTTTCCTATTGTACTAAGGGAGTTTTAGAGTGGGATTTTTGAGCAGACATTTCACTTTATTTTAAGGACCCAATTCCCTTAATGTCCAATTACTACCAATTTAAAGATTATGCATCTTTCTTCCTCCCATCAATTCATGCCCTGACCAAGTCATAAGCCTTTCAATATCTTTGAAGGAACTGTGAACCTGAAATTCTTGGGCGATTTTCTCAGAAATGGCTAAAAAAACACTTTGGGGTTTAGTTTTGCTCATAAATCTTTTTGTGATTTCTAAATTCACTTCCATTACAAGCCTGAGAAACAAGATTCATTTTAGAACTTTTTAATAATATCTGACACACACTTTGGGCAGGAACCAGATAAAGCTTGTTCTAAACGCCATTGACTAAGATAATAAGGCAGGATATGTTCTAGGGTAGCAAGAGACAGTCATTGAGTCATATACCATTGATTACATGTCTTAAAAGTTCTAAGGTGGTTCCAGACTCCACTAAGTATTAAGGTACAGGCCAGGTTCACTGAGCTTACAGGCTTGGGAAGAAGAGAATCCAATTTTAATTACAAGAAGAGGCAGCTAGGCAGCCAGTGGACAGAGTGCTGGGCTTGGAATCAGGATGATCTGAGTTCAAATGTGACACCAGACACAAGTTATGTGACCTTGTGTAAGTCACTTAACTTCTGTTTGCTTATCTGTAAAATAGGGATAATAATCCCACAGGGTGGTTGAGAGGATCAGATGAGGTAATATTTGTAAAATGCTTAGGATTGTGCCAGGTACTATGCAAATGCTAGTAATTCTTATTAGAAGAGTTCTTAAGCAAAAGCATGTCTGTCAATCAAGAAGTATTTATTATGTTTGTTGATTGAGGCACAGTACTAAGTATTGGTGATACAAAAAAAAAAGGATCCTGCCCTCAATAGTTCATATTTTAATGGGGAGGCAACATGAAAATAACTATGTAGATGTAAAATGGTGTAAATAGTACATCATCTCAGACGGAAAAAAGCTTGGGGGGAAGTGGGGAAAACCCAGGATAAGTAAGATTTGAACTGAGTCTTGAAAGAAACTATGAATGGGAGGTGATATGGGAGGGCTTACTAGGTATAGGGGATAGGCCATGTAAAAGCATGGAATCTGGAGATACAATATATGTATGAGGAATAAAAATAAGCTAATATGATTGATTAGAGAGTACAGTGCATGGAGGGGAGGAAAATGTTAATGAGATAGGAAAGGTAGGAAGAGGCCAGATTGTGAAGAGTTTTAAATGACAAAAAGGACGTTAATTTAATTTAGAGATAATTGGGATCCACCAGAATTTATTGAGGAGAAGAAGAGTTAAATGGTGCAACGACTGTTACTTAGGAAAATCACTTTGGAATGAGAAAGAAAGACCAATGAATGGATTGTTCTGATAGCGCAGGCAGGAGGTGAGAAGGGCTTTCCTTAAATGGCTATTTAGTTAAAAAAGTAGAACATATACAAGAAATGTTGTGAAGGTCAAAACAATATTGTTGAATGACAATATTTAACAACAATTTTGATGTGTGGAGTGAGTATGAAGAAGGAATTGAGAATGACATTGAAATAAAGCTTGAGTGCCTGAGAGGATGGTGATGCTGTCAATAATAGTAGAGAGATTGGAAAGTAGGAGAAAGAGCAGTAGGCATGGAATGAGAAAGCTTATGTTCAAATCCCAGCTCTGCTTTGAGTCATTGCACAGTTCCTCTTTCTGGGTCTCAGTTTTCTCATTTGTAAAATGAGAGGATTAGATTAGAACAATGTTTCTCAAAGTATGGCATGGAATTCTCTGAGTATCCCTAAGACTCTTTCAAGGAGCCTGAAAGGTCAAAACTATTTTCATAATAATACTAAGATGTTTTAATTTCTCATAAGGTAAATATCAACGGATATGATCCACATAAACAAAAGCTTTCTGGAATCATTGGTATTTTTAAGAGCACCAAGGGGTCACAAGAACAAAAAATTGAGAACTTCTAGACTAGATGATCTCAAAGATCTGTTCTAGATCCAAATGTGTGCTATTGTCTTAGGAATAGGTTTTCTTTTGGATGTCTGCTCCATTCTTCATTTATCATTTAATGGTTAAGTCCCCTACACATTTTACTGAATGACTTACCACTTCACACCCAATAGGCTGGAAATTTTACATAAACTTTGGATTTCCAAAAATTACCATGGCTTTGACTTCCATTTAATAATAGGGTGACTTCTACCCTAAAACTCAATAAGATTTGTTAGGCACCAGAGATTGTATATTCGTGGACCCACTAACAATTTTGATCTATTAATGCTCATAGACTATTTGTATCTCATTGCTCTAGGGATTCTTCATTTAATTTATGTGACCTAACTAAACTAATTGCTCATTGACTCATTGCTTCATTCTTTTCTTTTCTAAATTGACTTGTGATTTCTTCAGTTTAAGAAGCTTCCCTCAAAGTACTACCCATACAGATTGAGAACTTCATTGCAATTTATAAGTTCAAAAACTTGCTTTGGGGATCCTGAGAAATAAATGACCAGACCAGGATCACACAGTCAGTATGTGGTGGGGGTAGGGATGGCATTGGCGTTGTGTGCACTTGCATATCCTAATTCTGGCTGTTTCCTGTATTAATCAACCACAAATATTTATTGAGCGTTTTACTATATGTGGAGGACTGTGCTGGGCATTGTAAATGCCAGCAGGTTCCTGAATGATGAAAAACAAACAATTGGGTGATCCTGCTTTGAGTACAAGATGGCACCAGCTTGTTTCCAGGTGCAGGTCAAAGGAAGTAGCAAGTAGAAGTAGCAGGGGAAGCTTTCCCTCACTTATATTAAGATGAATGTAATCATTGTCTTCCTAGCCTAAAAGAGGTGTCAAAGTTCATTAAAACAAACAAACAAAAAAACAAACAAAAAAAACCTGAATTATTTTTAGTGGTTTGAAAATACTGGGTTCTTTTTTCTTTCTTTTTTTTTTTTAAAGCATTTACTATATTTTATTGTGTCCCAAAATAATTAAAACGTGGTAATCCAGATATGCCACTTTCAGCAACTTCTGGGTTTATTCTTTTGAAATGCAAGTGCATGTACATATTAGCACATCATTATTAAGTGTTTATATTAGACACAGACTTTCTTATTGTAGTGACATAAGAAATTCTGGTTAAAACTACAGAAAGGGATGGGGAAGAGAAAAAGTGCTGTTGTTACAGTGCAACAGCTGCAGTCACACTACTTGTCTCAGGATGCCCTGAAAGTTAACAGAGGTTAACTCTTACCAGGACTTGAGTGTTAGACCTCCCAGGAGCAAAGAAGCCCACTGGTCATTTGGCAGGGTGAGAGTCTTACTTGGACAATGCTCCAGACCAACATTCTAGAGATGCTGTGTTGTGGAGGCAGTATCTTCAGCTCAGGGACACGTGAAAACCAGACTATTGTCATCTCCTGCTTCCTCCCTCCTTCCTATCTGTCCTCTCTCATCTCTCTCTGCCATTACGAATGCACAGGTCTGGGCACACAAGTATTCTGCTCATAATTTTTAAAGAAATCTTCAGGGGATTCTGACTGCCTATCTTGGTTAATTCAGGAAATTACTCTTTGGCATCAGACACTGTATCTGTATGATGAAAAGGTCAAACTAATCCTTAGAATACTATATATCATCTGACTCTAGTCTTTGCTAAGTGTTGGAGTATTTGTCTTTCTTTCTAACTGGTATCCTTGTTTCCAGTTTCCTCCCCCTTTCCCCAATTCTTCATCCACAGGGTTACCAAAATAGTTATTCCAAGGGATGAGCCTGATCTTGCTCAAAAAGCATCAATGACTCCCTATTGTTCATATTCATCTCAACATGAAACTTTTTAACAGATCTATGTAGCAAAGGAATGATCTGCCTCTGAGAGCAGGCTATTCTCTACTCCTAGAATTCTTTGGTCACAGGTTGGATAGTTGTTTATCTTGTGGTGCTGTAAAAGGGGATAGATGATTCAGGTCCAGGATGGAATAGAGGACTTTTGCAATATATATCACCTCTACAATCTTGTGACTTGCATAGATATAACACAATTAAATCAATCCCCTTTACCATTCTTTTCTTTTTTAAATTAAAAGAAGTCAAACAAAGTAAATGGTAATCAGATATCTGATATATGCTAAGGTAAGATACTGATTCTAGGTGGGTTATATTTATGATGCAGCAGAATTTTTATATAATATACATATATATTATAGTGTTGTTTCTTAGAAATCAATATGAACACTGATTATTCCAACTTTATAGAATGTGAGATTACAACCTATAAATTTTAAATGATGACAGAAGATTATAATTATTGGGATCTTTAATTTTATGGACACTGGGGGAAGTAGCCATGTTTATTTGATGCTAAATTCTTTTGCAGTACTTAGGGAATATTGTTTTGGATGCTACAAAGAAAACTAGGTAGCCTATGTCTTTGATACTGGGAGAACACATTGTGTACCCAATGACCAAATCCTTTCCCTCTCTTCTATCCCTTCCTCCTCCTGCTGTGTTTAGGAATGAAATAGAGAGAACCAAGAACTAATTGCATTTGTTGTGATCTCAAACAACTTTGTCCAGTCACATTCACATCACTATCTCTTGCAATAGCTTTCTCTCTTGCCATAACTCATTTTGTGGTATTTTAACATGAATGTACAGACTAGATCATGTAGAGGTTTTCCCATTCTCCCTCCACTTCTCCACTCCATATTGTGAATGAATGAGGGAGTATTTGTGTGTGAGTGTAAGGGGGGTGGACATAACTTTTTTCCTCCTGAGATACTAAGATTGCATTCTTGCTTCACTCAAAGAAAGAGCAGAATGAGGCTTGAATATAACATCAAAATATCACATGAGATCATAGATCTGGAGTGAAAATGGATCTTAAATGTTATATAGCATAGCCCCTTCATTTCACAAAGGAGCAAACTGAGGTCTAAAGAGATTAACTGACTTGCCAAAGTGATATAATATAGCCTCTAGGGGAGACAATAATAATTTTAAGACCTCCTGACCTTAGAAGGCTTCTGTTCTAACAATCTGTCAGCAATTCTAAATCTTCTGGCCCTGTGATCTAAGAATGCTATTGTTCTGCCAATGATTATAAAAGTCCTCTGGCCTAAGAATATAATAATATTTTTTCCCTTAGACTTTAGGGAAGATATATCAGTGATCCTGAGACTATTGTTCTAACAATCTATCTGTTAGTGATTTCAAGTCTTCTGGCCTTAGAATAATCCTACAAACATTATTGTCTATTGGTCAGTGATAATCAAATTCTTGAGCCCACTCCTTGGTTCTATCTCTAGGCCATAAAATTAGCCTATCAATGACATGAACAACTGGATAAAGGCATCTCCTTTCTCCAAGTTCCTTGCTAAATTCTCTTGGAATTTACACTGATTCAACTGGCCTTACTTTGTGTCTTGAGACACCTGGAGACACCAGTTTGTGACCCCCAATCTTTTGGAGTCCCTTCCCAACCCCAACATAAGATCACACAGATAGTTAATGACAGAGACTGGATATGGCCTCAGGTTTATATGACTCAAGTCTGGGATTCTTTTCAATGCATTGTAATGCCCCTAACACTACACAGCTTCATTTTCTAACAGCTTTGATTATCTCTTGTGAAGGATCAAATACATTCTCTGGACACAGATGGGGTAAGAACTTACATATGCTCATCTTTGAGGGAGGAAAGGGAAAAAAAAGATCTTTCCCATATAACTCCCTAAAGGGACATGAGAAAACCAAGAACAACTACAGTGTAATAGAAAATTTCTGGAGAGCCAATGGCTTTCAACACTGTTAAATCTTAGTTTACAAAAAGATTGTCATTAAAGAGAAACATAAGTTCATGGTCAATGATACTACTCAGAAAAATAACTCAAGGCTCTCAAGGAAATGGAAGACTTAGGAGTGAAAGTCATGTACTACCTTTATAGGAGATCCAAACAATTTTTTTCTGCAATGGGGCCCCCACAAAAAACCAATAAAGAAACCAACAAAAACATCAATAAAAAAGACCCTAAGTGGTAGAGAGCATAGGCTGACTTGTCATGATTTTGCTGACTGCTTAAAAAGGGAGTTCCTCTCCATCAAGGGCCATACATTGGGGCCTGGCACTAGTAAAACAGTCACTCTGTTCCAGTGATTAAGAACATGCTGAGTAATCTCATCTACTTGGGACATGTCTGTGAGGTAGGTCAGCTTGCTCTTTCTTTTATTAGTATTGTGTGACTCATGCTTTGAAAGGTGAAAATTTTATAAATCTCAAGTGAAGTTTTGTTTTCTGATATTTCCAGCAAATTTTACAACCTCAAGAAGTTTAAGCATATACAAAGATACTGGTCAAATTTTTTTTAGCATCTTTGCAACTTGTTACCCAGGTCTCCATGTTCTAGGTTTACATGGAGAATAATCAGTTTTGGAGGTTTCCCTTCCTTATCTCTCCTCCCCACCCTCCACCAAAAAAAAATTCTCTGGCTGATTTGGCTTCCTTCCACTTAGATTTTCCTCTGAGAAACCTTAAAATATAATTTATGTCTAGGATTCTACTGATGTAGGTAAAAGGGTCCCTTGTTACTGGACAATTACTAAATGTACTTATAATGTTCAGGTGCTTATATAATCAATACAATTTTCTCTCTCCAGGGATTTCTACTTTCTTCCAGGGTCTTATACAGTCTTCCAGATGCTCTACTCTACGACTGTATCCTTACCAGAAAAGAAGCAACCTTGGGGCTCCTGCTTAGGTGGGCTCAAACATTTTTATGGACTTTATTTTTACCTTAGGCATGCATACCAATTTCTAGCCTTATGGTACTACTTTCCTTAGCTTGGAATCCTTCAGGAAAGAAAACATACCTGGGATTGTTAAAAAGGCTACTTCCTTCCCCTTCTAGTATTACCTAAATAATTCATGGTAGTAAGAGAGCAAAGTCTAAATTTTTGGATCCCTTTTCTTGATTTTAGTCTCATTACTTTGTGTGGGGGGGTGAGGAGGTTGGGGGGGAATTATGTACACAATCCTCTCTTTTCAAGTGACTGCATAGACTAAGAATTCCTCTTCCTAGTTTCTACCCCAAGATCCCAAAGGTACCCTGTATACATGAAGATCTTTTCTCCCTACCTGCCCCTATTGTCCAAGTCTTTTCTTAACTCTTCCAATCTCTGTACTCCAAAAAAAAGAGAAGCTAAAAAAGCCACCAAAAGTACAATTCTACAAGTTACCTTTTTATTGATCTAGCACAAAAAGGGGCTATATTCTGTAATCACCAAGGTCATGGAACAGGTAAATAGTAGAAATGTCCCTAAAACGTAGACTTTCAAATGAAATAACCATAGATTTTTTTTTTTTTTTTGCTTTTTGCTGAGGCAATTGAGGTTAAGTGACTTGCCCAAGGTCACACAGCTAGGGAATGTTAAGTGTCTGAGACCAGATTTGAACTCAGGTCCTCCTGATATCAGGGCTGGTGCTCTATCCACTGAGCCACCTAGCAACCCCCTAATAACCATAGATTTTTAAGGCACCTCTGAGTTTGACTAATCTAACCATCAATGGCATTAGCTGTGTAACCTTGGAGAAATTGCTCTCTCTCTAACTCTCGGCTGTACAAAATGGGGACAATTGTTCTACTCAGAGCACAGGGCTGTTGTGAAGCTCCAATGAGATAATACACGGAAAACAATTTGCAAATTACAAAACATAATTGTTATTATTTTATAGATGAGGAACAAGAGGCTCAGGAAATTGATGAGATTAGCCAAGGCCTCACAGCTAATAGGAACACCAGATCTAGACTTTGCTTTATGATTCCCATCATGGGAGGTCTGAAGAAAAGTGCTGGGCTTAGAATCAAAATGACCTGAATTCAAGAATCCACCTCCCAGGACTGTGGTGAGGATGAGATAATAATTATGAGGTGCTTAGTATATATTATATATTACTAGACTACATATATAGTACATATTATTATTACCTTACAAGGAAGCTAAAGGATTAAATGAAACAATGCTGCAAAATGCTTTGCGAGTTTTCATACTTCATAATAAATGTCAATCTTTCTTCTATCATACCATGTTGTCTCTTAAGTTTGCTGCAGTTATTAAAATACAGATTTAATAGTATGCAGACTGCATTTTATTT
Organism: Myrmecobius fasciatus; assembly: GCA_023553655.1. Lineage (NCBI taxonomy): Eukaryota > Metazoa > Chordata > Mammalia > Dasyuromorphia > Myrmecobiidae > Myrmecobius > Myrmecobius fasciatus. The sequence continues at coordinate 133,391 of JAJPUD010000212.1, read as the reverse complement.
TTTTTACAATCATGGACATAAATGCTAATGTAATTAGTGCATTTGGGTTGTGGAAATGGTTAAATTCAGCTGTGCTTTGATAGGGATGAGTAGGAACATACAGACATGTTGAAAGTTCAATCTGCAAGATGTATTTCAGACACAACAGCTCTGTTGGTTTTCTGTTACTTTTTCTCCAGTATGCATAGTTATCGTTACAGGCATATTGTGCAGACCACAGTGTCATGGACATTTTATGGATCTTACCTCTTGGGGCTGTTGGTATTGAGATGCTAACAACAGGAAAGCTCTTTGTGCTTGGAAAGCACTGTGTACCATCTCTGCCTGGAGAAGGAAAAAAGGATGACAGGTCAGATCATAGAATCACAGGAGATAAGAGACTCAGAAGCCACATTTTCTAACCAATAGCTGACCAAGAATTGCCCTGTATACCCTTTCCCCTTTTCAGGGGTTATCAACCTTTCACCTTAAGGTCTCCAGTAAAAGAGAGATCTAGTTTCTAGGACATCCCAAACCACTGTTGGTCAGACCTAATAATAACAAATACAAAGTAGAGCCAAGTAAATTCTAATGCTGGCTGGGATTAAAATATGGATCTCATTCTGCAAACCTCATACGTTTGTTAAGAAACTCAAATAATTTAATATATTTAAAGTGCTTGGTAAATCTTAAGGAACTATATAAAGGTAAAATATCATGGAACAGTGTAGTATCTTAAAGGTTTACTGATTCAGGGGTTATGTTGGATCTTATAAATACAAATATTTCAAAGTCAATCTTGAATTGCATAATTGCCAAATTTGTAAGTTCTGGTTTATTTCCCCACTATTTAAGAGGGAGAAGTTTTATTTTCCTAAACCAATCTCATATTAAAGAACATGACTTTATAAACTATATATATATATATAAAGAATATAGCTTTTTGGTAGAGAAATACACTAAATAGTTTGTAAGTATAGTACTCCCTTCCCCCCCACACCCAGGATCTTCTCTGAATTTGAATTCACATTCATGAATTTGCTTTATAGAAGTGGTTACTATCCTTAGGATATAAGGTTATACTCTATAGTATCACACTTCTAAAACTATCACTAATGTAACTCCTACTAGACTGTTTCCCAGCTAGTGGACTTAACTTTTTAGCAAAGTTATTACTTCTAAATTAGAGCAACTGATATAAAACATTCTCTCCAAAACCCAAGGAGCATCTTCTTACAAATATATATGCAGCTTCAAAGGGGAGAGTGGACTCAAATGTATTGTACAATGGCTGTCAGGTACATGTATAGGATATACAACAATGATAATATTGTATTATATATAACACAGAAAAAAATATAACTCCTAGTTACAAAGCCTAGAAGTTCTATCTTTGTATAGCTTCATGAGTCTTTTTGTTCACCCTCTTGTGTCTAATTTCTTGTCTTTTTGCAATCTCATGTGTCCTTGGGTGTGAATCTCTGCTTCCAACTAGATGTACTGTCTTCTACTCATTTAGTAAATTTGATGTAACCATCTCTATTATAGGTGAAGGGCTTTTATCTCCTGAAAATGCTTTAACTCTTCAATTGCTAAATGGTTTCTACAGTTCACACACACATATATACACACACAACAATACACACAGACACACATATATATTTATGTACACACATATATGCATATATGCCCAAGAAGGATGATTCTCTCAGCTAATCACAAGATGTTTCCTGTATGGTGTTAGTTGCCTTTATGCAATAGTCAAGATCTTGTAATATTTTCAAACTGATTAAAACCTATTCACATCCTATTATAGGGTTGTAAGAAAATTCCTTAATATTTACTTAATATTTTATTATTACTTTTTGAACCTTCCTAACTACAGAAATTGAAGTGTGTGTGTGTGTGTGTGTGTGTGTGTGTGTGTGTGTGTAAACTTTCTACATAAATGAATGGAAAAAACTTCAAAGGAACAAACACTGAAATCTAAAGTTCTTTTCAGCAATGATCCCTTGTTCAAGTTATCCAAAAGACATTGCATGAAAGACTGAAACATAGTTGCTGTGGGAACAATAACTTGGGATTTCCTGGTTTGTGTAGTTAAAATTTTAGTTCAGAAATGGCATTAACAATCTTTTGTATTTGTCCAAAGATTTATTTATAAGTCATGTTCATTATAGTGCTTGAATGTTTACAATTTAGTTAACTCACAATAATCCTGTGAAGCAGACAAGTTCTTATCCTCCCTATTTTAAATATGAGTAAAGTATGACTTAGGAAAACAAAATCAGAGTCCATATTCAAATTTAAGTACTTTTTCTCTATGTTCAGCACTTTTCCCACCATGTTATGTTGAATTTTAAGTCCTTTCAAATTGATTAAGGACCTCATATATTCTTGTGGGTTTATAGGAAAATTCACTGATATTTACTTAACATTCTGTGATTATTTTCTGGATTCTCCTTTTCCCTAATAACAATCTTTAACAAAGTGAGGGTTAAGCAATTATCTGGTAATTTCTATCAATGTAGAGGGACAACTTTATAAGCTTGTTCTTCTTTGGACTGCTTTTTTCCCTAATAGAATGATGATGAGGTATGGTGATGAGGGGATTGGTAACGATGATAAAAATTTTCACTTTATCCATGATAAATTAGCCTATATGAAGTTTCCTTTGCAAGATCCTTACACTAAAACCCTGGAATTCTAGGCTTGGAGAGAACACATTCAAACAAAGTATTCTAAGGTCAAGAAATTCTCAATAGAGTTCCTAAGTCATATTTCAAATTACTTTAATTCAATCTTCTGGAAGACTAATGTAAACTTTATTCTTTTTTCTTTTCATTGATTGATTCATCTGCTGCCCATCTCTTTAGAACCCACTGAGTCACCTAATCAGGTAATATCATATTTACAGTCAATTTCAGTGAACCTGCTGAGTCTGATAACAAGGGACAGAGAATTTGGTTCACTCGGTTAGTTTAAAATATTTTGAAAGGAAATGGCAAACATGCAGGTTTTTCAATAAAAAAATAATTTAGGGGGCTTGCTAAGCTTGGTCATCACAAGATGAGACAGAAAGGGAAAGAAGGAGAAAGAGACAGACAGATAGTGAGAG